>VZRH01002286.1:37969-83318 GCA_013397555.1 Urocynchramus pylzowi | reverse complement strand
AGAGCGTGGGTGAAAATCAAATTTCACCTCCTGCAGTTTTGAATACTAGGTTTGGATAATAGCAAATCATCTTTTATCAAGCTTGCACAGTCTGAAGGAACAGACTGCTGCTGTCCTCATTTCCCCCTGTGCAACTAACCCAGAGCTGCTGGATTGTTGCTGGCAGTGGCAGAGCCTGCAGCCATCCTCTTGCTCCACAGCCTCCTCCTCTCCTCCAATACCATTGCCAAAGCTTCTTCCAGCCCAAGCTGGCATTTGGGGATGTCATTGGGGCCCTTTTTCTACTCTGCCACCTCACATCAATGCCACCTCTCTGTTCTCTTTTAAATCACATCTATCTCTAATTTGCCTTTTCAAGATCATTAGCAGCAAAATTGCCAATATAGTGCATTCTGTCTAGGTTGCCTTGCCAAGGGGACACTCATTCATGTTGACTCCATTCCTGCATTATCCGGGCTTCATACATCTGCAACCCATCCCCTCATTTGGAGCACATGCAGACAGTCCTTATTCTGGGCTCTGGCTTGTTGAAATGCTTCCAATGCATGAGTTCATTTCCGTGCTTGAGTCTGACAGCAGGCCATGATTGCTATTTGCTCATGTGGCTAATTCACCTTTCATGTGGTGTCACACACTAAATTTTTAATACTCATTTTTAATGCCACAGTAGGTTATCACTAGGTGTCATAAAAGTTAGTCTGAAGTTAACAGGAGTACAAACTTGCCCAAGTGTATGCTGCTTCTAGCTGAGCCCTTCTTTAAGAACTTAGTAACCCTCTTCTTTTAGGCAGCAGCTCCAAGGCTTTACTTTTCAGACCTTGATTAGCTATTCATTAACATGGCAAAGTCCAAGTCATTCAGCATAAAAATGTTCTTTTTATCTTATGTGTCAAACTGAGAAGAAATCATTTCCCACATTGTGAAGGCTCTTTGAAAACAGCAGCACTGAATAACCATTAAATCACAGCCAACAGAGGCTTTACAGGAAACATTTTTGTACATGAACACAGCACTGAAAGATAACGCATCTCCACAGAGCCAGCAAATTCTGCAGAGGTAAGATGTTTTACCTAGACAAATAAGAGCTGCCAGAACATCATTATCAAAGAGACAACAACAGAAAAACCTGCCAATAACACAGCACAGAGATTCCAACATTGCAGGGATCCTTGAAGTGACACAAAATGAAAAGGCAGGCTGGCTGTGCAGTGCTGCACCTCTGCCACACAATGCCATGCATGTCACCGCATCACAACACAGAGGACACAGTCCCTGATGCCACACCACCAAATACCAGCCTGCCCCAACTGACTGCCACCTCCTCATGAAAGGCTGCACACAGCCCCAGACGAGCATTCTGCAGAACCACTGGACAAATAATTTCAAAATTTTTCTCTAAGTGAAGGAAACCAACATTTTTTCCTCCCATGCTTCCAGCCAACCTGAGTTCTGACAGCCATAATGCTGCAAGGAGACAACTCTCTCTAGTGAATCGCCAGGACGAAGAGGAAACTCCCACAATCAAGCTGCTGTTAATTGTCTGATGTTACTTAGAGAGAGATTTTTATAATGCAATGTTTGACATCATGAAACAAGAGCCAATGAAAAATGGCTTTAAGGACTCCAGAAAACACTACTTCCCTGTTCATCCAGATACAATTCAGTAAGATGCTAGCTTAGACTGCTGTTTCTCATTTTTACTACTCTGAATTTAAATCTGCTAAGGAAAGCCCATAATCTAACCATTCTCTATTTAAATTATTTAGGGAAACACACAAAATGAAGGGGACACATGAACTGACTTCATGAATCAGTATTCTAGACTGACCAATAAAAACCCAAACATTAGTGGCAATCTTATTTTTTTCATTGTGTTCCTGCAAAAAAAAAAAAAAATTCACTTCTGCCATAATTCAGCATTTCCTCATGAAAAGCAAAGTTGAGAGCTTAAGTTTTCCCTCCTATGCTTGCCTTGCTTATTAACTCACCTCTCTTACCTGTCAGTGAAGAGAAGGCTTAATTTAGCAATTTTCTCTGAGAACTCTTACTATCACTTGATGTTCTGTTCACTTCCTACAAAGTATAGTCTTAAAGTATATTTTTTATTCACAATGTTTTAGTACTTTTGCAGCTTTGTTACATTTTGCCCCTTGTGTGATGCATCCTTCTTCTCAACACCTCTCTCAACTCAGAAAGAGATCTAAAGCTGAAGGGAAAGAAGCATTTTTGCAAAGAGTCTGGAGTGACTGCATATGCCTTGGAGGAAAATAAATGAGTTCCTGCAGTGATCAAGAATACCACACTAGTTATAGTTGCCCAGTGCAAAGCAGTTGGATTTTCCCTGATGAGCATTTGCTTTGCTGCAGATGTTTTTGCACAGTGTCTCAGTGTGAGGAGCTGCACAGGGATCCATCTGTGGCAGCAGAAGGAGGGAGCACATGCTTAGAGAGAGCTGCAAACCACTGGCTTTCTCTGGGCTTCAGCACTACTGCCCAGAGCATCATGCTTAAACGAATCCACAAACAGCAACTTGGCAGAAAGCTGCTGAAATTCCCCACAAGAAACAAGGTGCTCACTGTAAAACTGATGAGGGTATCACTCAAACTTAACAACCCATATGGATTGGCCCCCAGGTGTAAAAAACATGAGCTATTTTCTCCAACCTCTGTAAGGTTGTTAGCTCATTTTGCTTTCCTAAATCTCCCATGAAGACTGGGTCACACTGTGCTAATTGCTGTATAGAAACCTCAGCACAGAAACAGTCCCTATTCCAAACAAGTCATACTCCTGATTGCCTCAATACCACAGGCAAATATGAGCAGAGTTGGCAAGACAAAGATCAGCACACAGTGAAACCTGGTGGTTACCCACACCACCCCCATGGGGTTGGACGACTCCACAATATCATTTGGAAAAGTGTTAAGATGAAAATACATGAAGTGACACCTTAATTTTAATGAAAGAAATGGCATCTGGATGTCAGAAATCCCATAGTGAGCCTGCCATTATCTAGGTTTATGTTGTTACCTAATGTTTTGAGTTTTCAAGGATAAAAAATTCATGACTGCTATATTCTGCTGTAGGCAGAAACCTGGAAAGGGTGCAGGTAGGAATGAAGAACCACACAAAAACTTAAAAGATTAAAAAAAAAAAAAAAGCAGGAAAAATGGGAAAACATCCCATGCGAAAACATCCCATGCGAACAATCTTTTTACTTTAGCAGTAGAGGATGTTGTTTTGCAGTTATCTCTCTTCTTTTATGGAGAAGGCAACAGACCCACTCAATATTCTTTTAGACAGTAAAACACAGCAGCAGCTGTCTTATTTTTTGAAGCAAGGCAAAAATGCAGTTGAGATTGAATGTATCTGCTGTTATGATAGCCCATGCCTGTTTCTTGAAAGAACGAAAACTCAAAAAGCAGAGGGAAAGAGTTTCTGCTTGAGGCAAGCTGCTTTCTTACATGCAGCCTCCTATCCTGAGGCTAGAGGGTTCAATGCCTAGGCTTAAACCCCTCCAAAAGCTGGACACTGTTTAGCTGCTTTGTGGTCACAAGCTCATAGCAGTGTTAAAAGTCACCTGAAGGTTTTTGAAAGAAATCAAAGAAATCCAAAGGGAAAAAGAAATAACATGGAGAAAGATGAGGAGGTAGGCAGGAGTCAGAGGATAAAGGGCAGTAGGTCTCAAGCAAGTTCTCTGCAGCTGATTAACCTTACCCAAACACAGTCCTTCCAGCCCAGATCTGCACACAACAAATGCAAACCTTTCTGTTAGTAGAAAAGTTATGCTTTCTGGTGCAAGCATGGCTCCTTATGCATGCAGTGGCAGTTTCTACACCTACTCTCAGCTTCAACATGTTGGAGGGAGGCTCCCCAACTTCCACTCAAACTCAGTCAGACTTCAGGACATGCAGAAAAAAATGAAACCTTAATGCAAAGAAAAGTGCTCAGATACCCCATAAGATATTGGAAATAAAACCCACTCAAGCTCTAGATCAGAGGAGACAAATATGCTTATGAAACTGCATTTACAAATCTTCCTGTCCAATGATGAACTTTCAGAACAATGGGATTCCCATTCCTTTGACAATCTCATCGTTTTGCAGTTTGGGTTTTGGGTGAGCTGTCTACAAGATTGTTAGAAAAGCCATAGTCAATATTAACTTGTTCAAGCTATTACAGCAGTATTACAGCAGTATTTTTCCTTAGAAAGTTACCTAACTTTATCTATCTATCCAAACATTGGACTTACTCCTACCTTTAAGTACTTCATTAGAGTTGTTTGTCTTTCAGCAAGCAGTCTGTGAGAACAACAAATGCAGTTTCTGCAACATCATTCTTTTCATTAGCTCCCATGAGGTGCTCTGAGATACAGACAGCAGCAGCACATACTCAGAAGCAGCTATAATATGTACCCAGTTTTAAGGAACAATGCGGGTTTGTCTGCAAGGTTCTGACTAGTCATTCTTTTTCCTTGTATTTCTTTATTCCTCTAAACACCCAGAGCCACAGCAGCCACATCACATTCACAACTCCCCACAACTTCAAAAAGCAAAGGAAACCAATGGGTAACATCCACAATTTCAAACCCAACAGGTGCCCAGAGGCAGGCAAAGACTAAGCACACCAGGTGGTAGACACAGCTTTTTCCTCTCCATAAACTTGCTCCTCAAACACCCAGACTTGGTCAATGCCTCAGTAATTAATCAGATTATTAAGCATGCTCATACATAGTACAGAGGCGGCTGAGGAGAAATTAATTTGGCCTGTGGTATCCAGAGAAGGAAAACCTTGCACTGTAATATTCTCTCTTTACATGTAAGGGCATAAGGTGAATCTGCCACCTAATGACCCTTTTTATTTGGTTAATGGTAGGAGATGAGACAGCCCTGAGTTGCTATTGCCCTCAAACACTTACTCACTACCTCTGCTGCATGCCAGCAGTGTTTTCTGCCATGGCTTTTGCTATCCAGCAGCTACAAATCACTAAAAATCACTAGGGTTTCCTTGCAGAATTTAGGGGTTCTCCACACCAAAACAGCTTCTAGGACAATTCAAACCTTGGTCAAACACAAAAGCATCTGAAGTACACATGCACCCCTGTAAAAAACACTCTCAGCAAGCTAAATTTACTTATTTCAAAAACTTTCAGTCAACAAAAAAACCCTTCTAACTTACCACTCCCAACTTCACTAGAGGGCACAGACTTGTGTCACAGGGAAGACTTTTACCCTTGTGGCTTTGGAAGCAGAGAGAGATTCAGTCAGGGAATGCCATAAACTGAATAACTATCCCCAGTGTTGGGACTGGGATGTGATATAATGTCTTTCTCAAAACATACAGCTAACAGAGTGCTGTTCAGGAAGTGCTTCCAGTATTTTGTTACTGCTGTTGAGAGACTCAGATTTATTATAAACACTGGTTAGAGAGAACACTGATTTTGCTTCTCTCACTAAAGAGCCACTCCATAAATTTGGAATGAATCATCTCTCTGCACTTTGTGTACAAATGGGATCTCACATTACTACCAAGAGGAATAGTGAATATGTGCAGTGGCTCACCTGGAAAGAGGTAGAATTCAACCAATTCAACTGGCTTTGTTAAGGAAACCAGTAACTAGCCTACCAGCATGGTAGGATGGGAAAAGCTTAAATGAAATAAGGCAGGAGCTTCTGGTAAATATATTCCTCACTGTCTCAGTCTGATTAATACCTTTCAGTTTGCACTTACCTGGATAACCTTGTGAAGTTATCTGGTGAATACTTGGTGTAATATGCCTTGAGGTCACTTGAGCAATGAAGCAATCCCAAATTATATTGTTGAACTCTTATTAACCTTTTCCAGAATTCTGTGTCTAATATGTGGCAGTTTGAGGTTTCATATTCTTTGAGCCAAAAATATTTTGGGGAGTCTGTCTAGAATTCTAGATAGTTTTAATTTTTTTTTTCAAAGACTGAATTCTTACTTGCTATCAATAAAATGATGGAAAGTCAGTATTATTACAATAAATGGACACCAGGTAGAGCTCTGGGGGCATTGCAAGGCCCCACTCTCCTGTGCCAGAGAGAGATGTTTCCAGGGTTTTGGCTGCTTCTCCTTAACCTTGCACAGGCTGTCAGTGACTACATTTGCTTAAGAGCAGTTACATATGGAAACAGCCTGTGCTCAAAAAAACCCAAACCCTACATATTGCCCACAGTTCATCACAATCACTGCTTTCTCCCAAAGTGAACCAAAAAGGGACCCAAAAGACCATCAAAATAGGCTCAAGAGCAGCATTTCTACAGCAAGTAAAGGAAAGCATATATGCTCTTGCTGCTGCAAAAACAGCTTGCTGAATCTGGACCATCAGAAGATGGCAATGATTCACCCAGTAACTCGACAGGAGCTGCAGAAGCATGCAGGAATACTGTGAGGAAAAAGCAGTGTTCAATGGCCCTGCACACAGAGCAGGCTGCAGGCACAGCAAGCTGGTTTTGGACCCAGCTCCAAGGATAGCTGTTGTTAAACATTGTGCATTTGCTCTTCTCTAAAAGGGGCTCTCACAAAAAATTTATTTTGAGCTAAGGTCACAATGTATTTAAGTGAACAACACACACATTGTTTAGAAATAATTAACATATCATTCATACCATGTGAATTAACATTCATCAGTGTTTGTGGTGATGCCTGTAAAGCATTCAGAGAGCTTTCTACTGCACAGGGGCTGCAGAGCAATACCAGTAACTTTCATCCTTGCATTATGAAAAGCAAAGTGCCCACCACTAAAATGAAAAGCAACTTGATGCAGACAGTGAAGACATAACCTTCCTGAGACGTTCAAGTCACAAATCTTAAAACAGTTTCATCTTACAAACTGCTGCCCATATTTCCATGTGCATTAAAAAAGGCAGGACAACAAGAAAAAGCAAGTCCACCAAAGGATGCAGTGCACAGCCTCTCCTTAATACATGGCCACACAAGCTGGCTCCAGCTAAGGAGGTTCAGCCCACAGGGGCAGACACAGAGCTGCACTCTTCTACTCATCAGCCCCACATGCCCTGACAGCTCCAGCACATCAGATCTCTCAGGCTATTCATGGAAAACTGGAAATGAAAACAAGTTGCCCAAGAGGCAGAGAAAAAAGGTTGTTTTTCTCACTTGCTCAGAGCTCCAAATACTTGCTTTTAATCCTCCCTCTTGGGCTGGGTTATGCTTCCAACCACTATCACCCCTGCATACCCTCTGTCAAGGACTCCACAGAGGGATTTCCATACTGGCATCCCCTGCTGACCCATTTCTCAGCTGTTCCTCACTGTCCAGCCTGACCACCTCAGCTCAGAAACAGCAGCCAAAAAACTCACCAAAAACTCCCCCACTTCAGCACTATTTTTCTGCTTTTACCAGTTTTACTTTTTTTTTTTTTGCAGTTTTTACAGGTTTTCCCCAGTGACCTTTCTTGCTCTTCTCTGATTCAACAGCACACATTTCAAGGCACAAAATCTGCCTAATGAACATGAGCAGAGTCAAGAGCCAAAATCAGTAGCTTTATTTTGGAAAGAACATTGATATGAGAAACTCCCAGAGTACTCAGACCCTCAGGCGACATTTCCTGGTGATATTTCCTACAGTGGCTGTCAGAAAGCCTGCTCTGTGTTTTATGGAAAGCCTCTTCTGCTGTACAGAAAGACCCCAACAGTAAAACAGCTTTAAAATCTCAGGCTCCCACAGCAGATACAGGCTGGTCACACATGACCACAAGCTGCTGGGTGAGCATCTTTACTCTTAGTACAAGAAGTTGTATTCGTTTTTCCTGGGCCCATTTTCTCCAAGCTGAAGGTAAGTACATGTCTTGGTACAGTATGAACTTCCCAGGGGCTGGGGGAATCACTGATGTGCCCATATCACATGGCCCTTACTAAACAACATCCTCCACAAGTGTTTGTTCCAGGTGAGGAAGCCTCACCTGGCCCACATCACCACCAGGACATGGATGCATGTCTGACTGCAGGAGATGCTGATTCTGTTTCCTTTGTTCTGTTCCAAATAAAACATTCTTTTCAAGTTAAAAATCTCTGCTTCAAGGAACTCAGATTTCATTTTTCTTTTCATAGCGGCTCACACACTTGCTTCATTCCTTATCCTCAGGTATTTTCTGCTTTTTAAGTTACAACAAACCAGCCTTTAAAACTTTTCTATTCAAAAGCCACTTCTGATGCAGTAGGCAGTTTTCTTTTGTCTATAACACAAAAGTCTTCAAGTTTAGTTATGTCAGTATTTCACTACAGAGAGGAAGGCTTAAATGTAACAAAGACTCCAATCTTCTTCACTCATATCCAGCAATTAGCAGATGTAAAATTAGCAGATGTTAAAAACAGCATCATTTCTGAGCAAGCCTTTCTATACTTACATTCACATGCAGGAATTCATTTGGAAACTTAAGCTTAGTACAGCCTCATAGTTCTCCTGGCTGCAGGAACACTTAGGTTGGTTCACCACTCTTTCCTGCACACCATCAAGCCTCTTCCAAATATCTAATGCTGCCCTGAATTCCCTCTCTGGTAGAGCAGAATGCTTTTCAAAAAAGTAATTCTTTATATCCAGAACACTGCTGCCAGCTTAACAAAAATGGCACCAGATTGTCACCTCCATCACATCCTCTGCATCTTCCCTGTGCATTTTAAAGATTCTTTCTATCACAGAAGTGTTTTTCCCAACAGAAATCTCTTCCCAGATGCTTATTCTCACAAAAGCTTGATTATTTCTTTACATAAAGATGGAAAGCAAGATTGGTGGTAGGGACAGAGGGATCTGCTGCCTGATGTCCCAGGCTTGATACCCATCCACAAACCAGACAAGTATCTACTTCTCCCCATGTAAAGTCTCTACCAAGGCTTTTGCACCCCAGCCCCTGCTCCATGGATCAGCAATACCTGGATTTCTTGTCCCTGATTTATCTTTTCCAGCACACAAACTTTTATAGCCCCCAGTAGGAACAAACTCTCCAGTTTCACTGAACTTTGTGTAAAAGACATTCTTTGCCCTGAACCTGCCATGTTACAGCTATTTCATGTTACATTCCCAGCTTTTGTATTAGGAGAAATTAAGAAAGCCCTTCCATCCCATTAAATCAATTCATGCTCAGATTATTGTAAAGATTAGTGCTCTTGGTATATAGGGAAAATTAGAAATGTTCAGAGTTTCAGTCTGTGACTGAGATTCCTCTGGTGTATTTGATGAGCTTAAGCTCACTCCCTCTACACAGCTTCCTTTTTTCCTCTAAGTTTACATCTCTTCTCCCCACACAGTGAAAGTGCTGCACCTAAGAGGTGCAGCTGGGATCAGAACCCCACCCAGCATCCAACCTGGACATCACCCAAGGACAGCAACTGTCCAGAGAGGCTACAGTGACTTTGAGGGAAGAAAACAAGACTAAACATTAAACATACTTACATTTTGAACTCCTTCTGAAGTCAAACAGCATAACTGATACAGGTTGAAATTTCACAACAGTACATCCCTGAGAAATAACCGCAATCTCCAGAAGCTCTTCCAATAACAGAAATTTGGGCTCAGAAGTTTTATGTTAATCTATTAAATATTTCTTAGAAAAAAGAAGCATGAATCACAGAATCCCAGAATGGTTTGGGTTGGGAGGGACCTTAAATACCATCCTGTTCCAACTCCCCTGCCATGGGCAGGAACACCTTCTAGACCAGGTTGCTCCAAGCCCTGAACAATCTGGCCTTGAACACTTGCAGGGATTGGGAAGTGGCTTTAAATCTTTTAAGTATTATCCAGCTTCTGTCACAACATTAGCCATAATATTTTTTTTGCAAAGAATTATGAACCAGGAAACAGTCCAGGATCACCATGAAAATGTACTTTCTGCTTTATAGAATCTTTAGCAGAAAAATCTTTGTCTTTCAAGCAATTATGCCATCACCTTCTTAATGTTAGTTTCCTGAAGTGTGATAAAGAGCACTTCATTAAAGCACCTTGCTGGCAATGGTCTAGTGCAAGTTTAACAAAGGTCAAGCAGCTAAACCAGAGTTTTTAGACCTAGATGCGAGAAATAGATTTGTAAAGAATTTTTAAAATTTGACAGAAAGATCTTATAGTCTTGTACATTTGTATGTAAACATTGTGATAAAGTGTGTTGACTTAAGAAGGTTATGGAATAGAGATGATATTGTTGAGATAATACTGAATTAGAAGTCAGTCTAATTCAGTAGTTTTAAGTTTTAATATGTTTTTCAAACATATTAAGTTTTAATATGTTTGAAAATATGGCTTTTTTAAGATATTTTATATAATTAGAACTGTGAAAGATGTGCTGTGGTAGGACTACATGGGCAAAAAAATACAGGTGATTGGTGTTAGAAGTAATAGTATTGTGTGGTAAAAGTTAATAGGTTGAAAAACATTTATAAGGTATTGTAACTAGGAAATAGGTTTGTTTCTGATGGAATAACATTAAGTTTTATATTTCTTGTGTCCCACTATTCATTGAGACTAATAATAGAGTAAAATCTTCTAAAATGCTTCTCAGTTACCCTGTTTCTATAAAAGTTTGAAAAATTAACAAAATGGAGCTTCCACAGTGAGGAAGCATTAACTTGACTATCTGTCAAGCAGTTAGAAGGCCTCAAAGTACTTTTTGTTCAGTGCTACTCAGAGGAAGCAAGAAATAAGTTGTGACCTAAGATAGTTATTCACCAAGGACAGCAAAGTAAGAGAAAATATAGTTTTGAAGGACAGTGTATTTGTATGCATTTATTCTTGAAAATAAGGAATAAGGAAAGGGCATCATGTGCCAAAAGCCAGCAGCAAATAAAACCTGCAAGGGCTGACACAAACACTGGCAAAGCATTACTGACATCTAGTGCTACACCACACCTTGTCAGCATTGAACATGCACTGCAGAAGCACCTATTTCTTTCTAATCCAAAAAGAGAACTCAAAGTTATATTTGAGGCAGCACTAAAATAAAATTTTACTAGTCAGGACTTTTCCCATTTTTTTCCAGAAGCATTGTTTCACAGCCATGCACTACAAAGGAGCTGCATTACCACCAGTATATGGAAATCTTTGCTTCTACAAGATGTTGTTTCACCTGACATTGTTTCAGCATAAAAGCAGGCAGCAGCTTGCTCATAGTCCTGAACCCTAATTTGGCCTGTGCTTGATCTTCCTCTACAGGCCCCTACAGAAACACAACAGCCAGGAAGGAGGTGACAAAGTGCAGGCAAACCCTGCCAGATCAAAGCCAGGATTTTGTCACAGCATAAGCCATATGCCACTTCGGAAGGTTTCAAGTGTCTGCCCTTCTTGTTCTTTAGCCCAACCTTTTCATACCACTCATTGTTCATGCATTACACCTGTGTGTCCTCTCGACCTTTTTGAGATTGATCAGTACACCTCGGCACTCCATGGCTCATTGCTTTTGTTATAGATACATATTGCAGTATCATCTTTCTGCAAATATTAAAATTTATAACAAAGTAACTTTGTTATAAAGATATAGTTTTTATTTCTGTTGTTAATTAAGCTTAGACATTGTATCTTTGTGTTAAAATGCCTGCTTGGTTGGGATAACATTCAATGAACACATGAAGAGGACACCTCTACAGATATGCCAACTATCAGCACTCACTGTCTGAAGACAGTGTGGAGTAAGGCCCAAAAACTGGAGGTGATAAGAATGGACTAGAACCCCAACCAAGGAATACATATGCTGTGAAAGGCAGATCCAAAGAGGAGATATGCTGAACAATTCTTGGAACATGTAAACTAGTTTGGGGAAAAATTTACTATGCATAAGGGTCTATGAATATGCAACAGGATGATGTAAGGGAAAAGGTATTTAAGGGGTATCTCCAAGATAACAGTGTGCTCTTGGCTGAGTGCCAAGACGCACCCGGCCGTTTTCAACCCTTTGCTTTATTTCTCTTTTCTACTGTATTTGTATTAAACTTTTTTAATTTTACCAGGAAAGTGAACCTTGTTTTTCACTTTCAATGCTGTTCACCTGCTTTTCACAGCTGTAGCCCATTGGGGATGAGGCTCGGCTGCAGCCCCAGTCCCAGTTACCACAAACTGCGTGCCTGGAGGATTTGAGCCCTCAGCTTACCCGACTGAACCGCATCGCTCCCGCTGGCAGCACTGGGACGGGATTTCACTCCAGGGCTTCAAAGCAAATCCCAGCTTAGATGAAGGCAGTGTCCAGCAGCACACTGATGTGATAAGCTCCAGATTCTACCTTTTTTGCACTTTCAAAACAGCAAAACAAGCAACACAAGGGAGTTCTGCCCCCAAAACCCAATGTGTGTCCCCAGAGACAGCCACTCCTGTCATTCCACAGCCCAGCCTGCAGCTCCCCTCAGCCTGGGGGAAAACAAACGCCCCGTGAGGCGGGCTCCAGGGGCTAAAACAAACTCTCCGTAAGCCAGGCTCCAAGGCTGTGGTGCAGGCAGAGACCTGAACACTGGCAAACTTCAAATTCACCTCCCGGCCGGCAGTATGTGCCCTGCGGAACGGAGCGGCTGCGGGAGCTGAGGCAGCTCAGCCCGGCGCGAAGGCGGCCCCAGCCGCTTCCCACACGCACAGCGACAGGGCCTGAAGTACGGCCTGGCCCAGCGGGCGCCGAGGTGTGTGCTAATGGCCTTACAAAGAGCTTCACTAACCATTCCATGGGTGAGGGCAGGGGTGTCAACGCCTTGGAAATGCGTCTTAAGGTCTCTACCAGCTTCAAGCCACACGTTTGTTACAAAACCCAGTCTGACTTTGAAACTGACGAATGGGTCGGCTCAAGCCTGAGTTTCTGAACTCTGGGGGAAATTACAGAAAGCGAGAGAGAGGAAAACCCTGCGGGCGTGTGCTGCAGTGCACTCTCTCCCTTTATTCAAATAAAGTTGCAGGTGTATGGAAAAAATCACACTATGAAAAGCCAGTGTCCATAAAGGAGACAGAGGAGTCCTCGAGGTTTTGGAGGACACGGCCCCTTTTACCCTGAACTCGTTGCCCTCTTCCTTTCCCCATGGCTAAGGTACTAGGAAGGTACAGCCTTCCCGAACCTCCTAGCACATATTCCCTCTTGAACCTGTCATTTGCCCCAGAGTTCAGAAACTCAGGCTTGTGTGGGCCCATTTGTCTGTTCTGGAGTCAGACTGCCTGGGTTCTCTAACAAACCTGTGGCATGAAGTTGGTAGAGACATTAAGATGCATTTTAAAGACATTAACATCCATGCCCTCACCCATGGAATTGTTTGTAAAGACATAAGCACACATCTTTCCTATCACCAGCACAGAGAGCCAGTGGCTCCCAGGGCTGGGAACAACTCTCATGCGAAAGGAGAGCTCTGCAACCTCCAAGTCAGCCTCTGACAAGACTTTTTTCAGTGATTTTTAGCCAAAAAAACCAAAACCACACCAAAACAAAAGTGCTTCTCAATACATAGTTAATAAGCATTGCAAAGCTTTGCACAGGTAGCTAAGTGCTAACTTTGGTCAGTTTTGGTTTTTAACATCTCAGGTTTTAAATTTAACCATCCCCTCCCCTAATCACCATCATTAAAACAGCAATAGCACTCAAAAGCCATAACAATCCATTAAAAAAAAAAAAATCCACACCCACTGTCTATATTTTGTAGTTTTAGAAATCCCTTTTTTTCTCTGTTCCAGAGGAAACTGATACCCTGCACAGAAAACAGAGGTGGTCTCACACACTGATGAAAACCACTAAAGCTTGACCAGCAAAGGCACAGGTGAATACTGTGTTCAGAGACCTCAGTAACTACATTTGAAGCTTGAAGGTGCAGGGCTAAGTAAAGCTATTTCATTTTTAACCACTCAAAAATACATCTACCTTCAAATGCCCAACATGCCACCTCTTTAAAGTTTCATTTTGGCTGAGAGGAAAAAAAATAATAAAAAGAAGCAGCTGTGCTGAAACACTGAGCTTACAGCTCCCTCCAGAGTTTCTGCTGCTGGAGCCAGCTTGGAAACTGCTGTAAGTGCTGGTGGAGCTGTGAGTAGCTCTCTCAAATTTTCACCAGGAAGAAGAAATTTTCCCAGCCTTTCCCAGCCACTGTGACAGTAAGACTCCCACTGCTAGGACCAAAGCTCCTACTAATATATGTCACACATTACACTAAACATGCACCCCTGGGAAAGTGCTCCTGCACTTTTAGTAGTAATTAATAATTAGTCCAAAGGGTATTTACCTCAAATCCACTGACAGAAGAGCTCTATTACTTTGCTACATCTGGTGAGATAATCCCATTATGTATAGATTGGTTTCTCTAATAGGCATTTATAAAGCCAATAGATAAGCAGTAGTAAACCTGTCTTGCTCAGGTTTAATGCACTGTCTCCAGCATTTATTGAGGCAGAGCAGTTCTCCTTATTGTGGGCAGTATCTCAGCTGCTGCCTCCAAAGAAAATAGTTGTAGATCTCCCATCGGGGGAGAGAAATTCAGGGAGGTTTTCAGCAGTTGTTGTCTATAATGTTGTCTGTTTTCAGCAGCTCACTCAGGAAACCCCTTTGGCCTCACCAGTTTGTACACAATACTCAGAGTATGTCCAGACCATGGGAGCTCCACCAAATACTCTTACTATTGACAAGCCAAAATTTTAGCCTTATTTAACCAAATCTCCACTTCAACCTAAGTGCTGTAGAAAAGGCTGACAAGTCTTGTCCTTTCCTCCCCAGGTAATTGGAACAGTGATTTTAAGATGTCTCACCTGAAGACATCCCACAGCTGAAACACAAATACACAGCATTTTTGAAAGGCTCCTGAAGGATGCAGAACTCAGCTCATGAACCTGAGTGGAGGGGGGAATTAAAAAACAAACAAACAAACAAACAAAAATCATCACTAGCAGCAGTGTCAGAAAATGCAAGAGAACCTGGGAGGCTCCAAGGCCTCCCCCACCATGCTGGCAGACAGGAAAAATGCAGAAGATACTGTCTGCCCAAAACCCCCAATTTTCTCTGTGTGTAAGAAAGCCACATGATATATTTCCCATGTTTAGGGTTATACAAGCATGAATAGCTGTTAACATGTTTGGAAAGAATGCACCAGTGGTAGAATTCAACAGTGTCTGTTGGTGGTGAATTTAGCTCCTGCTGAAAGAAAGATAGGGAAAGAGAAAAAAAATCCTGAAGCAAGAAAAGAGTCTCAAGAGGGTCACTGTAAATGCTGGAACCAGACAAGCTGAGAGGCACTGAGCCAAAATAGGACCAGAATTTCTGTTGCTACACTGTTATGCTGGTGTGCTATATTGCTATGCAGAAACCCTTCTTTTTGTTAAACTTCTTTTATTTCAATGCACTTTTCTTTAAGGTAGAATGCCCAGTTTCTGCAAATTAATTCCTCATCTTCAGCCTAGTTCTCTCTCCCTGCCCTTTCTATAATTGATTGTCCATTCTGCCTTGGGTTCTATGTAGATATTGTCACTTAAGTAAAGCTAACATAATTGAGGACTAAAAGTGAAACCTTCCTTTCCTGGTGGCAATAAAGTTTGCATTATAAACACCTCCTGGTTGACTTCTCGGGCTTCCCTGGCTGTCCTGCTGACTGCTCTGACACATAGCACAGCTGCTTTTGCACAGGTACCAGGTGAGGTGGAAGCCTTTAAATGAAAAAAGACTCAATGAAGAAGTGCAAATCAAGGGTGTACTCAGGACTTCTGTGTCTTTGCTATTTTCCTAGAGGCACACCAACCTTTGAAAATAAAAAAAAAAATCATCATTTTACTTCTCCAGGCAGAGTTTTAATCGTGTTAATACACTGGTGCTTCTGGTCATGCCCCAAGCAAGCGGATGTGGAAGCTGAGCTGTGACAAAGCCTGGCTGGTTATCAGCCTCCAGCAGGACATCACCATTCCAGAGGAGAGACTTGTAGCCTCCTTGCTCCAAATGTTGGGGTACCAGTGTTTAAAATGGACCCAAAAAGCTTCCAGGGAGGGTAAGAAGAAGCTGTGAGTTACAGCTGATTAAATGCCAATGTGTGGTTCCAGTGGGCCAAATTCTGTAGGAGTCCTGACTGAGGGGAAGTGCAGGGGAAGAGCTGCATTGGAGCATTTTCTTTGTAGCTATTCCTGGTTTGTTTCTTTCTTTTGAGAAGTAATTCTGCAAAATTAGTACTTGAACACGGTACCTGTTTGACAGCTTCCCATCTGCTGGCCCAATTTATATCCACTGAAGCTGCTAAAAAAAATCAAGTTTTTATTGCCAGCCACATTGCAGCTTATATAGCTGTGGAAAAATGGCCTGAACTCAGTTCCTCCTTATGCTTTATCAACCAAAAAGTGTGCACTGACACCAATCCTTTACTGCCATCCAGGGCAACAGGCAATTGGCTTCCCTTCATATACACTGCACAACACACAGGTGGATTTATTTGCTCTGTTCAAGGTCAAAGAAAGTGTAGGGATGGCCAGAAGAAAATGTGTATATGGCAGGTATTTTACAGTTCTTATTCAGATTCTATTTACCCCCAGATGTTGTGCTGGCCTAAACCACAAACTACAGTTACATTTAGAGGAAGTCTGCATTTGGGGATCTTGGCAAGAAGGATGAAAAATAAAAGCAAAAACAGCAGAGCAGCAACAGGAGATAAGGGAAATGTCTGATATTAAAGGTGAGACTTTTAAATGGCTCTCTAGGCACTCCATTGTCAGGGAAATTTCCCTGCCTGAGCATCCAGGGCCACTCTGACTGTCACTCCTGCACCAGCTGAGCTGGACCAAAGCCCCTTCACAGCTGCACCCCACACTCACACTGGGCTCCGACCCAGGTTTTCCATGGCAGAGACTCAGACATTCAAATTCTTAAAAAAATTTAATCTTGGTGCAATGACCAAATAACTAAATAACAACTCCAGCTGGTTCCTTTGAGGAGAGACCCCAAAAAAAGAACCCCTTGGCTTTTATCCCCTCACAGTCTGAGCACAGAACTCTGGGGTCCTCTGCTCCTGCTGTGTCTCTGAGTGTCTGGTCCCCTGGCAGGGCCGCAGGTCCCCTCATTACACAGAGGGTCAGCAGGTCACAGCCTCTGGCCCTGGGCTCCCCTAGAGCTCAACCTGCAGCTCCCCTCAACCTACCTCCACGGAAAGGATTCTTTAACACCCATTCCCCTCCCACAGCCCCAGGCCTTCCTCCACACAGAAGAAACAGCTCTCTCCCTAAAAACAAGCCAAATTGAGGAAGCCAGGAGAGCAGAAAATTAGTAACTGATGTGTCAGATAGGTGGGACATTAACATTTGGCATGTGCCAGGCATCACTCACACTGTGCACAGAGACAGTGGAACACACACCCAAGAGCTGTGCTAGCAGAGACTCACAGTAGGTCTCTGCACTAAGAGAACAGTGGGTTTGGCTGTCACACAGAGCCATATCCTGACAGCCTCAACGCCATGCCCACCCTTGTCACAGCACATGTCACAGTTGAGATGGCCACCATACACAGAGCATCACCATAGAATTTCAGAAGACTTTAATCATCAGCCCATACAGAGTAACATCTTACCTTATCAGAAGGCTTCAGGTGTCTGCCCATACAGAAAAACATCAGTCCACTTCAGAAGGCTGCAAGTGTCTGCCCTTCCTGTTCTTCAGCCCAGCCTTTTATACCCCTGATCATTGTTCATTGCACCTCTGTGCCCTCTGTTCCCTGTGAGATTGGTCAGTGCACCTGGGCACTCCATGGCTCATTGCCTTCAATATCACTCACCTGTCCTGCCCAGCTGTGCCCACTGGGGATGAGGCTTGGCCCCAGCCTCACTCCCAATTCCCACAAACTCTGTGCCTGCCCATCCTGGATGGGATATTCCTGTCTGGGGGCTCTGTGCAGTTCCCCAGCTCCTCTCCACATCTCCCCACATGGCATTTTCTCAGTCTAAGGCAGTTCTCAGCTGCATCAGCTCCCTGAGCATTTCACTATGCAGCTGTTCAAACACATACGTGAAAGAGAGAACAGAGACAGTGACCCCAGCCAGCCAATACCCCTGACAAGTGATGTCAGCAGGCAACCAAGGAGTGTGATTCCTTCTTCACTTTAAACCAAAAAGGAAATAAGGATTTCTTTACAAGGTTCTTCAGTGCATAACCACTATTCGTTTTTTAAAACACAAAAACCCCTAAATCCTCACAATACTGTGGATTTTGCCAGTTACAGCCTCACCCCATCATTTCTTCCAATTCTGGAGGATGGGAAGGAAGGCTGCACAGAGCCATGGGACAGCACTTAAGACTACTTAACACATTTTAAAAGCTTTTGGTAGACAAGCAAGACAACACATTAAAAAAATTCCCAACAAAATTCCCCCTCCAAACCAAACCAAACTTCAAAATTAAGCA
The DNA here is from genome assembly GCA_013397555.1 of Urocynchramus pylzowi. Lineage (NCBI taxonomy): Eukaryota > Metazoa > Chordata > Aves > Passeriformes > Fringillidae > Urocynchramus > Urocynchramus pylzowi. The sequence goes on along the minus strand of VZRH01002286.1, from coordinate 64,978 downwards.
CTAAGGCTGTTCCTGCATGCTTTTGGCATTTGGGACCTGATGTTGGATGCAAAAGGACTTGTAATCAACAACATATACAGCCTCTTGTGGTCCTGTTAAGGGTTTTCCAGGATGAATTTAAAGGATTGTGGAATTATTTTTTTTATTTTATAGAGATGATTCTTGTATACCCAGCAGGTATTCCCAACAAACAATGGCAATAGATGCTGTTACAAAAATATGGTGGTAAAGCAAACCTTGTAAATCCAAGGGAAACCCATTACAGAGTGCACAGAAAAAAGGAGAAATAAAGATGGAAAGAAAGAAGGATTAATCATCAGTGCAGGTAATAGTCAAGTAAACTTTTTCTCAACAAAATTCCTGTATTTAAAAGAAACCAATTATACTTGCAAGTCACTTGCAGAAAATTTTAATAATTTGCCAAATATACAGCTATTAGAATGACCCTAAATATCACTAATAATTAAGTTACAAAAGTTGGTAGAGAGCACAGTACAATGTTCTATAAAATAAACACGGGTAATATTAACAATACTCCCTGTGGTCCAGGAAATGTCAGAAAATAGCAAATGAAATTACAAACACATACAGATCAGAAGAGATTGAGGGGCAGCTTTAGACACTTGGATCAAAGAAACTGAGACTAGACTAGACACATTCATTCATCAACATAATGAATGCAGAACTTTAAATCTCAAAAACAATTAACAACACAGCATCAGGTGCAATTTCACATGGTTTCATCTATGTTCCAGTACAGTTCCCAGAGGATTAAAGTGCCTTTGTGCACTGTAGTTTCACTTAGTCAGGTGCAACACACACGTTGTGTTTGGAAGTTACTTTCTTTTTTAAAAAGTGACCTATGAAACAAAATAACTACTTGAACCAATGTCTATAATTCAAACTAAGGTGTTTTGAAGTACCTTTGTTCTGACTTTGCTACTAAATGTCAAATCCACATGGCCTATCTCCACTAAACAAGACCAGAGTAGAAGACATTTATTAAAACATGTTTTCTGCCGTACAACCATTAGTTTCCTTATTTTCCCCTTTCAAACATATTTGCCCTTTGGATGACAATTTTCTACTGCAGCTTCCATTTACACATTGCTGTAAAAAGGAAAAACAGCCACGATTTGGCCCATGGCCATAGTGATACTTCCCAGAAAACATCCAGTTTTAACCCAATGAATAAGCACAACACACTCTCTGTGGGCAGCCTTTGGATCTTACCTGTAGCCATTCTCTGTGCTACAGCACGGACGCAGCATCCTGCTCAGGGCTCCTCGGGAACTCTCACTGCTCTGCTGTACCACCTCCTTAAACCCAAACCTCACCTGAACTGCAGAGAGGGAAGGGAAACTCCACACATTTCAGCTGGCACTCACCCTGCCCCCAGTACATCCTCTGCCACTCACGAGTAAAGAACTCGCTCAAAGCCTACGATCCAGTCTCCCATCAGATCGAGCTGTCCACCAGCAGCACTCCTGCTCTTTCAGGGGAGAGTGTATTCCCACAGTATCTGAGGCATCTCACAGTGTTTTTCAGTAGTGGCACTTCAAGAGGAGTGATGGGGCATAAGCTTTTTAGGAAATACAAATTTCCATCATGATGCCACCTGTGGCAAGGGCACTCGGGGCCAGGGGGGAACTGCTTGTAGGGGAGAAGAACCCAAAAGAAATTAGGAGGATGAACAACTAATCCTAACTTTAAACAGCAAATGTGGATGTGAGTCTCCACTCTTCCAGCATCCTCCCACATTTGACTGTGCTTCACATCACAAAGGGAGCAAGTCACTCCAATGATTTTAGGTTCATAGTGTGAACACCCCTGCACACCTGACGTGGCCAGCGCAGGTGACGCTGTTCCTTCACCGCTGCTGCTCTTACATCTGAGAAGGCCCATTTTAAACTCTGCACAATTCAGATCACATAAGAGCTCTCTGCAGGTGAGGAAGTTTTACTGGGTTCTGGATTCGTAGCATTAATATTACTTACAATATTATATGCACTGAAATATTTTAAGAACATACGCACTCTGAATCAAATGGAAAATAGTGATTTCCTAGTCTACTCAGTACTTTTAAAAGTTCTCCATGAAACTGTGAGATCATGGATTATGGAAAAGAACGCCCTGGTTATACATTACAGTAGAATAAAACAAAACAGTGCAAGTTTCATCAGAATCACAACTACCAGTAAAGTCTCCAGTTCAGTTCATAAAACAAATTGATTAAATTATTTTAAGTATTTCATAGTGGTACAGTAACTTCCAATGCAATTTATGCAACAAATTGCACCCATATTCAAAAATACATTTGTAAATGCTTTTCATAAAACTTTATACAACTCAAGTTCTCCTTAGGTAATCCTAAGCACAGTCCTCACATCACCTAGGCAGCAGCCTGTATTCTCAGAGTCCATGAGTGACAATGCTGCGTGAGTTCTTCCTCTTTGAGAGTCAGCTCTGCTAAACCCAACTATTATTGCTTAAAACCATCAGTTTCCTCAGCAGGCCTAGCATCCAGCTACACCACACTAGTCTGGGGCAGCAGTCCACTGTTCTGTGGGACATGAACACCTACAAGCCTTGTAACCATTCCTGTAAAGATTTCCATGTGATGCTTGCCTGTCCTGTATACTTTGTCCAGAGAACAAAAGGGGCATTGCTGAGAGGGAGGGAGATCAATCATTGAGAGTGCAACAGTTCAGTGATCCATTGTCTCCCTCTTCATCTTCTGATTAATTATGTATTCTGTTTAATGATTTCTGTGAATGCATTTCCAACTCCAACTGAAAACAACTGGCTCAGACACAAGACACACCAAGCCTAAAATCTGCAAGAACAGAAGTGTGAATGTAAGGCTTCTGCAGGCTCAAACTCACAGCTGGTGCTATGCCCAAACATCTCCACACAAGCTTTATTTACACAATTTCCAATGAAAAATACTGTTACTTCTCAAGCTACATTTTAAATTATCAGAAATACATTCATAATAACTACTGGTACAAAAACCATGATAAAATTTTTTTATTCAAAATATTCTGACAGGTTGACAATATTCCAGGCGTGTTACAAATACTGCCATAGCCAACAAAACAATCAATACTTAAAGAGCATTCAAACACAGAGGACATGTATCTTAAAGCAGAGACAGGAGAGTGCATGGTACTAAGTGCATACTAATCATTTTCCAATAACTGACTCGAGGAAAATGCCTCATTTCTCCGGTACAAAATGGATTAAAACCCAGAAGAGATGAATTAGAGAGGGAAAAAAATAATGATGCTAAAATGTTTTTGCACATATTTTCCTATAAAACCTTGTACCTTTATCATACAAGGCCACTACCAGTCTGGACTACTCTAGTGTTGCCTATTTAAGGGATAGAACAACAAAATCATAACAGAGAAACCAGTGACAAAGCAAACAAAACCACAAACTCTTTCTAGAATATGGCTTAAATTAATTCACAGACAGTTGGGAATATATTAACGATAAGGTGCAAGAGAAATACCAGGTAGAAAAAGAAGTTCCTCTCTTCCTGGTACTTTCCCCCTCAGACTTCACTGTATTTCACATGAAATTTTCAACATACTGGTCTCACCCTTCCTTCAAGTCCCTTTTTCCATACTTCTAAAACATCATGTTCCTAAAACGTTGGTTTCATTCTTGAATGTATTGGCCAACATGAGTTCTAAAGTTTAAACCATGTAATTCTACACATAGTAATACCCTGTTTCTCCCAGTTAACCCAAGGTCTCAAATAGAGCTAAAAATTCGGCTTTGTTTAAAACAGCGTATTTGCTTGAAAAAGTATGAATCTCTTTGTCATGTAGAAAACAGATGTCCAATGAAGAACTTGTCAAGATGTGAACACAGCTGAGTGCATAGTGCAGAACATCATACAGAGAGAGCAGCAAGGCCACAGGGTCACTAAGTCCACATGAAAAAGATGTATGTTTCCAATGATCAAATCCATTCTAAAACATTTTCGTCCTGGAAATGCTTTAAGCATTACAATCTTGCTCTAGGGATGGCAGGACTCCTCCATTCCCACTTTTCATACAGCTCACTGTAATATGCATGGCAGCACAGCCACCTACACAGGATACAGAAGAGACACACCAAAACTGCTTGGGATACATCATACTGATCGCAAGTATTCCATACAAATGTTGACTTTTTCTTGTGAAAAGGAAGGAAATGGGACAGCTTTCCAATTACACGGCTTGCCTGTGTGGCATTAAAGAAACTTGCAGTGTCTGCAGCCCAGGACAGAGAGCCACAGCTCCACTGGCACAAGCAGTGGCACAGCTGGTGGCTCCAAGGCTGAACGATCTCACAGGAGGCTCCTCTGCCTCTATTGCTTGAGGTTCCAGTCAGTGCTCCCCAGCAGCTGAAGCAGCAAACACTCACTGCAAAAATGCAAGTGGCTTACAGCCAGCAGAGCTCTGCACGCTCACCCAAAACACTTGTTTCCCCATTCTACTGGTTTGCTTTTTAAAGCAGTGTTGTTGGAGAAGGGCCTCGAGAACAACAGAGTGAGACATTTTCCTTACTCACAGCATCAGACACTCCATTAACAGACTGACATAATCTCCTAAACCAAATTAGTTCCTGGAACATCTTGCATTTGCCTTCTTTTGCTCGTTCTTAGGAACAGTTTCTCTAGAAGTTGTGCAGTTTAAGCCTGTAATGGTATTGTACTCCAGCATTTTCTTAGCACCTCAACACAAATTACATGGTAGCTCATCTGTGGTGAACATCAGCTACAGACATCCACAAAGGGGGAAAGGCTGAAAGAACAATATTGTCCCATGACATGGAAAAGCACTTTGGGATGCACTGGTTTCAGGTGAGACTGCTGACTCAGAATGGGATTTCTCTCCAAGCAGAGTTACTCCAGTTATTCAAATACAGTAAACACAAGGGCAGTACTGAGGACATCAATCCTGCACCTTACAACTTTCAGTCTATTATCTGAACACCTCTTAATGGAGATGTGGCTCAGTGTCAAGGCTAAATGGGCAAAAATATCATCTATGCTAAAGTCATTAGAGGAACTAACATAACCCTTGCTTCTGGTAGTCCTTGGACTTAAGCCGACCACATACTTTTCATTCTATTAATTTACCTATCCTGTTTTATCTCAAGTATCTTCATCCTTTCACACTTCCTAATTAACTATCAATATTTTTCCTGAGTGAAATTATAAAAAGTTAAACCCTTCTACCAAAAGTACAAAGACAAATAAAATATAGAACAATACAAACCCAGATATACAGCATTACAAGTGCAGAAATTCTTCATGTTGTTGCTCTTTATCATTGGCCCCCAATAAAAAACATAGCAAAGAATTTAATTATCCAAAATATTTTGCAGTACTGTGATGAGATTCTTCAGGCCATAAATGTAGCCCTCATCCTTTGTGTTGCTGGGAAACACATGAGCAAAATCGATCATTCGGACTTCGACATTTGCACTTTCCTTGGTCTCTGCTGGCATGTGATAGAAAACTTTTTCCAGTTGGGGTAGAACATTTCCATTCAGGTGCTCCTGCGAAATGCATGTGCTGGTTTTCCACACATTGTCTTGCTCCGAGTTTTCAACTTTCAGCGAGAGCTGACTGTGGTGCCTCTTCGAGCACGCCTTTTTGTGAAGTGCATAAAATTTAGACAAGCCTTTACCTACAGAGGCTTCGATTTTTCCGTTCTCTGTAGAATTTATTACATGAATATTATTATTATACTCCAATACGTCTCCACCTGATAACAGGCCTCTGGGTACTCTTCTCTTCTCTGCCAAGGTGACATCACTCAACCGCACGGTTGTCGCTTGACAGGAACCTTCATAGACAAACAGCAATGAGCTGGCATAGAAGTTGAGCTGTGTCTGGCCCTCAAACCACTCCAAAATCTTTTCAACCTTCTGAATGCTGGCAGCTACCACATCTTTTCTCAAGCAGTACCCACTGTGGAAAAACTTTGAGATGCCTGCAAGAAATACACACATATTGGGATCATTTTCACTTCTGAATGGAAAACTTTTTTTTTTTTTGTCTTTTGGGATGAGAATAGTTTTTATTTGAAGGAATAGACACCATTCAGGTGGTTTCTGTTCAGGCAATTACTAACTAAACCCAAAGTGAACCTAAGAACTCTGAGACCTTCAGTCATGTCACCTGCTGTGTAATACTACAGGTTGGGCTTGGGTTGTAAGTAGAAGTAAATGTACCAAGCACACAGTACAAGAACACGGTTCCTGCTTCAGGTCAGTTGAACAAGTGTCTGGACAGTTTTGAGCAGAGACCCATTAAATTCTCCATGCATAAACAGGCTCAAGCAACTTGTTATTACGAGTGTCTTTCTGTGTGTACCTTCTGTCCCTTGCTGGGAGACAGATGAGCAGGTGTCAACCAATAACTAGTCTGCAATCATTATCACCAAACAGCCCCATGATGGCAGCATTTTTATTAATTGTTAATGTAGAGCAACATGTGGATTGACTTCAACTGATAAAGTCCTTTGAATTGAAAGATGCTTTTGTAGTAGCTTTCTAATAGAAAATACACTTAGATATTCACAGAAGACAACTAGAGGAAAAAAAAAAGTATTTATAATAAAAACATGTAATACTTTTACAAGATTTCTATTTCATTATCGTTTCAAAGCTGCAAAGAAGTTGAATTCTAGAATTCTCTCCATTATTAGTAGTAAAAGAGACGTGAGGAGGAAATTCCTATATTCTGCACTGCTGTTACAGCCAACTGCACATAATGTCAGGGCTGACAGGCAGCTCAAATACTACAGGGAACAGCCTAAGACTCCTCTGACATGAAGACAAAAAAGGACTTTTAAAACAGGAACACCCAGAGTACTTTTTCCACACAGTTCTATAAAGCAGTATTTAAATGCAAAGATCCAAGTGCACCCCAATTCCCTCACTTACCGTCCTTTACTGTTTCCTTGGTCAAGCTCCTTCCATAGTGCTGGTTTTGAGTCTCATAGCTGTCTGAAGACACGTGGTACACCTGAAAGAGGCAAGAAGGGGACTCCCTATGTATTTTGAAGCACCAGTATTTCTGCAGAACAAGACACACCTCACAGACAGGCCACAAAACATTTAGCCCTCACAGTTTTTAAGTTTTTTGCCCAGCAAAAAAAAGTGCTCTCCAAAACTCTCCCTTCAGCCTTTGGGCTCCAAGCTACAGCTTTCCTGTGCTAGAGACATCCTGGTGGTGGCAAAAAGCAATGTATCCATTACAGGGAAGTCTTTTATAAGGCCTTGCAAACCACAACTGAGACCTGAAACTATCTGTGTTACTGTGGATGTTGAATCAGTAAGACAACAAAGCAAAAATCTAAATGCAATTCTTTTGAGTTCTTAAAATTATACAACTATTTAGCACAAAAGCAGAACAGTAAGAATTACTGTTTGTGACCACCAAGGCCCAGCTCCCTAAGACACATCTGCAACTGCCAGCACAAATGAAGCTGCACTAAATAAATGGCAGCAGCCAAGCAAAAGCTGGTTCCAGCATCAACAGCAGTACTTCAGCTCTCATCTGAAAGGGAGGCAACTCACATGGGTACAGTTTTGTCCATATCAGGAATTGTACAAGCTTAAGAACTTAATTCCAAACTGCTTCACATATAGACATATTTTCTCTCACAATGAAATATTTCCATAGCAGAAATGTGCAAGGCAGCAAGGCCCAAGTATAATTTGTTTATGAGAGTGTAGACAATTTTTATTTGCAGAAATAATGGTGTTACCAAGCAGGCAGTTGTCTCTGGCAGGAACGTGGTGCTTGGCACTTGTTCAGACCACCCATCCCTGTGGCATCCACTCCATCCACAGCCCTGCCCTCCCTTCACTGCTGCAAACAGCGAGGATCCCACTGAACGAGGCAGGGCCCACTGCTGAGGTGCCTGCTCCTCATCCCTCCTCTGGGGCCTTACTCTTGCTGAAGCCAACCAATACAGTCCACAACAGTGAAACAGCAATAAAAATAAATATTACAGGAGCATTAAATAAAGAGAATAGAATTCTCTGTTTTCATTACAGCCCACCACCCTGAAATGTCTCTCCCCCATCCAAACAACAATAAATGCAGTATGATTACACAAACCCCCACCTCCTGTTTTGCAAAGCAGCTGGGAAGAACAGTCTCAAATAGCTTTTATTTTGACAAAAAGATAGAAGTAATTAAACTTAGTACTCAAGGAACTTAAATTATAGTGTGTAGAAAATTATTTTAAGTCACCAACCATGAACTGAAGGGGCAGTAAACAGTTCTCATTATTCTAAAAAAAATAAAGAGCTGTAAGTCTAAATGTTTGAATTCAGTAGCAGAGACACTTCACACTGTTAGATACTTGGAGAAACTGAGGCCTCCATGTCTATGAAATGAAGAAGGCCATAGCAGAGACAAGTTATTCTAAAACTGCATCTGACAATTGTGATTTTGGGCTCACAAGAACAATAATTTTTCTCCACTTAGTTTTTGCTGGGTTCTTTTCCAAAGCACATGAAAGAAGTACAGCATACAACACAGAAACTCAAAGATCACTTATGTAAACGCTTCAGGTACCAAAGTAACTTTCAAAAACATACCAGAAGTTTCAAAACTTTCTAAAGAGCTACAGGTCAAAGGCACTTAAATAAAGAAGCTTAGAAAGAGAATCAAGAGTCTAATGACTACATCTAAGTTTTCACTAACTGTGCCTTCATTTTAATGATATTAAGCGTTCTCATGTAGCTGGACAAGGGGCAGCTTTCTGCAGACATCAGCACTGCAGCAGCACCTGACCAAATCATCTTGTTTACCAGAACCTTCCTTATCTCTTCCTGTAGGAACTGCAGTTTTTCTGACATGGGCACTAGCTCAAACATGCTGATTAAAATCTGCAAGCTCATTTTGTTTTCCAAAGAAACGCTGGAGCAGCACATTAGCCCCTGTGCTTCCGAGCTGGGTTTCCCAAGAAGCCACCCCACCTCTTCTCATGATTTGAACAAAACCATTCCCCAAATGTCTTTCTACATAGCTTACAGACACCGAGGCAGATGTGCATGCTACATTAACAGCACATTTTTAACTATACAGAATAGTCAGTGACAAAGCACCAAGTCCCAGAGCCACAGGATGAGTGCAATGTATGTGTTTAACTGCTTTGTGCACGTGCACTCAGAAGGCCAAGGTCACCAAGAGGCTTGGCTGCAGCCAGTGGCATTAAAGGACAAGATCTGCATAATCACAAAAACCATCTCTGACCACCACCTTGAGACTCTGCACAACTGCAGGAAGAGACTAGCTGATCATTCCAGGAAAACCTCACTCAAATACAGACATTACACCCCATTCTCAAAGCAAGGGAGCTGGAAGCCAAGCTCAAACAGGAACAATCTCTCACCAGCCCTTGCTCCACCCTCACCCAGCCAAACACAGGGTGGCTGTGCTGGAGGAGCAGGAGGCTAAAATCAACTTCCTATTTGACAGACCTCTTGCTCTAGCATGCTTTTGTTCACAGGGCCACCACCAATCATCTGCTATTAACCCTTCCCAAAAGGACATTCTGCCTCTGAACCAAGCTTTTTCTGCATCCCTGTTGTTGCAGCTGTCTGTACTAGCCCATTTCTGTCAGAACAACAACAAGTCACATCAGATCTGTAACCTTAACAGCAGCCAAGAAATTATAAGACAGGAAAATCTCATTTCTTGTCCACCTGCCACAGCTTGTTATGTGTTTGCTCTGTATCCACTGGCAGGTCTCCTGCAAAGTGCAAGACAAAAAACTCTCTATGAGCTGCAAAATATTGCCTTCAAGAAACCTCCTGCTTCATCAGTCATTTTTATATATTCTTACCATGCAAGATCAGAGCTGTTGTCAGTACCCAGCTGCTACCAAAGCTGGAGCCACAAGCTGAAAGTGGGGGTAAGTAGGTGGCACCCCAACTCCTCAAGGCACATCCAACAGCAGCATCCATCCCCCAGCTCTGCAGGGACCCTCCTGGTGTGAGGCCAAGACACACACCCATGCCTGGGCACCTTCTGCCTGTACCCCATGACTGTCCCAACAGAAATACATGTTTCCCTCATGCTCAAGGTAACCCAGGTTTCTCTGCAGACCTTTCATCCTGCCACGGTGCAAGACTTTAAGAGTTTCAACAAGCCTTATTTTTTATTTTCAAAACGAAAGTAAAGCAAGGACTTGAAGAAACAATAACAAAGGGAGAAATTTTGCTAAAAACCACTCTCTCATTTGCTTTAAGGTAATACTCTCACATTAACACTGCTGTTGATAGCATGCCCAGTTATCCAAATCCATTTACCTCAACATCTCATTCCCTAATTTTTACTTTTTTTTAACTTAACTTATTGTAGCTAGACCTAGACCACAGATGATGAAAGTACATACATCCCTGCTTCCTGCTGCCTTGAAAATCCAGCACAAAAAGGATGCATCCCTGCTCCCTCATTTCCAAGACTAAATTTAGATATTACTCTGCCCATTTTGCTTCTTTGCTCCTTTGGACTCCTTTGACTGAGTGCTTCATATGACTAACTGCATCCCCAAATGCTCTGACAGTCAACATACAGTTTTAGTCAAGTCCTTATATAAATAAGTTGTAGAATGAAATTATGCTGAAATTTATTCAGTGAAAAAGCAGACTATTAATCTCCTAAATAAAAGAAACTACAACACTGCAATTAAATCATGGACCATCTTAAAAATAGCTTAATACAGTAAATTTAGACTCCCAGAACTTCCACAAAGCATCTCATTAGAATAAATTTCTTTTATGTAATAAAAGACCACCTGCTCCAGCTTGGAAGATTTTTTTTCAGGGCTTTCGGTTGGTTTCTTTGGCTTAGGGTTTTATTTATTTATTATTTCATAGATTTTTGTTTGTTTTCTTAGGTTTTGTTTTTCTCTGTCTTCCTGTTTCCTTAAAAATCAAAGCTTGAATTAGACTTATAAATGTAAAAACCCCAGTTCTGGTAATTTTTCAGTCTAAGAGAATCTGAACAGTAGATGCAAAATCTTATACTTTTATTACTTCCCCCCTAAATCTTGTTACTAGCAGATCAGAGCTTGTGAAAATTACCACCATACTAGAAAGAGTTCATAAAAACCTCATAAAATAGAGTCAGTTACAGTCAATTTGAAAATATCCTGCAGAATCATGTGCTATAGATTAGAAAATTCACTTGTAAAACCAGCTTTGATTATTATACATTACTGCCTGCACGTTCATAGGCACAAACAATAGAAGTCAATGATGGATTATAATAGTAAAATTACATAATCACCAGTTTGTGCTTTAAAAAAGCGTTTCAGAAATATTTTGGAGTAAGTGAGATTGCCATCGATGTCCTGGAAACAAAAGAAAATCTGCAGAATCTGGGAACTGTGGATTCCAAAAGGACTGTGAATCTGAAAGGAGAGCACAGCCCACACATTGTGCTTGCACTCAACAGCATGCAGAATGCTCTGCATTTAACATTGCCTGTGCTGCAAAGACATTTCTTACCTGTTTGCATGTCTGCTATTGAAACCATATTGCAATTTGTATTTTTGCTATTGCAACAGTACCTGAGACTTCCAACTTCTATGCAAACTCTAACTACTTTCATAACAAATCCTGTCCACTCTGACAGAATCCCAGAATGATCTGCTTTCAAAGGGATCCAGTTCCAATGCCCTGCCATGTTTCATTAAACCAGGGTGCTCCATGTCCTGTCCAACCTGGCCTTGGACACTCTGGGGATCCAGGGGCATCTGTTACAGAAAGGAACTTCTCCACTAAGTACAGAATTGTGGTTTTGAACAATGTTATTGTAGTAACTGTGCTTCCTAAATGTATTTTCATGCATTTATTCTATCTATTCAGTGTGTTAAGCTAAATACAGATCAAATGGCAGAACTGTACATAATTTATGCTGGGCTAGACAGGAGACTCCTATTTTTAAGGACACACCACGCATATTTTATATGAACAGATGACTGCTTGTTTACCAATGCATAAGAAAAAGCTGTTTCAATAGTCTTTTGGGTAAAAATACACTGTACATAGATTTTGGGGTAAAACCCCCACCTATAGCACTTTTTTGTTTTTATCTCTTCCTGACAACTTATGGGTGCTTTAGAAAAAGCATAGCTACCTGCTCTGTTTTTCCTGGCCCTTTCCTTCTTGGCCTGGTAAAAATTTACCACACAAGCTCACCTCCTTGGTAAAAAAACCCACTGAACTGAGAGATGAAAACCAAACCCCTGTACTCCTTCGATACATCACGCTTTGTCCAGCAAACAGGAACAACCTTCATCCAGCAGGTGAGCTGTTCTGGGCAGTACACATCCGTGCAGGAGTGTTTTACAGTATGGCCAGAATGTTGCAAAAATAAAGCAAGCACTGAGAACACCCCATAACCAAGAGGCAGAGAACATGCCTTGTGAATTCAGACTTTGCCAAATGCTGTGTGAGGGCAGGAGAATCTTTTCAATTCTCTTTGGAAAACAACTTCCAACATGTACTTGGGCGCCAAAGGCAAAAATCCAAATCTCATCTAGCTAAACACTGTATGGAAAAACTGCACTACTTGGGAGAATCATCATTATACATCCAGTCTGAATTAGGGGACTGAAAAAAATTCTGTAACGGGACAAAGACACAAATAAGTGACAACGTTAGGAACAATAGGCACAAGCATACCACAGAAACAATCAATCATTCCTTTTGCACTGTCATGAAACATAGGACACGAAGCACATTGTTTTACAAATGAGATAAGAAAGGTTACACAGTGACATCAACCAAATCCAAAGCTATAATCTCTAACCTTCCTTTTCCATCCAAACTGTTTGGCTGGTTTTTGACTTAACTCCCACATTCTTGCTCATGGGCTTATGTAATTACTACTCATGACCACTATAATTTATATAGCAGCTTATCTCAAGGCAGAGTTAAGGGCTAGGAGGCTGGGCAGTTCTGCACAAACCATTACAGAGATATTAGAATTATCCTGAACAATGGTGCAATCTGGCTGTTGTTGCTATTGAACAAAGCAAAGGGGAAGCTTATCAAAGTCTCCAGCCACTTATGCTGCAGAGCTTGAGGAGCCCTGGTTTTGTGTATGAGAAGAAAAACAAAAATCCCACATCAAAAAGAAAACTATTCCTGTACCTATCAGTGCAGAGAAAACTACTTTTGAATTCCATCAGGAGCTCAGTGACATCAACACATTTCTGTTACTGAGCCACAAATGTTCTGTACATCTTTTCTTTACACTGGAGTTTTAAAGTAGCCAATACACACCTACTGACTCCAGTATTTCTAAGAGTACTAAGAGTTAATAGGGATGTCTGCATGCCCAACTAACCTTTCCCTGACAGCCAGTTCCTTGAGTGTGTAAACATCAAAAGAAGCTTCCTTCTGATGGAAAGCTTTTTAAAATGTAAACCATAAGCAGCTGTGCATGGCTATATGCATCACCTCTGAGAGCTTACTCTTCCCTAAATAGAAAACATGTAAACTTATTTTTCCTAAAAACAGAGTATAAAGATGAAAAATGTGGAGGATACAGCAAATTATTAGAATGACTGGTTCAGTATGTGAATCTCTGATATAAGCCTGAAAGAAAACAAACACACAAAAATCCACTTAATAATTTTAAATATCTGTTGTGGTGGTGAAGAATTAATTGCAACTATATTCAGTTTTAAATACCCATCTCTCAGTTTTTAATAGCCCATCTCTTGTATACATATACAGTGCCCAGGCTGCAAATAGCTTGCCCTAATGGACAGAGGTTAAATCATTGTTTTGAACCAGGGCATTGTTTTGGGACTGATTTCACACGACAGCTGATATCAGCACTACCAAGACATTCAGATAACACTATTTATGTAAAAGTCAAGAGGATTGCTGTTTGCTAGGAAAACCACTTGCTGTACCTGGTGTGGGACAAGAGGCCTGAGCATAAACTGAAAGTGAAGACAAAACAAGTTCTTACCCTCATTCCAAGAACCAAAAAGCCAATCTCTTCCATCAGCGGGTACTTGCTGACCTGCTGCTGTATCTTCTCTGCTGAAGCATAGGGATCGTAGCTTTTCTGACCTATTTTTACATCCATTATGCAGGGCTTATTAAACTTACGGGTCACATCTTCCAGTTTTAGATATGTATCTGTCAAAAAACAAAGACTTTTGTTAACAGTGGGTCAGAGCAAATTAATTACATAGCTTCTGCTGAGCACCTGTGGAGGAATGGGAATAGTTTAAGGCTTAATACCACATGAATTCTTCAAGAGTCAAATTTGTCTCTGAATGCAGACTAAATCATGGTCACAGACACCCACAAATTCTATTGCTATAAAAACCTAAATGCTTTCTTGTTTAGAAAATTGTATACAATTGACATGCATTAACCTAGCATTCAAATTCAAATTATTGCCCAGATAAAATCCCTGTGTAGCTTTTATTAAGTCATTAACATATCACAAAGAGCATTACTAACCACATAAAAATGCAGGTTTTGCAGCAGTGTGGCTAGTTTTGCAACTCAGTTGATCTCCTGTATGACTTTAAAAATGAAGAGAACTTTTTAGTCCTAGCCTTCAGGGGCTGAAGTGCAGCTCATTTTGCTTCTTTTTATCCCACTCCCATCTACACTTGTTTCTCATGGCACACCTTTTGGGAGAAAAGCTCTTTGAATCCCAGGCTGCCTTTCATCCATTTCAAACAGCCCTTTGGGAGGGTGGCTGGACTAAGAAACCCCAGAAGTACTTGGAGTGCCTGAAGATTTAAAGGAGTATCTAAACCCTGATGAAAATGATCATTACCAGCATGACCCCACACTCACTGTCAGAACACAAGGAAATGGAGTCAGTACCCACCCAGCTCTCAGACAACTCTGCTTGGGAGACAGCTGCACCCACCTCCAGCCCTTGCCAGGACATGTCATAACCAACACAGGCTCAACACTAGTCTCATTCTTCATATATGTGCTTTGTAAATCCACCTGTCACCAGGCACAAACGTCAAGTCTGGCTTTCTTTCCAGTACAGCCTACTCTATAAATATATTTCTTTGGCTTTAATGCAGTCTGAACACAAAAATACATTGTATTATACCCCATTCCTGAAGTATGATCTAAAACGGGATCGTGAGAGAAAGCAAAACTAGTTCAAGTTTAAAAAGAGGAACAAAGTGCCTTGTTTGAAAGCTGTACAGACAGGCAACAAACCAGTCTGAGTCAAGATAAAGGGAACAAGCAACATTTCATTTACACTTAAGTAGAAACACTTTCTTAAGTAAAAGAAATGAAAGGAACTTCTACTACTTTAAGTCCTACTAGAGCTTCAGTTTTTACACCATCATGATCAAAAGTCCTAACTTCTCACAAAGTATGTATTAACTTAAACAGGTTTGATTTAATCCTCAAATGCCTGCTTTCTGGATGAATGGAACTAGGCATCTTGTTAATGTAGTCATTTTCAGGAAAACATGTCAAACCAATACACTAATTAAAGAAAAACAAAACAAAACAAAACTACTCTTCCACTAACTCACTTCCCCAGCTTTCAATGTCCTTTGGGCTACAGGATCAATCTAGCTACAGCAAAAGGAGTTTTGTTATAGGCTAGCTCACCCACTAACTGCAACTGCAGGAACACATCCAAGCTGAAATGCAGTTAACTTTGAGGAGACCTAGGCAGCCAACATACTTAATACTTGCTCACTGAACATTCCCAAAGCAGAAGCAGGACAAAAACTCTCCCTAGCAGGCAGAGTATTCTGTATCACCTGAACTGCAGGTGCTACTTCTACTCTTCAAAGCTGTTATACAGAGGTCTAATTCAGTCAGATATTAGCACAGCTTTTGCAGGACTTTAAGAAACCACTTCCAATACCTGGGGAGTCCATAAAATCTGTTAGCTATCTCTTATTAAACCAAGAATTGTAAAAATTTAAGTGTCATCCTTCTGACTCTTTCTGCTTGTTACAGAATTCACTGCAATCAACAGATTTTTGTCATCACTCTAAAATAATGCAGAAAATAACTAAATAAA
The DNA here is from genome assembly GCA_013397555.1 of Urocynchramus pylzowi. Classification (NCBI taxonomy): domain Eukaryota; kingdom Metazoa; phylum Chordata; class Aves; order Passeriformes; family Fringillidae; genus Urocynchramus; species Urocynchramus pylzowi. The sequence goes on along the minus strand of VZRH01002286.1, from coordinate 48,903 downwards.
AGTCAAGGTTTTCAGTGCATAGCTCTCAAAAACAAAGAGCCACAAGTTTACATGGGAGGTGAAGAAAGACAGTAAATGCAAAAAATCTCAGAAAAGGGCTGCAGTCCTTCACCACCAATTCCAAAATGCTTTAGAGCACGTTGCAAGCATTCCAGAATCAAACTGTTGGAAATAAAAAATACAATTGTTTAGATGCAATGTTTTCATCAACCCTAAATAAAACCATATAGAAAGGAGTATAAAACATCTATTTCCATAGGTACCCATGGGTATCTGCTGTCCTCTACTGCACCGATCTAATTCCTGTTTTTTAACCATACAGCACCAACATTCAGCACCTCCCAAATACTTTAAAGTCCTAAATACCTGTCACTTCATTGCTTCCCATCCTTTCCAAATTTCTTAAACTAGATTTCTTAAACTATCTTACCGACCACCTAAAAACATAACAATAACTATTTTTTTAAATTAAGCATTAAATTACCTTTGTAGGTAACACCAACCCTGAGAAACACCAATTATTTGGCAAAGCCTGTAAATTATCCAGAAACTTCTCATCTCTCTCACACTTTGTGGAATTAAATCTTTCTTGTTAGCTAACTGCTAGCTCAGAATTAAGCCTGCTGTATCTGTTAACACACTCCTCTGCTCTCACAAAGCTGTGTGGCCTTGTTGGCAGAGCAATGCCAACCAGATAAAGCAAGTTATTTTTTCTCATGATTGCTTCAAACAAGTGGATCAATTATTTACACTCCATCTTTCTTGACACTGTTTGGTGCTTATTTGCACTGTATTCAATAGTCTAATGAAACAACTCCCAAACCCACAATACTGGTACATACATGACTTTCACTTCCAGCAGTTACCCCTATGATACCTCCAAGCACTGAGACTAGGGCAAAACAAAGTTAAGCCTCAGATATGTATCAATTGCTCTTCATTTTCAAGTCAGCTACTGCAAGCCTCTGAAGCTCTGACCTAAGTGTCCTTCTCAAGGGCATCAGTGAGTCTGCACTTCAGCCCAGGTAATTAGAGTGCTCTCCTCCCTTCTCCTTGCTTGGTTAAACAAAAACCTGCAGATTTTTCAAGCAATTCAGACTTTCTAAATTATTATGTAGTGCCTGCTAACCCAGTGTGCTTCAGGAAATGATATGTTTGCTATCTCAAACTAGATTAAATTATAAACCCCCATGGAGAGAGAAATTCATAAAGATTTTTATATTAAAACTCACATTGCTACATAGTTTTGACCATACATTTAGAGGATTTAAATCATTCACCAGAGATTTGCCCTGCCCTTTTCTATTTACCAATGGCAGGAAGGTGTGGCTTGACATATTATTTACACATTTTTTACAGTCCCAAAGGAAATAAAGCAAAAGACCACTAAAATTCAGCAAGTATCCATGGCATGAACCACTGCAGACTTCAGCACAGACATGCCAGTGCATTCCGTCCTCACTGGAGACAGAAGAGACAAAATCACTTGAGGCATCTGATTTCTCTTCATAACTTAGGAGACACTTCTCAAAACATAGGAATAAGCAGGGAAAAGCCTCAATTGTCCACAGCAACAAAAGGAAGAAAATAAAGGTTTGAAGCTGGGTTCTATGTATCTATCCTGTTCACAGGACAGGCAACAAAACTAGGTAACAGTATGAAATGAGCAGTGAAGTTGCTTAAAAAAAGAAAAAAGCACAGGCAACAACTAAGCAGCCACACTCAGAAAACTCAGCAGCAGATGGCTTCTACATCTTTATAACAACTTTTCCACTGCTTTGTGAATAAACTCTAAATACCCACAATACCAGTGAAGCTAAATTTCAAATCCAACCCATTTTAGATGAGCTTCGGAAAACAGCATCCCACCTCTACCTCCATTTCCTTTGCAATAGCACTGGGTATATGATTTCAGCAGAACAGGAGTTATTTTACAAATTGTATTGATACTGTGAGTCCATCTTTTCTGTCATACTTCCTACATTCTCATTTACACTTCATACATTTCACCCCTTGTAGCTAGTAATTTCATCCACTTACCTATTTTTTCAGTATAGAATACTGATGCTTCTCCCTAAATATTTCTCTAAGGAAATAAATTATGTTCTTCACCTTACAAACTGCAGTTCCTGCTTACCTGTCACATGGAAACTCAGAGATGGTCACAAATCAAGTTGAGAGTAGACTAAGTTTTGTTTTTTCAGAAGTCATCTGTGACCAATTTAGTAACAACAGGAAATTACTGGGTTCATTACTACTGGGTTGTATGGAGGTGTGATCCCAGAGCCTACAGAGCAGTGATTGCCAAGGGAAAGGTCAGGCATCCAATGTTAAGACTGCAGCAAACCTACAAATATATCTTCAATCTACATTTAAGAACAAGATACACATACACTCTGCTAAGCTCCATCATCTGCAGCAACTTTGATTTCTATCAAGACTACACAAAGCTCATTAATACTACAGATAACAGAGTTGGCAGGGCAGTGTTTTGGTTGAACTGTCGCCACAGCTTTCTATGAAGAGGACTCATGATAGTGCACAGCCTTTTCAAGAAGCAAAACAAACAAACCCAAAAGTTTCTCCTTCTTTAAACAGTAATTCCTACTGCCTATGTCTGAATGACTGGGGGGACCTTCCCAAGTCCAGCTCCAGGGTGCACAGTGCTTTTGAATCACCAAAGCAAATGAGCAATGTGTTGAATTACTGTCTCTGGGTTAGACCACATATTTTCACATCTCAAGATCATACTGCAAATGGAAAAAAATTATTTGCAATTGTGAGGGAATACTAAGTGAACTCCATGACACATTAAATTGTGAGGGAAGGAAAAAGATAGCTCTTGTAGAGCTATTTGAGTTAGTGCCAAAGAGGAAAGCATGAAGGCAAATCTGAGCTAAGACACTGCTGGTACTACCACAATCTTCCTTTCATTTTTTCCTGTAGATATTACACCATGTCTTTGGATACTGTCTTACAACTTCTTAAGTTCATCAAGTGATTGCATAAACAGAAGAAGACAGAGTTATTTTAAAGGAGCATGGCATCAAGTTTGATGCCCACATATTCAAATAGATTCCACGGCATCCCTTTGTTTCTGTTTGTTCCAGAAGCTCCATTTCCCAAGTGTTAAATAGAAAAGTCCCCAGAAGAAAATCTAGTTTCTAATACAACAATATCTATTTTCTCTTGAAGAAACAATCTTCCAATTGTTCTACTAAAACACTCTTTTCTTCCTGACTCCTAATGTTATACAAACACAAATTTTAAGTGTTTAACTAGATCTTTGTTTCATTCAAACCGGTAACAGAGGTTGACAAGCAGAACTCCCCACCATGACACCTGCTGAAGTAAATACTTTGGGTGGTAAAGCACAGTGATGGGATCCAACCTCTGGAGAAACAGCAGCAGATTCCAGTCTGAATGCTTCCTCAGCCCCAGAGTATCCATCTTTCCTTTCTTCCACACCCACTAAGTGCTTCTTCCTTTGATCACCTGGCTGCACATAACCATGGAACCAGCCCACTCCTCCACCATGACCTCACCCAGAGCAGGAGCTCTGGGGCAATGTCCATCAGGCCCAGCTACTCAGGAAACCTCTGCTGTTACAAACAGCCACACCCCATCTTCCCTGGGAGGAAGACTCCAAAAATCTAATCCAGCCACAAGACTGCAAACTGGAACCCGTTGTCAGAGGGAATGTCAGCAGGTTCCAAAACAAGTCCAAAAAAACCCTATGGAGCTCACAACTGCCAAAAATCAGTCTCCAGAAATTTTTTCCAGGAGGTTTGGATTAAGAGATAAAATTAGAACAGTACCATTTGGTGCAGTAGGTGGTGACCAGACACCGAAGTATTTTGGCAGATATTCCCGCAGCTCCAGAAGAATGCTGTCGCAACAGTCGGAGTCATAAACCTGAAATAAAATAGGGAGGCTTGGAGAGATCATCATTTTAAACATTCATTTTTGCTGCTGGGGGAGTGAACAAGTAGCTGCATGGTATGGGGTAGCTGGCTGGGGCTAAACCATGACAACTTCCAATTATCCCGTAATTATACTTTCTTACAGTATTTGTTTTCATAAGACTAAGATATTTACCTTACATGTAAAAAATATACAAGATGAAGATAATTATCACAGTCCAACAAAATGAGTGGCATCCTTTCTTTCAAATTTTAAAGTGGCAACTATGCATCAACCCTAAGCACAATTTATGGCTTAACTTGAATAAAAATCTAAACTGTATTTGTTAACTTCAAAGCCTAGCTATTGAAAAAGGTGTTCTCACATTTGCATTCAAGACCGTATAGGATTACTGCATTATATATACAAATCTTTTTAATCTGTATCAGGTAAAGTATAGAAGCTCAGACTAGATAGCATTTCCTCATCTTCTTCAAGACAATTCATGCTGTAGCTATATCACACAGACTATGCAAAATTCAAATATATTTCTTTTCGCTTGCTTTTAATGCTTTCAACATTTTTTTTCAACTTCTGTAGGAAAAAAAAATAACAGTTTGGAAACAGCAGCTGGCTTATATTCCACAAGGAACAATTCTGCAGTTAAAATGAAGATTTGGATACTATCTGTTATGGAATTGCATGACTGTTACCAGTTTGCAGCATTGCTAAGAGGGTTTCAAAACCATTGCCTTGCCCAGATTCCCCCCATCCCACCCAGTGATGTTGTTGCAGACACAGGGGATTGCCTATACCACGCTTCCACACACTCTGTAGACTGAAAGACCTATATCCACACCAGGTTACAATGACTGTCATCACATTTAGGAGCCATCTCATCCCACTCCCAGAGAGATGTCCCAGTTGTGCTGCCATCAGAGTGGTGTCCTTCCCCTCGGCCCTACCACAGCCACACAGCAACACCCATGGATGCTGCACAGTGACCTGGCATGCTCAGGGTTCTGCTGTCACTGCAGTGCAGCGAGAGCTCACTGCAAAGTTGGCAGCCAGGTAAAAAAAATGTCAGGTGTTAACAGCTCTGCAGACTTGGCTCAGCTCATTGTGTCAGGCCACATTTAACCACACCGGGGGAAACCTGGCAATAGCAGCTACAAAGGGGAGGTAATGCAAAATACATACCTGCAGTGTTATGTTAATACAGCTAGGGTGAAAAAAATGTGGACCCGAAGTCCACATGCTATTTTAGAGCATCCAGGCAAGCCCTGGCTATCCTCACCAGTGCCAGTAACTCAACACAGCACCTCATGCAGCAGCAGTGTTAAAATTAGTTCATGTGAGTTTGTCCTAAATTTAGGCTTCACTGCAAAAATCTCAAACTAGGTGAACTCAAATCACCAGTGTGCTTCTAACAGAGGGACTTCTCCACAGCTAAAGCAGGGCTCTCCTGGGCTTGCACCAGGCACAGTTCTGACACCCTCACTGTTAGCGGGCAGTGATCAAGAGCATGATACACCCATGCTGACTGTATGCTAAGGTATTGAATTTGACCCATTCCTTCAACCAACTCATGGTATGGGCCCCATTTAAAAGATCCTAAGGCAAAGGGCTGAATCCTGAAAGCTCAAACTAGACAAATATGTGCAGAGTGTATTGCAAAACTCTAGGGTACGCCCAACACCACACCCTCTGCCACTACTGTTGCTATCTTAAGTATAGAGAAGTTGCTGGGTGTGTACCTTTTAAGTCACAGTGTCACATCACAGGGCACTGATCTCTCTTCACATATCATGTTTGACAAGCTGGCATGACCACTGAGGATGACACATAATTGTATGTCTAAGTCCAGTTTCCCTCCATGTTAGCACAAGCTGGTATGCTGGTACATTGGGTTCTAAGATAAAAAACCTTGCTTGCCCCTGTGATCAGTGTATTTATACAACATTTCTTCACTGAGCCTCAGGGGTTGCCAGCAGAGAACAGTGCTTTCTCCAGAAGACTACAATGCAGCTTGATCTTACCCGTTTAAGGAAGAAAAGAAGAAGCTAAAGGTGGAAGAAGGGAAGATTAGCAGCAGGCAGATGCTGAGGCACAGACTTGATCAGGCACAGACTTGATCACTGCTCTTTGATAACAGTTCAGACAGCTGTACAGACAGCAGTTTCTGGGCCAGCACTCCAAGCACTGACTGCCTGGAGCCATTCCTTCATGCTGTATACAAGTAGTACAAATCCAATTTTTGTTTACTGTGGTAGCTTATGATCATAGCACCTTACATACAAGGCAGGGTACTCCACTGCCCCCAGCACTAATGCTCTTTTCCCAGGTGAGTTTGAGATCTGAGAGACAGAAATCATCATACTTTTACATGGGAGCAAGTGCACATAAATAGGTCAGGACCAAGAGGAGAGCAATGGAAACCAAAAGTGCAACAGACAACAAGGAGAAACACTGAATGCAACCGAAAAAATAGGCAAACATAACTCAATTCATTAGCAAAAGATTCTGAGAAAGTGGAATATCAGGAGACCACTTCAGTTTTTTTAAGAGAGGCAGGACCCTTGACTTACTTCTTAAAGGAAGTCAACATTAGGCAATTAAACTTTGCAACTTAGCAAGTAATTGTGAGCATGCTCCTGCATATTTCAAATAGCAGAATACAACAAAGATACTCAGATAATTTATAATGGGGTTTAATAGTCCAAAGTAGAGACCAAATGGGGAAAAGAGCTCCAGAAGTAGTATCTTCCAAGTAGTCTATTCCTCAATACCCTGATATAAAACATTTTAAATGGAGACAGAACTCCCAATAATTCATTTTTCAGTATCAGTACTTTGACATAACAGAACTAACTGCATTACTTCTGTCTCTCAAGAAGTTATCTTGCTCCCAGAACCAGTAACAAACTCCCCTCATAACTTTGACATAACGTTTACAAGGCACTTATTTGACCTTAATATAGACCTCAATCTTAGCCTGTAATGTATTCACATGTCAAACAAGAATAAGCACTCAATTAATAAAGATCAGAGGAAGTCACTTGGTGTGGGCAAAGCAGCAAAACCAGACATTTCAGGAATTATGCTCATTCCTGTGCAGGACAAAACCCCTTCTCTCATTAGAAGGGGGCCTCATAAGCAGTACACGTGTCATGGGCATTTCTTCTCATTTCATACAACCTAGTAGCAAGCCACAGAATACCAAATATAAATGTAAAGATGATAAAACCATCCCTAAAACTACACAGGAAATATACCGTGCACCTCATGCCCCAAAACGTATTGCTACCAATACTGCTGGAAGATTCCTGAAAAATGCAGGTTATTACTTACCTCAGGAAAACCTTAATAAATAAACCATTAGATTTTTACTTACATCAGCAATATTCCAATTTTACCTCAAGAAACAGTGATTTTTTTTTTTTCCTAATTAACAGCACAGGTCCATCTCTCCAGCAAACACTGACAAATACGAGCAATTTCTGCATTAGTGTACACAACATCTTTATCCAATAAATCAAGAAATGCAAAACAATTCTATGTCAGCCCAGCCTGGGGAGTTACCCTGTGTACATATCACAGGCTACATTCCTCCAATAGCACACACTGGAGACATAAAATGTCTCCAGAAAAGCAAGTAAATAGGATGCTGACATTTGGAGGGCTCACAAGATGACAATTACAAATTACAGCCACTAACTCACAAGAGGAATATGCTCCAGATATGTTCTGTGGCAGCTCAGATCATCTAACAGACACCATGAAGTCATCATTTCCAGTCATTCAAGACTTTTTAATTCTGAGGCTTATTTACCATCCCTAAGTTTTTAATCCAAAGTACACTCTGGGGTTTCCTGTAACAGATTCATCTGCTTTTAATGCAAAGAGGGGCTGCTTAGGACAATGGGAATGTTCTTTTCCTTATTTAAAACACAACATTCAGAGTTTTTTTCTAAAGAGTAGCTAATGACCTAAATGATAGAGGGAGAGTAAAACAAGTGTTTAAATTTCAACAGCAAACTAGTTCTAGCAGTACAGACCTGTCTTCAAATGTCCTGATGAAAAGTACCACTTTGACAGAAATGTAATCTATAGAGAACCTTCTAAAGTACACCCAAGAGTTAGTTTAAAAGGACATGTATTTTGAAACTATTTGAGTAGGAAACTTTAGGTGTAAGAGTAGGCATATCAGTCTGAAGCATCACCTTTCTTTGTTGCCAGCTATCATAAACTGTCCCTAAGGCAGCAGCACTACAGCCTACAGAGTCTCAGATTACACAGCCAGCTGCCAACATCAGGCAGAGAATTCACTGTCCACCGTGGGATTTGAGACTTTTTTTGAGCAGTTAATGCAGCTAAGTCATGCACTTAAATTAGCAAATGCAAGATTTACAGATGCTAGGGCAACCTTAATTCCCTCTTCCATTGGGTACATATTATATCACAGACTTTAATTACCTGAGCACACACTGCATTTCCCTTCAGACTCTTACATCAGCCACTTACACCAGGCAAGTGCAAGGGTCAAAAAATTGAAGTTGAAACAGCAGCTGTGATTTTAGCAATTCATATCTGCTTGGTTCTACAACTCAGACAGCCTGGGGTTTTTTTTGAAGTGGTACCATCATGATTTGAGTTGTGTCCACAGAACCTGTTTCCACAAAAATGACTGGCATTGAGCCAGCTCTGCTTATACTCAAAATCTCATACCATAATAACTCCACAAGTTAAATATTTGTGAATGTTGTTACACTAAATGCTATTATGGCAAATTGCTTAATTTACTATCTAATATGCAGCCATATTAATAAGATTGCAATCGTTTTCACTGAAAATACACACAGAAAGAGTGTTTAAAACGAAGAGGATCTATTCCCACAATATGATCACATAAATGGATTTTCAAGTAAAGATGGCACACTCTTCTGACAAAGTCAAAAGTGTTTCAAGAGTCAGAAAAAAACCCCACATTATAGTAAGGGGTTGGCTATCTTATCTTTCAAAAAAATTAAGGCTATGAAAATAAGCCTAAAAAAATCTCACAAAGAGACACTTACTTGGTCATGTGTATCAACAAGTCAAATTCTAACAATGCCTAAAAAACAAGAGGTCTCATTTCATCCACTTTCACATTTTACATACTCCAATTTAGGTTTGACCCTTGCAAGATTTGAAGACCCAGGCATGGAAACATTTTTAAAAGAGACAAAGCAAACTCTAACCCATTTTAAGGATGTGGTAGAGCTTCAAAACTTCAGCAGCCAAGAGAACACCCAAAAGGCTGTGGTCAGGCACAGCCAGCAGCAACACTAAGCACATACCACAGCATAGCTGCAAGCAAGAGCCACAGGCACCATATGCACAAGTTGCTCCAAAGCAATCAGAAGTAAGCTGGGTAGAGACAGATCCTCCAGTCCCTCTTCCTTTCCAATAACCCCTTACTGCAGAGGCAAGGCAGTAAAGGATTTTGAAAGATGTAAGCAGGCATTTGGCCATACCCCATCGCAAGTAAAAAAGGGTTCACAAGACAGCAAACTCCCATCTAATCTTTCATCCCACCAGACTCCTGGGCAACTAAAGATTAACAATGAACCAAGTTTAAGTTGCTTACTCTACCCACACTTCCCTACAATTCCTGCAAGTCATCCTGCTGAGCATGGAGCAGGGTAATGGGCATATAAGAGCCTTCTTTCTCAAAATTGCAGAATTAGAGATCATGTTTCATCACCAATCTCTTACCTTAGAACTGAGCTTTCTCTTGCCCTTCAGCCTCTCCTGTGTTCACAACTCACTAGCACAGTCAAGTATTATGTTCAACTTCAACTGCATAAGAGCTGGAGTCTTCAATGAACTTGAGAGCACTCTGAAGCCAAAGACAATTCTTGAAGATACTCACAAAAACGCAGGGGTTGTTACCATCACAAATACCTGTTAAGCAGCCTCTTATTATGAGACTCTTAAGTGAATGGTCAAAAAATACAGAGCAAATTGCAGATCAAGGTCCCTACTCCATAATTTAACCAGAATTCAGTTCAGTTATGTCAACATGCACGCACAACAAACTGGAGCAGCATTCACATTAGGTACACTCCACTAGAGGCCAAAATAAAAAGAACACAGACTAAAAAAATGGTTAAGACATACTACCATTAGTTATCTGGTAAGGAACTTTCAATTTTAACACACTAAATATTTCTCCCATTCTTATTTTTCCTTTCTTCTTTGACAACACACCCAACAGAGCTGGAGAGATGCTGACCTGAGAACTCAAGCTACTAGCAGACAAGGAGACCCAGAGAATTTCAAGGCAGAAAGTCAAGTACTACTCCCTTGCAGAAGTACAGTACAACAAGTTTACTCATCTGTCTTCACAACTGCTGTGCCAAAAGGCAGCTCTGTTACTGCAATGCACTATGTGCTGCAACATGAATATTGCCTGGGATTTTGAGGGAAGACACAGACTTGGTCAGAAACCACCATCACATCCAAACTCACAGACCTACAAGTGAGTTAGGCAAAGCCAGCAGCCAGAGTGTTTTAACACAAACTCTCTGCCCCAAGAATATTTTTTTAAGCAGCTCCAACTATTCAAGCTTGAATTATCACTGAAATTACTGAAAGTGGAATGGTAGAACAATACAACAAAAGGGAAAAGAGGCTAGTATGGCTGTCCCCGAGAACATTCAGCCTTACTCTTTTTTTTTTCCCAGAAAGCAATCGGGTCCCAGCTGAATATTTACACAGAGGAGTGGGAGAGAGCAAGAGTTGGGAGGAATCCTGAAGCACTTACACTCAAATAAGCAAAATTTAATTTTACGTTTCAAAGAGACAGAAATGGGAACCAAGTCCTGACAGACATATGTTGGTTTGCTTTTCCTAGGACTGCAAGAGGCAGCTGTGTTATTTGGAGTCATGACATGGCAACACCTCTAGAAGCAGCTATGACAATTCTGATGTACAGCAAACAGGAGGGGAAAAAAAAAAAAAAAGAAGTACTGGAAGCTGTCCAAGCT
>VZRH01002286.1:0-16141 GCA_013397555.1 Urocynchramus pylzowi | reverse complement strand
AGGGATGGCCCGCAGTGAGCCCTGCCTGCCTGGCCCCCCCCAGCCAGCCACGCCGCAGGCACGAGGGCAGGAATGGCAGCGGCTTCTCCTTCCCGGCCCCCCGGTGAGAGGCGTTGAACAGCCCCGGCGCCGCCACGGCCCACTCAGCGCCCTGGGGCCGCACGGCCCGCAGCGCAAACGCGGCGAGCCATTCCCCGGCACGGGCCCGAACGGGATCAACTTCTCTGTGCTGGGGATCCTGCAGGAATCTTTGAATGAGGGGAACTTGCTGGCAGTGGGACCCACAAGCAGCAGGCTTTCTTCTAGTCAGAGAAGAGGAGNTGCTTCTAGTCAGAGGAAGAAGTGAGGATATGTGAGGGAGAACAACATGGTGGCACCAAGGTCAATGGAAAAAGGGGGAGGAGGTGCTCCAGGCACCAGAGCCGAGATTCCTCTGCAGGCTGTGGTCAGGACTATGGTAAAGCAGACTGTCCCCCTGCAGCCCATGAAGTCCATGGGGGATGCAGAGATCCACTCACAGCCTGTGGGAGAAGTGCTCACACTGGAACAGATGGATGCCAGAGAAAGCTGTGTTCTGCTGGGAGATACGAATGGAGAGAAGGTTCCTGCTTCCAGATACAGAGGGCCCTTGCTTCCAAACTAGAGCAGCCTATTCTTGGAGGACTTAGCACCCCATGGACAAATGACCCACATCACAGCAGTTTTGGGAAGACTTTGCCCGTGGGAGAGATGCATGTTGCAGCAGTTTTGGCAAGACTGCTGCTCATGAGATTAGAGCTACGNCAAACTAGAGCAGCCTATTCTTGGAGGACTTAGCACCCCATGGACAAATGACCCACATCACAGCAGTTTTGGGAAGACTTTGCCCGTGGGAGAGATGCATGTTGCAGCAGTTTTGGCAAGACTGGTGCTCATGAGATTAGAGCTACGCTAGAGAAATTCACAGAGAACTGTCTCCTGTGGGAGGGACCCCACAACATAGCAGAGGGAATGCTCCTCTCCCTGAGCAAACAGAACATGATCTGGGAGGGGCTGGGGGAAAGAAAGGTGTTTTAAAGGCTTATTTTACTCCTCATTATCCTCCTCTGACTCTGTTAATAATAAATTTACTTTATACCTTTACATTTCAACCAGTTTTGCCCTTAAGAGTGTTTTCTCCCAGTCCTCATCTCAATTCATGAGCCCTTTGTTAATTTTTTTCCCTCTCCTCTGCCCAGCTGAGAGCAAGAGAGGGTGAGTGAATGGCTTTCATGGATGCCTGGCGTTTGGCCAGTGTCAAACCACAACACATGGCCTCTGTTTCCATCCAGCGGAGCAGCGTAGCTGCAGTGCTGGCTGCTGGCCTGCACCGCCTCCTCAGCCTGCAGACTAAGAGTACTCCAATGAAACCCGCAGGAAACACCTGTAACTGACAGCCTCTCCCCTTCAAGGATCCTGACTGCAGAAGCACTCAAATACCTGACATTCACACTACTTCAGTGAGTCACACTCAATTACTCAAGAATCAGTACTTTAATTGCCTGACCTTCCCAACAAACATCTGCATGCTGAAAATAATGAGCAGCAGAAATAGTTTTACTCTGCAGCAGGGATTTTTCTCTGCTTTATTTTTTGAAGGATTTGTATTAGGAGTTTCAATCTGAGGTCAAAATTGCACATTTGAATCATGTGGTCAAGTTTATGGTTAAAACTGGTAGAAATGTAACCAATGCACTTCATACTCTAGAGATTATTTGAGGAAAGCACTAAAGAACAAGACTTAGGAAAGCACTGGAACAGTCAAGCACTCCGCCCATGAGAACGTAGTGACCTATCATGGTACCAAGAGAAAAAATGAAGTGTTCTCTGTGATGCTCATTGAGACTGCTTGGTTGTTTCCTCAAATCCAAGACTCTCTTTTCATCATCACATTTGAACAGCTTGCATAAATAAGGTACAGTACAGGAGTTGTATGTGCCTCAATTATAATTAAGGTCTGAACAGTCAAATCAACATTCAGAAATGCAACACTTCTCCAAAACAAAAGTCACCAGGATGTAAATCAACAGAGACTCTGCTTCTCAGGAATAAAAACTTCCCACGGGGCCCACTTCCCTGATACCCAAACTCCCGGAAATATTTTATTGGCAAACTCCACAAGATAGTTTTATGACTCGGGAGACTTATCTGAAACCTCAGGACTTCATTTTTCAGACCATTAACACTGAATTTCTATTCCTTCAGGAGCAGCCAGGCTTTGATGTTGTCAGGAAAAGGAGTCTCAGAAGGAAAATCCACTCCAGACACAGGTTCAAGACTACAGGAGCACTGTACAGCTCTACTGAAAGAAAGAGCATAGCCATGAGAACACAGACTTTACAACCTTGAGATTAACATGAGCTCAAATGTGTATTTGACAAAAATACAGAAAAATCCACTGTCATATTCTAATAATACAGAAGTTACTTTGCTTTGGATAAAATGTATTTGATAATTTAGGGTTAAAACAACTTTCCATATGCATTAATACTCAGCAAAGTAAAAAATATCAAGTCTTTACACGCAGACAGAAAAGACAAACTGACGTATTTGACTGCAACTTCTTTCAAGTCGAGAGGTCACTTGGACAGTAGTGCCCTTACTCTGACCCTCCACCTTTCCCTACCTGTGCCTCCTCTACATTCTGGGCCTTCTGCCCAAATCTAGACCAGTTGGCCAAGACCTCAGCCTCTGAGAGCCCCACATAGAGACTATGCAAAACATCTTCAGTTTTAACCAGTTGTACCAATCAGCCTTAAAAAAATAAAACAAACAGAACCTCTCCTGCCCTGATTATCTGAAGAATCCTTAAGGGTCCAGGCTAAAATGTCAGCTTCCTAACAAGGCCTTTCATGTAGCCCTGAGGTAGTTTCTGTCCGAGGACATTCAGAGCTCAATCCTATGCAGGCCACAGTTACACCAATGGACTGGGTTTAGTACAAAATCGCCCCCTCCTGCCCCACTCTTTGGGTTTTGCTTTGTACTTACTTGCATGTTAATAAATCAAAGCTATTTAAGGAAACCAACATGACAGCCATTAATGCAACCATGCCAAACAAAAAGACAAGTGCCATGGTAAAGGAGGCTAAGAGTTCTCTCTGTCTCATCCTTCTTGTTTCTATCTGTTTTCAAAGCCTGTCTTCATCCATGCTGGGGTTTTTTGGTAAAATCAGCTGAACCACATTAGCAGCCCAGGGAGGCAGGAGTTAAGACACATAGAGCCTAAGGCCACAAATTAAGAAAGGCATGCCTCCTCCCTTCTCAGCAGGAAAAGCTTTCCAGAACCAGCCAGTGCAATGGTGAAGCAGATGGTGATGATGGGTGGGGGCTTTAGTTTTTATTTTAGCTTCTGGAATTAATCAGCATAGCCACCCCACAGAAGCATCCTGTGGTCTGGGGAAGTTGGCTTCACTGAAAGAATGCAAGTGAAACTAAGGCTTTCTCCAACAGCAATAACAACCCTGCCACCCCCCTGTCCATCTCTCTTGGAGCATTTTGTGTCATTTCACTCATCTATTAAGAAATCTCTGGAGACCATTTCCCTAATCCTACTCTAAATACGGGTCTGCAGTTTGGACAGTGTTTTCTTGATACCAAATGGAAGTAGGGTCAAGTTTCAATGCTGCTGTAAAATCAAAGGTAAAGTTGCCCTCTAGCCCCATCTTACTTTCAGCCTTTTCTGTTGTCTGTTCATAGCTAGCAATTTGAATTTGTTGTTTTACAGAAGCCATACAGCACTGTAGTGTAACAGGACAAATGTGACACTTGCAGAAAATGCAGCACAATCAGAGATTAAGATGGCACTGTGATGTCTTCCCTGCCACTGCCTTTTACATGGATATCTATCCAGTTCTGTGACTTTAGAACCTCTCCAGGATTTTATTATCTACCTTTTGATACACATGTATTGGAAAATAATTTAATACCTATTTCCTGATGAAGTACATTCTGTGCCTCATTTTAGTTTCACACTCAGTGAGAGGGTACACACACTTTACAGGACAAAAAAATTAAACCATGACTACTTAGTAAATTATGCATTGTAGTGATTGAAAGATAACAAGCACCAGAGAAAATATACATGCTGAAGCCTGATGTATATACTACATTGGGAAGTCTTCAGTGATATGACAAAGAATTTGTGGGTTTCCCCCCCCCAATTACAAGAGAACAGAGGATTCATCAGACATTGATTGTGTAGCTTCTAGTGTCCACTCTATGTCTCCTTCCTCTTGATGATCAGAGGCCCAACGTTGTCGCCAGTTTCCTCGTTGTGCTTTGTGTGAGAGCCATCACACAGTGGGAACTGAAAAAAGAAAGAATAAACACATCTAAAGTACATCCAGAGTCAGAACTGAGAACCTAGGCTGAAAGTTTATCAGGCATCTTCTCATTAAATCCACTGAAACCACAGGCCACAAGTTTTAAGCCAGCATCTCAGGTCTCCCTGAGTTTTGGCTGAATGCTAGCTTTATCCTTATTAGCGTAGAGCAGACAAGAGGCTCGTTCTGAAATAGCAGCCACCAAACTCCACTCTTTGGTGCTCCTGCTTCAGGTGAGCAGGAGAAAACTACAGCCTGAGCAGACCTTCAGCTGAAACCTACCTGGAGTATCTTACTCTCAACCTTGCCCCATGCTTCCTCAGTGCTGCCCTTAAGAGCCACATCAGTTGAAAGTAATTTGAAGAAATATTTGCTCCATTAAAAAACCCCAAACAAACCTCACCCTAGAACAGGCTGGTCAGAACAAGAATTACAGGGACTCCTTTAGCCACCTCTAACTGCCCAGCTCCCAGAGAAGTGATAAGTACTGCTCCTGGGAAGTTCTTATCACATGGAAGAGCCAAAAGACATTCTGTGAGGCAGTAAGAGTGAGGCTGGATCCCATCAGTTCTCAAGGATGCATTTTCAGGGCTATGCCACCTCTGCACAGGAAACTCTGGAGATGATCACAGAAATCACACACTGGTACTCTGCATTCAGTTACAATTTTGTTTGCTCAGAAGTAGTGGGACTGAAAGCTGGACATTACTCAGCTTTTGCCTTTGCAACAGTACTATTCTCTTGCAGTACCATCCCAGTCAATACTCAACGTTCCACTGGTCTCAATGTTCCTGCTTCAGGCACAGCCTTTGAAAAACATTAATACCCTACCACCCATGCTTCGTTAGAATAAAAGATTTCAAAGTACTGCAAAACAACAATACAATGAAAGAATAGACAGAGCTTTAAAAATAACACCACCTTGTCTGTAGGGTAGTATTGGCAGGGAAGGAGAGAGATGAGGTGTGGGGGGTTCTTCTGGCTTTTCACAGTAATGAAATGTCAAAACCTAAGCTAAAAATGGCACACAATATTTCTGAATAAAGAAACCTTGAATTCAAAAAATGCTCATGTAAGCTGATTCGTGGACAAACCTTCTCATCCCATCAGTCATTTGTGACTCAATGAATAAGTAGTGACACATTCATGGACAAAATCTCAGCAAACAGCAATGCTTGTTACTGGGACATTGAGCAGCTTTCAACAGATTCCTGGGCCAGTTGTTTTCCCATGCAACACCACAGTCCACTGGTCTTCAAAGATGCAATGACACAGCTTCCATCAGACATTAGCATCTCACAAGCTCCAAGGAAGCAACCCAAAGTCCACCTACAGCAACATCATCACTTGCAGTTTTCAAGCAACAAAAATGGTGGGATTCCTAGGTTCAGATGAGCATGCAGGCATCTTTAACAGCTACCAACAGTGACTGCTCTGCATTCTTCCTACTGGTCAGCTGGTCTCAGAACACTGGCTCCCAGGGGCTGGTACACTGGACTTGAGCTTCTCAGGGACCAACACCAAACCAAACACCACTTTCCCAGAGCACCCACTTGGTCACCTCGAAGACCAGATACTGCATAGAAGGATATTGGGCCCGACACAGGGTGTTCATCCCTGATTAGAAATAAAGCGGGCTGGCAGCAATAGTGGTCAAAGCTCAAACCCCAGGGGAATTGTACCGTGATCTGGACAGCTCAGCTGATTTCCCTTGACACTGAACACATTTGGACTCTCTGTCACTATTTCTGCTGATAGTCTGCAGCAGTAAGCCTCAACCCACAACCTGGGGACTAATATTTCTCTGAAAGACACAGAGGCTGCAAAATTAAATTTCCCACTCCCCCAACTCACACTTAAAAATGAAGACAAGTAAGAAAACAAGTGTTCTAACTTTAATTAGAGTTTAAAGACAAAACTCTTGTCTCTACATTGGTAAGTTTGAGCACTGGGTTTTTTCACTAAACTGGACAACCATGAAGTGCCTGCAGAGCACAACACTGAATAGAAAAGGGTCATTTAAAAAAACACCCATTTATTATTAACAAATAATTACATGCCAAGACAAACTTATTTCAATATACCATGTGTGGGTTTTTAAAACACATACATTCCACAAAGACTTTGGCCAGCACAAAAGCCTTTTAAGTACACTTTTTCAGAAAAACAACACAAAACAAACAAAAAAAAAACCTGCTGTTTTTTCAAGAGTTACTCTAAAATACTCTGGTGTAGTCCAACTGCTTTGTTATTCCATAGAGAGGAGGAGCACCATGTGGTGTCAGCTGTAAGTGCATGCACACCATCACTGCAACAGAAACAGCCTGTGGTTCCTAATGCTACTGCTTCTACCAACAGCCTCATGCCACAGGTGAGCCTGAATCTCACAAGAAGTGCACAGAGTGACACAAAAGGACATTTCTTCCAGCCTTTAGATGCACCTATTTAACAAAAACACGGCAGGTACTTAATGCATTTGAAGTAACTGCAATTTCCTGCATTGAAAGCACACACATTCCACATTCTGACACCATATCATTAAAAATTTAAAGTTTGAGAACTGCAAAAGCCAGATAAGGCTAGCTGGCAACTTCCAACTACGACAAGCATGTAAGAATGATGTACTTTATTACTGTTTCACAATAACAAATATGAGAAGCACACAAACCCTATTAAAGGTTATGCAACCCATGCTGCAAGGTCAGCCCATGAAGACAAGAGGAAGGCAACAAAAGTGGAAACTACAGTCTTTGAGGTGGAACATGTTGACTAAAATACTTACCATTAAACAGCAGTAAAAGGAAACAAATACCTTCCAAAATTTCCACTGACCTCCTAAATGCCTTTACAAGACCTTTCAGATCTAAGAATGAACTCATTATAGCCCCATCTACTTTGTTTCTAACTCAGTAGGGCAATCTGTTCCTAAACTGACAATATCCCTTAAACATATGCCAAAACATACTTCTTAAGGTTTTTACTTCACACCAAAAAAGGGTAATATCAAACAACAGCAAACAACTGGCAGGAGCTGCAATGCAGCCAGTAGAATCAGACACTAGCTTCCATTTCTGTTTAGAAGACTGACTAGGAAGCAGAAAGCACAAACACCAGGGTACAAGCAGGGTTTTTTCAGTTCAGACTCCAGACAGAATGAAGAAGACACAGCCACCTCCACAAGACTATTTCAGCATCAAATCATAATGCTGTTTAATCCTTAGCAGTGTTACACTGTAAAACCCAATTCAGGTACAAACGTGTAAGTTCCTGAGTTACTTGCAAAGTAATCAAGTCAGATCTGACAACAGCAAGAACCCAAAGTTACAAAATCTGGAAATTGCTGAGTTTGGCCTCATGAGACCAATATCTTGAGAAGTTGAGTATTCACCTCCTTGGAGGAGAGAGAGCTAAATTTCAAGGCAGTTCTCTGGCTCTGAAGGTCTGTATTATTTCAGACTCCACACATTGGCACCTCCTAAAAAAGCCTTTAAATGTGCACCAAAGGTTAATGGACAGGATTAACCATGCAATCTGCTTTCTCTCATTTTCTCTCACCTGGGATCTCCCAGATCCCAGAACTACCTTTATAGATAAAGTATATACATCTCAGCTACATCAGCTGTCACACACCTCTAAGATCAGATTTAAATCTGAGGTACTGTTATTGAGAGGCTAGGTTATCACTAGTTGAAGGCAACTGAACCAACCCAACTTCAAATGCAAGCAAGCTGGACCAATATTTAGGCCAGAATTTTAATTGCTCAAAAATAGAAGCACAAAATTGCTCAAAAATAGAGGCTTAAATTATGCCACTGTGATTGCACTGGCATACACCATTACTACCAGCAAGTACTTTCTGACTAAGCTTCCAACTTTCTCCAAAAAGAGGTGTTTAAGATCCTCACAGACAGTGTTTCCTGAGCTCCTACTGCCAACAGGCCAATAGCTTTGGATAAGCCTTAACATTAGCACAGGTAGCACACAAAATGTTATCTGTCACTCATGATCATGCTCCAGATAGCTGCTCTCTTTTCAAGAGATCTTCAGAGCTACAGAAACATTTTGTCCACTTTTAGCACTGATCTGCAGGCTTTACTCTGAGCATCAGAACAAATGTGCATAATTCTGCAGATCAGAATATTGCTACATCTCTGTGCAGGATCGTTTAGGTGAAAAGAGGTTAGTTTGCTCTAAATTAAGCAGTTTAAAAATAGTTTTGCTGAAAGATTTAATAATTTATGAACAATGAACATGAACAACAATGGACCCATTAATTCTTCTCTTACCTTCTTAGACCTCCAACAACGACAGTACACAGCCTTGTCTCCCAGATCTTCCATATCAAAGGCATGGACTACCTTGGGGTTATCCTTCTGGATATGGGGATTCACCATTGCTTTGGAGCATTTGTCTTTAGAAACAAGTTTTTTGTAAGCTAGATATCCAAAAGCAGCTGCTCCAGCAGCTATGGAGACTGCAGCAATCCATTCAACTACAATAAAAGAAGAAAAAACAAGAGACTGTCAGGTTTTGACCACAAGATTCTATTAAAACTACTCAGCAGCAAGTGTTTTCATACTTGCATCAACACCTCTTTACTTTCCAACAGATCTTTTTATTCTGTAGTAGTAACTCTCTACTTTAAAAGAGTATTTTCCTTTGATAGTCACCTAGTCAATATGCTCTTTTCCACTGATCAGAGTTCTACTTCACCCAAGTCTTTTCTACACAAGGGTGAGAATTAACCTGGCAGAGTTTTCATGGTTTTGCCTTGTTTTTTACTCTTCTACTTAGCAAACCCCGATATTAACATCAGTTGTACATTGTTTCAAAGTTCAGCTCATTAAACCAGGTGTAAGAACATCCTGTAGTAGCAAAAAAACTGTGTTGATTGTTTCAGTTGCAAGAAAGTCACTAAAGAAGAACAGTCAGTGCCAACAACCCAAAACCAGGTTTCAATCCCCCAAAGGCACTGAGTAGCTTTTAATAAAATGCATCTTGTAACTAAAAAAACTAAAACCAGTTGTTTGGCAATGGGGAAATTATTAAATATACTACCACCAGTAACAAAAGCCATCTTAGATTAAATCCCTACTGCAGAATAGAAGAAAGAACAAGGATCCAAAAAGATTATATTTAAGAATCATAGCACATGTTTGTTTTAACTAGATTAAGTCCTGAATCTCTGCAAGACAACTTTCATTAAAAAAATACTCTTACCACCACTCCTCATCCTCACATTTCCTCCCTTTACCGATAAAATTTCTGCAGTGTTTCTTAGTACAATGTCCATTCCTGCAAGAGGTTTTCCTACTTTTTTGTGGCTCTACTGTTTTCTCTCTGCTTCATGAAAATATGCTGGACTTTGGCTCAAAGGTTCAGGTTGCAGCACCAGGTCCGGTTGTTTCCTCTCAGAGTAACAAGTGGCTGCTCTTTCTTTGCTTTTTATCCACCACTCCTACATACGCATGTACTGCAAGTTCTGTTTACAGACAAATAAACAGGAATTTAAGTTTTAGCACATTTACAGAACTTAATAAAATCAGAACAGTCTCCGGTTGGGAATTGCTATCCTGTCCTTCTATGTTTTAATTGCATTTGTAAGATGCCAAGCCAGCTGGCATCTGTGGAGCAAGAGACATCCCTATGTCCAAGTCTAGGAAGAAACCTTTATTAGTTCTTGCTACTTTCCATGACCAACTGACTTGCTGCATTCCACTGAGAGCCTGGACTAAAAGTATCAAGGTTTTCTGTCCCTGTTCCACAGACTTTCCTAAAATCTCTATCAAGCCCTTTCCTCAGCTAAAACACTGTTAGCTCATAGGCACCGCACTGATGCACAGGGGTCTGGCTGCAGCAATATGTGGAATTAGACAGCTGTCTGCACAGTGTCTGCAGCCCTGTAAGAACTGAGAAGACAAGACACTCCCATTTAGAGTCTTACTAAAGGAGTACAAGATGCAGAAATCCTCCAGAGTTCATTTTCTTAGTAAATGACACAGAAGAGACCAACATACACTAAGACCAACATGCACTGAGATCTCCCCTGCTAATGAGTGACAAACCCTTTCTGTAACAGTAAGGTGATATTAAGATACAGAAAATCTTTAACATGGAAGAATTTGGGGCAGGCATGTTTCCCTGCTCCCCAACTCCTTAAAACAATAAAAAGGCCCCAGAGACCATGTTGTAAATGCTGTGTTTTATATCCATCCAGTGAGTTCTCACCCTTTATTGCCCAGAGTAATGCATTAATTTTGATAAAGAACTGAGGAAATTAAAATTAAAAAAGGATTCTATAAAAATCTGCTTTAATTTAGCACAACAGCCCAAACTAATCAAAAGAACAGCTACAGTTTAAATCCAAGCCAGCAGCTCTCCCAAGAAAAGCCACTGCAGCACCCCTGCCCTGTCTCACTGGAGCAGGGCTGTGGCAGGGAGGTAGGAGGAGTTCAGCAAGCTCAGGGACCTGCTGGATCTGACAACTTTGAAGTGACCCTGCTGAAATGCCAAGTGCAGCTCAACAGCAAAAGCAAAGCCGAGGGAGTGCTCACCGCGTGGCTTCCGGGCAAGCAGCAATCGCGAGGATTGCCCAAGCTGCCACCAGGGCACTGCCTGTGGCCCAAACCTTCACCTGCATTTTCAATCAGTGAGAAGGGCACAGGGGGACATATCCATTCCCTTGTGAAATTTAAGGGGAAAGAGTGACTTTAATGAAACTAGACCACAGGTGGCTCCTGGAACTGAAGCACCCTTAAAGGTACTGCTCCTTAAGGAAGCTTGTACCTATCCAAAAGTCCAAGACAACTTAACAAACAAGAAGAGGAAAAAAAATTGGTAATATTTCTGTGACTCGCTACAAGCAAGAGAAGTCTGTACTAAAATTCAGAAGAGCTGTTCTGCACACCTGCAGCCAACCCAGCTCCCTGTGACATCCCTGGGGCCATCCCCATAACTGTGCACATCAGCTCCAGCTCAGCAAGCAGACATCATGAATGAAATCGTCATCTCATCTTGCAGTGATCCTCTACCTCTTCTCCCAAGGACCAGAGTCATCCTTCACACACACAGGCAAGCTGTATACATATCAACAGCTTCAGGGATTTTTTTCTCATAATAGAAGAATGTCTTTTCTACTATATTACCTTTTTTCAGGTAGTGGCTTCCCTGGAGCCACTTCACTTTTCCCCTTTTGGGATGGAAAATTATATCAACCAATAATGCATTAAATCAAAACATTTAAAGCAGTCTTATTCTTTAAATTCCAGAATTGCCTTAATAAATACAATGAAAATTTAGAATAAATATTTTATTTTATTCAATAGACTCTCTGTTAAATCATCCTAGAGGGCTTCAGAGCCAGTAAGTTTTGTCTTGTTTCACGCACAGATCTGGAAAAGCTGGAACACCCATTTAATCTTTCTAACTAAGTTAACCATAAAATGCATGTGGAAGAAGAACACTTTTATTTTAAAATACTCTGAACTGTTTCAAAAGACCTCTGGTGGCAATTCAACAGTTTGCTGCCAAACTCCTAAGGTCATGCACGAGGCATCTGTTAACAGAGTGACACTGATGGGGAGTGTCAAGGGGTTTTTATTTCTTCTTAAAATAAAAAGCAGTAGGAACAACTTTTGAGTTATTATTAAAGAACTCCAAATTCTGGTATAATACCAAACCACAGTGTTACAAGACAAGACCAAACAGGCCTAATGTGGCAGAAAAAAATTGGTTTTGTGTTGTAGGCACTAAACAATGGAAAAAAGTTCGGCTAAAACTCCAGAAAAATTGACGCACAAAGGAGAGACAGCAAGAGAGATGGAAAGAAGGTAACTGATTCAAAGAATGGAGCCCCAGGAGAGCAGGCAGTGCACAGAAGTAAACAAAAAAATCACAATAGGACACTGATAGGGATTTATTCTCTTCTGTATTCTTTGGACATGTCCTAATGAAAGAGATTTAGATCAAAGTTTCTCCTCTCTTCTTTCTCTAAACACCTAGAACACTGCTCTGGATGTTTCCAGACCTACTCTACAGAGGGAGTTTTTGGATCTGCTAGAGAGCTCTGAGAGACTTGATCCACAGGAAAACACACATTTACCAACTGCACTGAGAAGTGGACTAAGAAAGTGAAGGTCTCGCCTCCACCAAGATCCTTGTTAAGAACCCAAATCAATTTATATTCTAGCAACTATCAACAATATGGGGGAGAGCTACACCCTGACAAAGTTAGTCCAAGACCGCCCTAAGAGGCAATATTCAATTTACCTCTGCTGCTTAGAAAATATTTATGTTATTCAAATGTCTAACATGTATTTTAAAACTATATTTTATGTTTCCAGAAGTGCTTGTAACTTTCAAGCATTTTTCTCCTCATTTTGTTGCCAATGAAGAGATTGTTATTGTGCAAGAGTTGTTTGTGACAGTCCAGTAGTGTCACTGCCCACAACAAAAGCCAATGATGGAGAAACACATGATACTCACTTACTGAAGAGTCATCCAGGATAACTGGATACACAAAAAGCCTAACAGTAAAAGTCAAGCAGTCAAGCCAACAAAATCACTTCTACCACTCCAAAGCATCCACAAAAAAATGAGATTATTACGGACAGCTTTAATTTAACTGAAGATGTATGGTAAAGAGGCCACCTGAGGGAAAAAAGATTGCTGGATTTCACCAATAAGCAGTGAAAGACACGTCACCATGATCAGATCTGTGGTTGGTGTGGGGTGACACCTGCAAACAACCACACCTCTCAGACCAAAAGCATTAACTGTGCTACTCACTGCCTTCTGAAGGGCACACATGCACAGAAGCAATTAACTCCCTCAACTGCTAGCACAAATTAAATCTCACAAAAAAATGGTAAGTTTCTGGTTTTCAGTAGAGAATAAATGATTTTCAAAATTCATCAGCCTGAGACACATGCCAGCTGGAGGAAGAACTGTAACCTGCCAGTCACAAGGCACTGATCAAATTTAATCCCTTCACAAATCACAAAAACCTAATGCTGTCTCCTCCCAAACAGAGCACCCTACAGACTAGTGTCATCAGCTGCTGCTATGCTTTTGTCAGATAATGAGACTATTTTCAGTTTGTTTAGGAGCATATTCTTCTCCCATCTCCACAAAGATTTTCTGCTTAATTCCCAGTGTCTAGGAACTGTTCTAATTCTTACAAGATAAAAATTGAAAGCAAGCTGCCGTTGGGAACACAACCTGAATGCAAGCTATTACCCAGTGATCCTCCGTGATTTGATTATTTTAATAAGCATAGCCTTCCACCACTATAGCCCATTTTAGACTAATGTCTTTGATACCACGCTCTGTACCAGCAGCCTCCAGCCTCCCGCACCCCTCAAAAAAAAAAAAAAAACCACCAAAAAAACCCCCATACCCCAAAAAAACAAACAAACAAAAAAACAGAAAAAAAACACACAAAAAAAAAAAAAAACCCAAAAAAACCAAACCCAAAAAAACCCACAAAAATACACCCAAACCATCTGCCGGCTAAATTAAGGACATAGAACATAAACCATGAGCAGCTTGGCAAGTGGAAACCAGTCATTCATGCACGTAAAGCTCATTTTTTAGAGAAAATTAGGTGATTCAGCTTCCTATTCAATGCTCCACCCGGCCCAACTCTTTCATCCTGTCCGGTTGTGCAACAGCATTCGAAACACACCACGCTATCTCAGGCACGGTTCAAGTCAATCATTACACAGCGCAAATGTCACCGTTACCTCTAGTGCACAGTAGCGGGCATCGAGAGCCAGACAAAACCTCTGACATTTACAGGTTTTCCCGAAATTTTCACTCAAACAGGTGGAACGACAAAAATAAAACAGCGGTGTCTGAAACGGGCTGTCCCCGCTACAGATAAAACCCGGCGGGCGGCCGAGCCCGCTGCGAGGGCCGAGGCACCCGCAAGGGCCCGGCGCGGAGCTCGGCGGCTCCGGGCCCTCACACCGCGGTGGGGTGGCACGGGGGAAGGGGGACGCCTCGGGCCGAGCCACCACACCGCGTTCTCCCTTCGCTGACAGCAGCGGGGGTTTTACTGCTGAGCGGATCCCAGCGGCCGCTTGCAGACCCGCCGCATGCCGCGGGGACGGTGGCGGGCAGCCCGCCATCTTGTCCCGGGGGTCCGACGGGGCACGGGGCGCGAGGCGGAGCCGCCCCCCGAGGGGCGCCCCCCGTCCTGCCCGCCCGCGGTCCCGGGCCCCCAGCCCTGCCCCGCCCCTGCGATCAGCTCACACCTCCAGCTCCCGGCCAGCCATACCCCTCACGGCGCTGTTCTGTCCCGGCCCCATCGCTGCTGCTGCCGCTCCGCACCGCGCACGCGCCACTGCCCAAGATGGCCGCGGGGCCGCCCCTCACAGGGCTCCCGGCAAGACGCGGGGCCAGGGCAGAGGTGGAGGGTACGGGATGGCGCTGGGGACAGGAGGAGGGAGGAGCGGACGAGCGCTGTCACTGGCCTGGCGCCCGGCACGGGGCTGTCAGGGAGGCCTCTGCAGCTGTAAAATGGCTGTGGGGCACCGCTGTGCGTCCTGTGCAGACACTGGCTCGGTGCGGCGCCGCCGTTCTCTTCTGCTTGCGGTGTTGTCAGTGCCCAGCAGCTCTGCAGAATGCTTAGGGCAGATCGCTCTGTGAGCCCTCTACTGTGTAGATGTGGAAAGATGAAGCTGCAAAGCGATATCCTCCGAGTGACAGCCGCCTCCAACCTCATCAGCTTGGGTACTGCTGTGAGAATTACTATACCTTAAAAAAGGTATTATCGGAGTTCTGTACCTGATTAAGGACTCGCTACTCTGGGACCTCGTTTATGGTTGGACCTGATAGGAAAGATGTGTACTTATGTCCTTACAAACAATTCCATGGGTGAGGGCATGGGTGTTAATGTCTTTAAAATGCATCTTAATGNGCGGCGCCGCCGTTCTCTTCTGCTTGCGGTGTTGTCAGTGCCCAGCAGCTCTGCAGAATGCTTAGGGCAGATCGCTCTGTGAGCCCTCTGCTGTGTAGATGTGGAAAGATGAAGCTGCAAAGCGATATCCTCCGAGTGACAGCCGCCTCCAACCTCATCAGCTTGGGTACTGCTGTGAGAATTACTATACCTTAAAAAAGGTATTATCGGAGTTCTGTACCTGATTAAGGACTCGCTACTCTGGGAACCTCGTTTATGGTTGGACCTGATAGGAAAGATGTGTACTTATGTCCTTACAAACAATTCCATGGGTGAGGGCATGGGTGTTAATGTCTTTAAAATGCATCTTAATGTCTCTGCCATCTTCGAGCCACAGGTTTGTTAGAGAACCCAGACAGTCTGACTCCAGAACAGACAAATGGGCCCACACAAGCCTGAGATTCTGAACTTTGGGGGGAAATTACATATGCGAGGGGGGAATATGTGCTAGGAGGTTCGGGAAGGCTGTACCTTCCTAGTACCTCAGCCATGGGGAAAGGAAGAGGGCAACGAGTTCAGGGTAAAAGGGGCCGTGTCCTCCAAAACCCTGAGAGAGAAAACCCTGCGGGCGTGTGCCCCAGTGGACTCCGCGTGATTTTTTCCGCACTGACTCGATCTTAGAGATCTTTTTCAACTTTAATAATTCTATGACCTGTTCAACAGACTTTTTAACCCACACGTCTACTGTTTCTCTTACGCACCATCATGAATATGACACACCTTTCCCTTGTATGCAGTTTTGAAGCTTCACACGGTTACTTTCCTCTTCCTCCGCGTGCCGGCCGTGACTGTCACCCCCGGGATCACCAGACACCGACACTCGCCATTCCTCACTCGGCCC
>VZRH01002267.1:1007984-1058929 GCA_013397555.1 Urocynchramus pylzowi | reverse complement strand
CAATATGCATCACCCAGGGTCACCATGCTGCCCACTGCAACAAGCAAAGCCAGGAAGCTCTTCTGTAGAGAGAAAGAAGCAAGTGGTAATTTCTCCCCTGTTTATGAATCAACACACATTATGGAAACTACTCCCTCCTCTATAAAACCTATGCCACTCCTGAGATGCTCATCAAAGGTACTTCTTGATGTCTGTGCCTTTGGGATTACATGAGCACAAATTACAGGAGAACCAGGCCATAGGACTTTGTCAGTCCATTTATCATTAGCTAACTGTTGAGTTAGATTCTGCAAACACCTTAGAAGAGCTGGAACAGGACACAATTTAAAGGAACAAAAATGAAGAACAGAAAAAACATACAGACAAAATAGACACACTTATTTTCTTTGTAAAATGACAATATTTTAAACTGTACTTCACATTTTAAAAGCATGGTTCTAAATGTTTGCAAAACTCGGAATGATTTCACAAACATTTCTCAGGAAAGGATAACAGCAAGTGAAAAACTAAGAGATATCTGTACAGTTTCTTGCAAAGAATTACAATACAAAGAGCAAAGTTCACAGTAATCTTCACAGAGGTGTCTTCCTGTCCTTGCATCTTACAGGTTTGAAATACAATATAGCCACCTTTAAAATGTGTAACTAGATGATTCTCTTAAATGCTCTCATTTTGCAGTTTTAAAGCAAATCCCCATCTGTATCCCCATTGCAAAAAAACCCAAACCAATCCAAGCCTTTGACTTACCATTGTGGAACACTTGGCTTCCAAAGAGCTCCGAGTTTCCTGAGAAAGCTGAAGTTCTTTATGTGGAATCAGAGAGCAAATATTTTATGCTGCCTTTATGTTGTGCAATTCATGTCTAGGTGGAGGGAAAAAAGCCTGCTCAATGCAAATGCAGTTATTTTGTAATATCCAAAGCAATCCCTGAAATTTTTCCAGCTGGCAATGAGAAAATGTTTGGTTTTGTAGAGCACTGACCTGGGAAAATTGCTGAGTCCCGAACTTTGGATTCCTTGGAAGAATTATGATTAGAAAAAAAGCCTTTCTGATGGAATACAAATATTGATAGCTAAGCTGTAGACAGTATTATCCAGCTAGCTGATTTTTAGGTGGGGCAGAAATGCATGCAAATTCCTGTCTGCTATCAGAGGGCTGGAACACGCTGAATAGTGCATTAGGTGTTAATAGCAAATGCAGCTTTTGCCAGATCTTTGCAAACTCACTGTTAGTGCTGTGGTGTGCACTGAAAGATAACCAAAGGTGCTTGGCCACTACCAAGATCAAAACCTCTCAACACTGAGACCTTAGCTGAAGCTGGATCCCATTGCAAGAACTCTCTTTCTTCTCCACCAAAATAAGATATTAGATAATAAACTAATTTTCATAAATTTTAGAAAAAATATTTCCTCCCTTAATTTGTGACACTTTGCTATGGAAAAAATTTGGAATTCTAAAATACTTCAGTGTCATGTGGCACAGTTCCTGGCTACAACAAGCTGGATGTTAATCTTGATGTCTGCACGTCTCAATGCTTCACATTAAAAAGTAATCCATTAGGAAACTCCAAACTTTGTTATTCATTAAATTCTTTATTTTTATAAATAAAATTTTAATTAACCCACAAATTCTGAAAACCATATTTTCTCAAGAAGCAGTTCTGTGAGCTTAGGTAGGAAGTCTGATCTCTATGCTCAAAATATTAGTTCCCTTAATAGGTTTTTTTCTCTAAGCAAGAACATTCCTTCAGGTGCATCAGCTGAGGCTGTGTTCTGTGCAATTTTGAAATGAAGTAGCATAAAACCAGAAAAGTCATTCATGACAAGTTTCAAAACTGTTCCTCTCCTGCAGAACACGAAAACCTTTTGGGCAAAACTTACTTTAGAACATTAGGCAACATGAGAATGTTTGTTTTCACATGCTCCATTTAGAGGAATGATAGGATGGCATCAGGGAATGGGAGTCAAGATTTTAAAAAGGCATATGCAAATGTCTATACTGGAAAAAGCTGAGCTGACTCTTTATTCTGGCCCCTCACATTTTTCATCTTTACAGGAACCAGTTGTACCAAACACAGAGCCATTGACTGATATCCAGCCTGCAGCACAGAGAACTTTAAAAGGTCAAGTATGTAATACCAGTGCCTGCAAAATTCTTGGATTTTTTTCCCAAACCAAGGTATGTTACTTGCAGGTCTTAGAAACCTTAAAAAAAAGTTCATAAGCAAATTACCAAAGCCAGAGAAAATATACCACATTAAATCTTTCTGATTTTAATAACGGGTCACAGAGCTTGAGATAGATTGTCTTGTGAAGGAAATACCCCTGCTGAATAAATGTAGATTGACTCTTGATTTGGGGCCAAGTGAGGATCCCTGCACTAACAATGCTCAACTGTGTGTAACCTCATACTTCTACAAGACAGCAGATTTGTTGTGATGATGGAATTTCACTAAACAATCCGCTGCTTTGGAAGGTGTGTTTCTTTTCAATCCATGGAACAGTTAAGTACAGACTGTTGTGGCTTTCTACTATCCAATTCTGAAGTGGAGAGCTCCATGTAGAGGCAGCACTTAACGGGGTTTTGTTGTCTGGGCAGATATAGGACACTAGGCATTGCCAGGTGGGAGATTTGATTTCCAAGCCCTGCTTTGAAGCTGAACTTCACTCCCCTGTGAATGTGGGGAATAGTTGTACTGAAGAGACTGAAGGCATCTGCATTATGAGTACCTCAAGCTCTGCTGCCATGAGGAAGCATGATCCAGGGGCTGATCTAGATCTCTCTTTCAGAGTGGATGAGAACCACTAAAGCAGCACAGTGTGTGCAGACTTTCAGGATCAGGGCTTGGCAGAGGACAAGCCAGAGTACCAGAATTAAAAGTTTTACATTGCTTTAAACTTCAGGTCTGGTCAGAGCAGGCAATGGACATGAACAGTCACTGCCAATGTTGGGTGATGTCATTGATGAAAATAAGGGGGAAAATGGGAGAAAGATGATGATCTCTCATCCTCACACTTTTCTGAGGTGTTAGCAGCACAGGTCTTACCAAAAGTCTGTGCATGCTGAACAGGAGCCATGGTACAACATTTCCCAAATAGGGCATCACTTCAAAATGATAATGGATTTTGATACCTGGCTAGAAGAGAACCTGTAAAGCATGACAGTGGCTTGTGCCAGGGTACTCGTGCACATCATGTCAGAGTAGAGAGCCAATTGCATTTCTTTGTCAAAGAAGGTGGCATTTCCCCATGTCACTGCAAAAAACAAAACATCAATATGAAGCATTTATGGATGTTTCATCTCAATTTATTGTAGTTAACAAAGGCAGTAATGACAGAAATGAGGCAGTCTATCTTACAAGATTATGCATCTTGTAAGCTGAATTACAACACTTGGGAGGTTAAAAGGGAGCTACTGAAGTGCCCTCTTTTATGAGATTTTCCCATGTCATCATGCTGCTCTGTGATGGCAAAGCATCTGTAGGAAGGAGAGGAATTCCACAGTGCAGAGAGGTTTTAGCCCACACGAGAATAGACAAAACACAGCTTTGAGGGGTCGTCCTTCTGCACCACATCATAGTCACAGTGCTTCTTGTTGAAAACAACTTTACATCTCTTTTTGTCGAAACCAACAGGAGTGTGAAAGCTGTCAGTGGCAAAGAGAAAGCAAATGTTAGCTTGAGAGCAATAAAAGTTTCAATACTTCAGTGATTATACTACTGCTGAGTAAGAGAGGCCTGAAACTATGGCTAAGGGCATCTGAGCTAGCTTGAATGCCACACAGCTGCAGCTTCCAGAGCCTCAAATGATGCCCTGTGCACTGCACTGTGAAGATATTCCAGGATGCTCAGCACTAGCAAATGCATTTCTAGCACAGCACTCTGCAGTGACATAAGCATGGGCTTGGCATCTTTTCTCTTTTTTTCTTTCATTTCTCATTATTTCCAGTTTGCATAGGATGTGGTGGCTGCTCCCTGATAGACTGTGCCACCTAAATAAAGACAAAGATTATCATCAAGGTATTTTGAGCTTTTGAGAAAGCAGGAGGAGGAAAGGAGAATGCTGGAGAAATACTTCAGAGCAGAGCCTTGTCATTCTACATTTAGCATATTCACAGGAGAAAAGCACTTCAGGAAAGGGGTTCAGATAACCATAAGCTCTTTAGGAAAACTTCACTTAAGTCACCTACCCCCACTTTCTCAGCTACTGAAAGACAACTGCAGTGAAAGAGGGGTTCACAAGTTCCTTAAAAATTAAAGGCAAGCACCAACTGGATGTGCCTGAAAAGGCTTGTGTCCACTCCCAGTCAGCAGAAAATGAGCTAAGGCAAACACAGCTAAGGATCCAAACAATCAATAGCTATATGTGGCTTTCACTAGCTCTGTGACATGGGTGAGAAAAGGCTCCCTTGTGCCCTTACAAACCCATTTAACCTCAGGAATGGAAAGCTGTGGTCATCCTACAGTCAATGATGGTACCAAGAAGTTCAAACTTACAGGGAACAGCATTCCACTCCACCTTTGCTGCAGTCACATCTGTAGCAATCTTCTGTTCTCTCAATGATTCCAAAGGGATACAGTTTTCCATTTATTATGCAGCCTGCATAAGACAGCAAAACAGAACAGGTTCTTTAAGCCTCCACCTAAAGGAGGTGTCAACTCCTGAATGAGCTCCATGTGCTGGAATTGCAGTAGCAACCTACCACCAATTGCACTAATATTGCTGCAACCATACACAGCCCAGGGGAAGACTTTGGTTTTCCCCTACTTTTGGCAACTTGCTGCTGGAGCCCCCTATTTGTGTTTTTCCAGTGTCTTCCCCCTCCCTTGCATTTTGAGCCCTTCCTGGCAGCTCCACATAGAGCCAAGTTACCACAGAGCAATCAGGTCAGAGGATCTTCCTTGTTCTTACCGTCTTTGGCCTCCTCTGGCTTGTGAATTTTTCTCCAGCAATATGCATCACCCAGGGTCACTATGCTGCCCATTGCAACAAGGAAAGCCAGAAAGCTCTTCTGTAGAGAGAAACACAGAGCTCATGCCATGAATTTTAATCCACATTGATTAGGTCTGTTTTCAAAAACTGTCACTGAACCTGAATCAAAATTAAAAATAACCTTATGTGTACATGAAAATAGTGGAAAAGTACACTCGAGATATTTCCCTGCATTCTTCATTTAGGTGGGAAGATACAAAATGGCATGATATTAGCATGTCAGCAGCATCACTCCTTGACAAAATGCAGTTTTTAGAAGTCACACAAAACTTCAATAGTATTACAAATTCGAAAGCCCTGCCAAGCTCTTGCCAGTTCTCTGTTTATTGCCTTTGAGTCAGCTTTAGCTATTTCTCTAGCAAATCTTTGTTGAGCATCCCACTGCTTCTGGGTACAGCAATTGCTTCACATTTTGCAATGGAGAGGAGATCTCAGTTCTAAATCTATTCCAATAGGTTTTTGTGACACTGGTAGCTGGTCAGGGAAGAGAGAGATAAATGTGTGTCTTTGGGCAAAATTTGAGTGCTCTACTTTGTACTTAGCATCACCTGAGCCATCTTGTCAAACCATGCAGACACAGGCTGGGACTTTGACACAGGACAAACCTCCTTTTGTCTGGTGGGAGCAACAGCTAAGTATCTGCAAGAGGCCTTCAAATATGTTCCCTGGGACCTGCTGAACATCCAGAACTTTTTTTGAAAAAGCCTGCATGACTTTGTAATGATTGTTTTACTGGAGTGGAGGGACTAGAGAAGTGGAAGAGAGCACAGGTTTGTTTTGATGGGTTGCTCCAGCTGAATAACTTAAAGGAAAAGTTTAGGAATAGCCAGAGACTGAGAAGCAATGGAGGAAGTTATTTAACTTTTATTGATGGCACTTGCAGACTAACAGGAAAGGATTTGAAATGAGTAGATCTTTCCAAGTTACTGTTCTGAACTTCGGAAGATATTGCTGAGACTGTTGCTGCTTGAAACTGGGTTTAAAGTAGCAGTGAGAGGCTTGGCTTACTTGAATCACCATGCCACAAGACATTGAAAGGTTCTGAGCCTCAGGCAGGAGGTGAGCCAAGGAAAAACTCCTCTGTCTGCTGTGGAAAAAACTTGATATTTTAATCCTTGATGTCCTGCTTTGTAATGGGACTGAATGACATTTAAAATATAGTGACAGCAAGGAAGAGTGACATTTAAAATATAGTGACAGCAAGGAAGAGGAGGGTTTATGGACTGGTCTGGTAAGGGGGTAATGCTTCATTTTCATTGTGGTTCTGTGATGTGGGGTTCCTGAGGTTTTAGGCTAGAACAGAACAGTTGTCATGCTGAGCACCATAGCCAGAACGAGAGAAGTTAAAGGCAAAAGCCTGAAACTCATAAAGTGTGCTATTCCATGGTGCCTGGGTCTGTTGCTGTTTGCAACAACACAGACACTCCATGCCATGTCACTCATGTCTTTATAGAAAATACAAAAATCCTTCATGTGTTGTGCTGTCTTCTGTTAATATTTTATAATTTTTTCCCTCCAGTATTTTCCTTATCATGCTATTCCTGGAAATGCCAGTCACATGAGCTTGGGCATGCTCCTCTCTCTAAAGATCAAAGTTGAAGACCTTCCACTGAAACTAAAGACAAACATAAGGGGAAGTCTGTGGTGTTCAATCAGGTGTCTGAATGTGCTTTATGCTGCAACAAGCAAATGATTTGTCAGCCAAGTAACAGAAACTTGGCAATAAAGCTCAAACAGAGAAAGAAGCAAATGGTAATTTCTCCCCTGTTTATGAATCAACACACATTATAGAAACTACTCCCTCCTCTATAAAACCTATGCCACTCCTGAGATGCTCATCAAAGGTACTTCTTGATGTCTGTGCCTTTGGGATTACATGAGCACAAATTACAGGAGAACCAGGCCATAGGACTTTGTCAGTCCATTTATCATTAGCTAACTGTTGAGTTAGATTCTGCAAACACCTTAGAAGAGCTGGAACAGGACACAATTTAAAGGAACAAAAATGAAGAACAGAAAAAACATACAGACAAAATAGACACACTTATTTTCTTTGTAAAATGACAATATTTTAAACTGTACTTCACATTTTAAAAGCATGGTTCTAAATGTTTGCAAAACTCGGAATGATTTCACAAACATTTCTCAGGAAAGGATAACAGCAAGTGAAAAACTAAGAGATATCTGTACAGTTTCTTGCAAAGAATTACAATACAAAGAGCAAAGTTCACAGTAATCTTCACAGAGGTGTCTTCCTGTCCTTGCATCTTACAGGTTTGAAATACAATATAGCCACCTTTAAAATGTGTAACTAGATGATTCTCTTAAATGCTCTCATTTTGCAGTTTTAAAGCAAATCCCCATCTGTATCCCCATTGCAAAAAAACCCAAACCAATCCAAGCCTTTGACTTACCATTGTGGAACACTTGGCTTCCAAAGAGCTCCGAGTTTCCTGAGAAAGCTGAAGTTCTTTATGTGGAATCAGAGAGCAAATATTTTATGCTGCCTTTATGTTGTGCAATTCATGTCTAGGTGGAGGGAAAAAAGCCTGCTCAATGCAAATGCAGTTATTTTGTAATATCCAAAGCAATCCCTGAAATTTTTCCAGCTGGCAATGAGAAAATGTTTGGTTTTGTAGAGCACTGACCTGGGAAAATTGCTGAGTCCCGAACTTTGGATTCCTTGGAAGAATTATGATTAGAAAAAAAGCCTTTCTGATGGAATACAAATATTGATAGCTAAGCTGTAGACAGTATTATCCAGCTAGCTGATTTTTAGGTGGGGTAGAAATGCATGCAAATTCCTGTCTGCTATCAGAGGGCTGGAACACACTGAATAGTGCATTAGATGTTAATAGCAAATGCAGCTTTTGCCAGATCTTTGCAAACTCACTGTTAGTGCTGTGGTGTGCACTGAAAGATAACCAAAGGTGCTTGGCCACTACCAGGATCAAAACCTCTTGACACTGAGACCTTAGCTGAAGCTGGATCCCATTGCAAGAACTCTCTTTCTCCTCCACCAAAATAAAAATTTCCTCTCAAATCAAAATCCTGCTGTTGCTCCTGTGGTAACTGTTCTGGCTTTGACCTGAATAATTATAGTAAAGTATATGATCACTTTTAAATGTGCATTTTTATAAGAAGTGATAAACTTCAGAGTTCTAATCAAGTACTCTGCTTTCTCTTGCTCCTACAACCTCTTTTCAGGAAGCACTATCCACCTACTTTTAAAATACTACCTACTTTTAAAATACTTCATTACAGATGCTGCCAAGCAATTTAAAACTCATTCCTGTGGGAGAGTTATCATGGGCTACAGGAAATTTAGCCTATGATTATAAGGTTTAGAGACTGAAAAAATAAGCTGAATCATTTGGGACTTTTTTTTTTTTTTTTTGAGTAGATTAAATTCAGAGTTATATGCTTTTCAATGATGGCAAGAAAAGGTGTCATTTTTTCCTGTGCACTATGTATTGCTGCATACTAATAATAACTGATTTGACCCAAAGAATTCAGCAGGAGAAAAAGAAATTAAAGTACATCACAACAGAATTCCCTGACCTCTCTGGAAGAAATGCTAAAGCTGAAGTCTGTACAGGTTTGATAATTCTTTAGTAAGAAAGACATAATTAATGAAAAGTTCCTAAGCATTCAATTGTCCAACTAAACACCTGACTTTTGGTTTTTTTCTGATATAATCACTACATTTTAAAACTTCAATTTAAGGATTGTTTTAGATAGAAGACACTTGCTTTTCATCCCTAAATTCTTCTCAGGGGCACTGTTGTTAATACAAATTTTATGCTTTACAGAGTTGTTAAAAAATCCTATTCCTCCAAAATGAAAAAAAAAAACCATGAACTAAGTAAGCACAGTTTATTTCACCATTAAGATGGCCAGACTTATTTATTATTTGACACATAAAGTATCATTTGCAAACTCTACCAGTGATGATTGTGTATCTTTCCCCAGATCTCCTGATTTAAGGCTTTCATACAAATGTAGAGAAACAACAGGTGATGTGCACCCTCCTATGTCTGTACCCCTGTAAAATCATTCCCTTCCTTTCTCCTGCCGTGTGCAGGCTTTGCTACCACCAGGTCACCCTGGGCTGAACAGGAAATTTTGTGCCAGTTCTTTTGTGGCTTTTTGATAGAGACCTCAAAGCAAGACTGGTTTTGCTTTCAAAGTGCTTGTCAGGCACAACACCTTATTCTTCTGCCAATGATTTCTTGCCAGAGAAGCTGGAGCCCTGCCAGCTGTGCTGCAGACTGCCTGCTGTAGGCTGACACTTCTGGGTGCTTTTCAACCTCCTTCCTGAGCTTGAAAGGTCTTGCTTCAAAAGAATTTAGTCCCTTCCTAAAGTCTTAGATCTGGCTACAACTCCAATGAATTCCTCTTTTCAATACACTTTTTTTTAAGGATAATTACTTCCATAGCACTGCATTAATTTCACCAGAGCATGCAGAGTTCTTAACAGGGAATTATAGGAAAGATGAGGAGGGCAGTGACAGGACAAGGGATTATGATTCTATGAAAGAGGTCATGTTTAAAGTTGTTATTATGAAGAAATTATTTACTGTGAGGGTGATCATACACTGGCACAGGTGGCCTAGAGAACTTGTAGATGCCCCATCCCTGGAGGTGTTCAAGGCCTGGCTGGATGGAGCTTTGAACAATCTGGCCTTGTGGAAGGTGTCCCTGCCAAAGGCCAGAGGTTGGAACTAGAGGATCTTTAAGGTACCTTTCAACCCAAACCATTCTATGATTTGGTGTTCTTACTTTCCATCAAAAAAGTTGGTGTCCTTGTGGTGGATTAATACTCAGTGAGAGAATAAGTTTTTTGCAAAGTTCACTCCTGATTCTATAGAACTTACATACATCATGCAGATAAATATTTGCACATTAAGTCATGCAGATAACTAAACCTCCAATATGTTGGAAACACAATCTTTAGCTGAAATAGGTTTGAAGCTACTGAAGAAAGCTGGAAAACTCCCATTAACTTCTGCAGCCTTCAAACTAGACCTTAGGGCTTGGGTCAAGCAAAGCACTAATGTATATCCTTCGTTTGAGCCCTGTGGATAGTTCCATTGTCTGCAGTGGAGCCACTCTTTGTTCTCAAGCACATGGTGAAAGGCTTTCCTGGGTCTAACCTGAGGCATAAGTTCACAGCCATCCTGGCTCTATCGTGCTTTATCAACTATGATACCTCAATTAATATGAGAAGTTTAATTTCTTGATCTGTTTACAAAAGTGGGAGGGTAGCACTACTTCATCAATCCTATGAGTTTCAAAGTTTTGCAAAAGACTGAAGTAGAAAACCATGGGACTGTGGTTCAGGACTTTTTTTTTATTTCTTCATTCTGATGCTGACTTGATGCATGATTTTGGGTGACTCCCTTAAGTGTGTCAGAGATTTCCAGTTTCAGAGCTTATGACCTAGAGGAATTCAGAAACCAGAGACAACACAGAAGTCAAGTTTCCCTATTCCTGACATAATAGGTATTCCTACACCTCACCAAGGATCTCCAGAGTAATAATGCCTGTTCTCCAAGCCCATGATTTTACCACCAGACATGAACTTTCCAGATCAAAGAAGGATCAAACCACAAACCAATGAAGTCATGTGTCCGAGTCCAGGTTCATTTATAGGGTTAGCTGTTGTGCTGTGGGTTTTGTTTTTATCCTTTAATTTCTAGTTACCTGAACTGAATTTATAAAACTGGCTATTTTTTTTTTTTTTTTACTGCTTGCACAGTTTATTGCAGCAAATAATTTGAATTAATATAGCAAGGTCTTTTTAGGTTACATGGGTAATCATAGTTGCTTATTTCTTAGGAGTTATAATTAATTATTTATAGGAAACCTGATATTGAATTCCCTGAAATGAATAAATACACTAATAGGCAAGCAGAATGTTCTGTCATTGCATTAACCAGCAATGAACACCAAGCAGAGGGGAAGTTCCTCTGGAAATTTCAGCCTGCAGATAATGAAGGTGCTGGGACTATCTCTTGAAGAATGAGGAATTCTGGAAATTGCAGGACTTGAACAACCACATCTCTCTGCCTCTATACCAAGACACAGAGCACTACTGAGCAGGAGAGCAAGGAGTGGCCAGGGAAATGAAGAACAATGCACAAATTGTATTGGGTTCTTTCCCATGGGATGCAGAAGCTTAACTTTTAATTGTAATTTGACTTTTTTTATGTTTGCATCCTGTTCTAAGGTTATAAAAACATGTTTACTTTCTGTTAGCTATTGGGAAAGCTCGCTGTGGTATTCTCTTTACCTTGTAAATATTTGTGAGTTTAACCAAGTGCTAAGGCATGGCTTCATGGGTGTCAGAGACCTCAGCCCTGTACAGTCTTACATGTTCTGGTTCTTAATCTGCAGATTAGTCCCTGATGACATATGTGATTTTTGGTACCTTTATGTCACATAATCATTCAGAGAGTTCTGAGGGGAACAGCAAGACCCCCTCTGTGATTTTTCTTGCTCTTTTTCTCTAAACTTTAAATGGAACCTGTCTAAATTTCTCTCTAAAAGGAATTTTAGGATGAAATGGTTTTTGTAGCCCTGTCTGTAATGTTTAGGACAGGACTCCTAGAAAGCAGATTTTTGTTGTGCCATTCGTAGTCCTCTTGGCTCAGAGACTGGTGTATCACAAATAATCAGCTTCCTCTAAGAACCATTCAGCCTCTATGTCGTGTCATGCTGGGTTTTTTATGGAAACTGATCTGCAAGACCCCCAGACCTGAAGCTGCCCAATGCTAAGACCTGACATTTTGCAGCATCAGTGCACAAAAAGCACACAGATCTGATGTTTTATAATGCACAAATTTCTGTGAAAGTAGAGCTTTGCATTGCCAACAAAGGGGATTCACATGTCAGTGAATATGGAAAGTAACTAAAGGCAAGCTTTTCTGGTTGATGGAATGTTCCGGAGGAAGAAACTATGGCAAAATACTAAAAGGCTTTGAGAATGATTTTATATTTATATTTATGATTATGTTTATGTTTATGTGAAACTAGCCTATGCTAGTATTTTTCTACTTGTCCTTTGTTAGTTCCTGTCTTATTATCTTCCATTATAAACTTCCATTATAAACATTATGTGTATATATGTTTTTTTCCTTTTCCTTTTATGTTTATAATAAGTATAAGAAAACTTTATTCCTTTACCCCTAAAATAATAAAACCTACTTTACTATATTTTAAGCCACATCTCACAATAACCATTCAGGGAAATGTACTTTCATGGGGGCACTGACATTAAACCAAAGTCAACCCATAACAGTATATTAAAATTCTTTAAATTCTACTGGATTTGAAGGTCTGAGCCAGTTCAGTAACAGTGTCTTGTCACAGAATCACAGCAAAATAAGAGTTGAAAGGAGTATTATGATACTTTGCTTTCAGAAGTTTCTGTGTCCCTTACCTGGTAATGTATTTCCAGTATCTGAATGTAGCCATTAGATCAATATACAAGAACTTGGAGATCTTGCATGTTTTTTTCTTATTTGAGAACCCAAGTAAGATCAATCAGTGCCCTGGTTCCTCATGAGTGGTATCAATGTATTCAAGTGCAATAAATAAATAAACTCTGTGTGCTAATATAAAGTTCTGATTATTTAATCACCACCTGGAAGAACAGGTTATTTTATTGTCATTTCCTTTCTCATGAATTCACTTGTAATAAAGACCATATGAAATACAGTGGTATGACAAGGCTTCTTAATTCATTGGAAAAAAATTAGCAAGAAAAGGGGAAGTTAGTGGGGGTGTTTAACCTCAAATGGCCTAGGGATAATTGTATTCCAGTTTAGTGATTTGCACTGTAGATTTGTTCATGTTAGTGTGTTTTCTTCTAACAGATCCTGGAATTCTGGCATGGCTTTATTAAGGCTCATAGTTTTAAAACTAAGGAGATTTTACTTTGCTCAGGGTAAGCCCTGCACTTATTTCAGTAAGAAAAACAGGAGCAAAGGGTCCCTTTCCACCCGTAAGCCTCGGCGCCGGCAGAGCCCGGAGCAGCGCTCCAGCGGGGGCTGCTGTGCGGCAGAACCTCCGGCTCTGCTCCCCGCGCTCGCGGCCCTTCCAAGGCACCTCCGGTATCCCAGTGACGGGAACGGAGCCGGGCACAGCTGCGGCGGCCGGACCCGCCTCCCGCCGCCTTCCTCCTTCCGCGGCATCCCGCGGCATCCCGCGGCGAAGGGGGGTCTCTCGTTGCTTCAACCTCCGGTCCGGGCAGGAAAGCTGAAATGAGGGCTTGGCTCGACCGGAGATGCAGAACGAAGGGGCCGAGACTTGGTCCTGTGTGTGCGCGTGGGAGTGTTTCAGTCTAATGTGCGTGTGTTTTGGTCCTCAGTTGAAGCGTATGGTCAGTTGTGCCTGTCTGGCAAACGGTGCCGAAAGGAAAAAGAGTTGGATGCTGACTATTGCTTTCCTCTGTTGCTGTCAACAGCTTCTGCATTTTCTACAAGAATTCTCACAGCAAACCATTTCCAGGACACACGAAATCAAAAAACAGGTGGACGGATTGATCAGTGAAACAAAAGCTACAGACTGTCGCCTTCATAATGTCTTCAATGACTTTCTTATGTTGTCCAACACGCAGTTCATAGAGAATGTGAGTGTGTTCTAGTACATCAAACTTGTACTTCAAACGTTGTCATTGTCTCTTAATGTAGAAGTGATTTAACTTTTTGGCAAGTCTGATGCTGATTTAGGGATGAAATGACTTTTAATTGCATTTTGTTAAAAGATATCCTAATTCCCTTGTGAGTGATGCACTATCCAGTATTGGCAGGTTCCCTCTGCCTTTTCAGCAAGACCTTCCTTCCTTGCTAATACATGGCCCAGAGATCATAGGTTTAGAACTATGAATGAGTTGGGAATTCTGGAATGTCTTGGTTTATCTTCACGAG
Organism: Urocynchramus pylzowi; assembly: GCA_013397555.1. NCBI lineage: Eukaryota > Metazoa > Chordata > Aves > Passeriformes > Fringillidae > Urocynchramus > Urocynchramus pylzowi. The sequence continues at coordinate 1,045,005 of VZRH01002267.1, read as the reverse complement.
TTGCATGAATGTAACATTTGTCTGCACTTACCTGTCTAAATATGAGGAATGTTATACAATTCTGTAAATTTGCTTAATGGTGTTATTTTACTCTAAAGCATTTGGTATTAAAGGTGTGGCCTGCAGGCAGTTGTCCCCTTCGTGTGGCCATGATGAGCATATTTTCTGGTTAATGTTGCCACTTTACAGAGATCTCTATTTTGAACGATAAAGCTAGACTCAAAAGCCTGTTGCAACATTGTATCACTAGAAGTATGTGTCTAATTAAGATGGAGAGCTTTAATAGTATTTCAGATTTTTGGACAGTTTTTAGCACTGTGAGTTTTAGCAAGTGTTTTGTTTTGATCAGCATTATTTCAGGCCATACGTGTCGCATCATGGCATTATTATTGGAAGGGTGGTGGCAGAGGAAAAGATGGAAAACTGGATTTATATTCTGAGGGTTTTTGGTGGTAGTGGGTTCTTTTCAGTGCTGCAGTGTCTTTTCTGACCTAGCTTGGCTGTTCAGCATAATGATTCTGCTGAGAACAGTTTGTACCAAATGTTTTAAATCGCCTGTGCTTACAGCTGTTTGTTCCCAGATTAAGGTGCACAGAAATAGGTCTTCATTTCTGATTCTCATTTTAGTTAGTGAGAGATCTGTCTCTTCCCAGGGGATAACTGCACCTGTGTTTGAGATTTGGATTTAGGTTTGCAGGTTCCATGGAGATCTTTTATTCCTCTTTTTCTCCTTGTAGCTGTTCCTATAAAAGAGTGCTCATAGAGTTGGATGTGAGGGATCATCAAAAAAAGCTGAAGGTTGGGGGTTGTTTGTGAACCCTCTCTATGACTATGGAAGGAAAGCTACCTAATAACAGAAAACTAAAGAAAAGTAGACAGCCTCTAAGTAAACTATAGGTTTCACTCTGAAGGTGTCTAGAACAGCTTTACATTGGGAATGTTAAAACAGTGCATATTTTATCATGCTCAGGTTAGTCTGTTAGCAGACTTGAATTACCTCAGTTGCATTGAGAGGCTGCCCATGGTACCTTCAGTACCAATGCATTAAGGTACTTGACATCATCCATGGCTCCCTTTTTTTAATGTATAAAGAACTAATGTGTAATCAATTATATATTAACAGTGTACTTCGTGGTGGTACCCATGGTTTAACTCCTGTAATAGTACATTGTTCTTACATGAATTAATTTTGCTTGATTTTTCAGAGAGTATATGATGAAGAAGTGGAAGAGCCTATTCCCAAATCTGATGTTGGAGACAAAACAGAGCAGGTAGTTAACTTCACCTGCCTTGAGGGTATCAGTCTGTTTGCAGCCAGTGTCTGCCTTCTCATTTTCAAACTTGCTTTGCTTACATTTACAGCTTACAAAGCAAACCCCTTCCTTTCTCCTTGAAGCCTCTCTGTTGGATAGTGTCTGTCACTCAGTCATAAAGTTGACAGAGATATTGGAGGCTCCTACAGTGTGTGATTATGTTAGGGCCTCCCCAAGCTCAGTACTCTATCAAGCAGACAAGACTTATGCATTGATTTTTCAATGCATGTTTTTTCAGCTAGAGGACTAAGGCCTTAGGCAACCTTACTAGGTTCACAGGTAGTGAGGGGGGGAAGCAGAATCTGATAATTCCTAGGAATAATTCCTAGGAACAAGTACTCAGAGAGCTCTATATACACATATGTATGTATATTACAACCTAGATGTATTATACCATAAATGTCCCCATAATGGCTTAGGAGCACAAGTAAAACAATACTGTGCTTGTGTGGATGTTTGGAACATCTCAGTTTCTGGAGTGATGAAAATAAATTGAGTCAAGCAAAAAAAAAAAATATTTTGAATGTCCTTCTAATGCACATAGTGGAAAAGCTTTCATTGTGCTAATTTGAAATTAGCATTTTGTATGTGTGTTGTGGTAAGATTAAGGTTTACTTCACTTAAGACTTTAAGTAAAATGCAATGAGCATGTGTTTTTTTCTGTTACTAAAGGAAAAGACGCGGGAACAGAAGGAAGCTGATCTAATCCCTAAAATTCAAGAAGCAGTGAATTATGGGTTGCAGGTTCTGGACAGTGCATTTGAACAGCTAGACATCAAAGCAGGGAACTCTGACTCAGAAGAGGAAGAAAGTAACGAAAGAGTGGAACTGATACTTGAGCCAAAGGTACGGGGACCTGATCTTGCTGGGTTTGTTTTGCTTTCTTGGACTTGCTCTTTGCTTCTGTCAGCTGTGTTACTGCCTTAGTGTAAAATTGATGTTACCTAAACCTGTTACCTAAAAAGAGGACTTGATGACTCCATCTGAAGAAGTGCTCTCTGCTGAACTACTCCTTTTGTGACCTGCCTGTCTTGCAGTTAGGTTAGCATTAAGGTATGGCATCCTAAAGGAAGTTAGTTTAATGGAGTGAACTTTGAAGGGGAAGCCTCAGTTCTGTGTGGGAGTGGGACGTACAAATTTCATGCTTTTTAGGTACAAGCCATATCTTTATGGGTGGTTTTTACCATCCCAATAATTAAAAGTCCCAAGGTCCAGGATTTGGGATAAGACTCATGTCTGTAGGTCTTTGCAAGGATATTCTTCTGTTAGATGGCATGTAGGAAATAAGTTGGGTCTACACAAATAGAAGTAGCCACTTTGTTTGACAGTGTTGAGAGGAATAAACCTCAGCTAGCCCACCACATTGTTGTATGTTGACTGGAAGCATATGTTTGGTGGGACTCTAAACAAGCTTGTATCTTCCTTGAGTTAAAACAAGGGATCTAAGACTTCTGTCTTTGTCAGCCATGTAGGGCTGTTCAAACATGTCAGAAAGACCTGATGTTGTCTCTTTCCAGGATCTCTATATTGACAGACCTTTACCTTACTTGATTGGCTCTCAGCAGTTTATGGAACAGGATGATGTTGGCCTTGGAGATCTCTCTAGTGAAGGTATGTGCTGGCATGACCTTTTATTTCTATGCAAGTAATTAGTTCCTAATTCAAGATTTTTGACTGTTTTAAATCACTGTTTTGGTTACCCTGTGTACTGTTCTTGCATGGTTAGATGCAGGCTGTAATTAGCTGGGGAAAAAAATGTTCATCATGCTGTAACAACCATGCTTCCAGTATACAAAGCAGTAACTTCTCAGTTATTTGTGTTTTGTATATTAGAAATGCAAAGTGTTAAAATTTCATCAGCTTTCAAAGCTCTTTCAAACCACTCTCTACCCACCTGAATTTTAGTTTTCTTCACAGAGTCTTTAGGTGGCTTAAATGGTGACTACATTGTTCTGTGTCTGATGTTAATTTTTTTGTTTCCATTTAATTTAGAAGGATCAGTAGATAGCGACCGAGGAAGTGTAATTGACAGTGAAGAGAAGGATGAGGAGGTAAGTGGCAAGTACCAGCTGCTTTGCACAAGCATTCCTTGTGTGTGAGGCCATTAACTACCTTGCTTTTTGATGTTGGCTCTCAAGATAATACTGCACGATGTTTTTTCCCTGTGTTGGCTGGGATAAATATACTTTGTTATTGTTCTTATGTAGTGGTTTCCTCTGTAGCTTTCCAGAGGAACATTTATGTGGTATTGACTCTAGCTGTTATTAAAGTGGAATACTTCAAACTGAAGTGATTTATCCCACTCTAATTTAATTTTGTGAAGAAGTCAGATTTTTATCAAGAATTGCATTTATTGAGAACAAATCTGTTGTAAATTACAGTTACAAAGAATGGGATGGAGACTGACAGGAACAAATTTAAAGCTTTAAGTAACGCACCTCCAGGCTTTGCTTCATAAATCTGCTCCGTTGGAATATCAGTTTCTCTTATGTTTTTCTTGCTTTGGCTCAGATGTCTCTGCTTTGTAACTGTGCTATAGAAGTAATCCCTTTCTCCTGAGTTGTTTGCTTTTGGTGTTGTTTTTGTTCACCTAAAGTGAAATCCCTTTTGAGTTACTTGGATGCAGTTACAGTGGAGCCTGCTGTCTTTGCTGAATTTATGACTTTCTAGTGAGCTCCTATTGTAAAGATGGTCATCAGTGGGGGAACAATTTCTTGGTCAGATCATGGTGAGGAGATCTGAATGTCCAAACTTCATGAAGTTCAGAGTTTCTGAGCCCTCTTCCTTAACCACTAGATGAAGTAATGAGTGATACTTGTCTCTGGGTCTCTTATGTTACAGGAATCGGATGATGAATTTGGAAACCCTAGTGAAGATGACCAGAAGACGGTATGGTTAAACACTCTGCTACATACCTGAAAGACTTCACATTTGTGACACAATGAGCATGCATGACAGAGGAGATGAGAGCTCTAGACAGCTGATTATTAGCAACTTTGTGAGGCCTGATTTTTATAGCTTTTTATGGGAAGGTCCTGGGCAGATGGCACCATGTTCTGAAAATGAACCTGGGTTGGGCTTAAAGACATGCTTGCAAGCTGTCATTAGAGACAGAGCCTGTGTGGAATGGCATTGCCTGGTATGTGTTTTCCTCAGGAATAACTTGGGAGACATGAGAGTTCAGAGAATCTACCCCAGGAAAACTAGGCTTCTGTGGGTTTATTTGGTTTATAATTAAAAATCTAATCAAGGAACAATACAGTTTGAATATTACATGGAATCAAAGATGTGAACAGTATTAGATATTTGAACAGTATATCCATTTGGATAATGAGTGAGAAGGGAAGAGAAATGTTGAGATGGAAAAATTAAAGCCTGACTTTAGTAATTGGTTTTAGAAGAAGGAATCTTATCCATATTTAGATGTGCCACTGCAAAAGACTTTTAGGTGGGGATCCTCAATCTGGCATGATTTAATGTCAAAAGAACAATGTTGCATAAAGCAACCCTTATTTAATCTACTTATTAATAAAACAGTCTTGCAAAAACACTCAGATGTTACTTTAAGCTGACCTTCATAGGGTAGCTTTGTATGCCTGATGTATTTTAAGATGAGCAAGTATCCTTGGGTTGTTGGTGATTTAGTTCAGTTCTGGGCGCTTGCCTGTGCCAACCCCCAGCTCTCATCCAGTTCACTTTATCTTTTTCACCCTCTTATTGACGAGACTGAAACCAGGATGTGAGCATGTAGTGTCTCTCATTCTAAGGACAGAGCAAGATGATACAATTTTTTACTAGTTGATCAAGGAACACTAAGGAGCACTTAACAGTGTTTCTGTGTTAAGACTAAATGCCAGGTCTTTAGTTTGTGTATGGTAGTGGTACATGCCGTGTGAGGGGAGCCTTTGTGTCCTCAGTTGCAGCATTCAGTGACACAGCACAGGGTTGGGGTGTGCTAGAGAATGCAGCAGCTCACTTGCAGGCAGCAAGGCAGCACTCCTTCCTTACCTTTCAAAAGCTGTGAAGTACTCCAAATTGGCTGTAAGTTCCCATCCTTTCTGTAAGTTTGATTTGAATATTTTATCTAAGCAGATGTAGTTTTGTGCTTGTTTTGTATGCGAACAGGATATTAATTGTTTTTTAGAGGATAGCCCAAATGAGTGATGAAGAAGATGATGATGGCTGTGATCTCTTTGACTCTGAAAAAGAGGAGGATGAGGATGGAGACTTAGATGAAAGCACAAAGCCTGTGAGTAATTGCTGCCTTCCTGGAGTGGGAGATTTGACTTCCTATACGAAAAGTTTGTCCTTAGAGGGATTATAATGGTAGCTCTCAAGTACCTGGAATGGAATTCTGTAGGAAGTGCCTCCAAAAATCCTGAGTAGTCTTTTAACATGATTGTTCAGGTGTTACCCCTTTAAATTCAGGGATTCTCACACCTTAAGAAGGTATCAAAGCTGTCTTTCGAGAATATTAAGAAAACAGATTGTTGCATTGTTGTGAGGTAAAACCCTTTTATTTCTCCTGTTTACAAAGCAAGGTGACATTAAAAACTATGTGTTCATCAGAACTAGAAACTCTGATGATTTTTTTTTATTCTTGATGCATGCCTAATCTCTTAACAGAAAGCTGTATTGCTTCTTCTGAGGGCTTCAGGCAAAGTCTAGACAAGATACTGTACAAGTGAGGCTATAGAATACAGTATTTGTAATTGTAATTGCATCAAGTTGCTGACTGGTTCTGCTGTTATATATCCCTGCTGCTCAGAAAAAGAAGAGGCCAACGTCATTTGCAGATGAGCTGGCAGCCCGAATCAAAGGAGAAGTGCCAGTCAGACAGGATGAAGAGTGTTCGTGTGAGTTATCTCCCAAGTTTTGAAAAGTGTTTGTGCAGTAATGAGGGACTTGTGGAAGTGTGGGACAGGAGATTGTGGGTAACAATACATGAAGTTACACAGATCTATTATTTGAACATGTATTAGGTAAAAGCATGACAAGAGGAATTACAGACACTATTTTGTGCTCTGTGTAATTCTTTGCCCATAACTCAGAGGACTGAAATGGAATTCACTGAGAGTTATAGTGGGAAACACATTGCTTTCAGGTGAGACAGGTCACTCTCAAAACACACAATATTGGAAATGTTTACCTTCCAATCTGATTTTCCCTCTGCATGTTTGACCACATGTGCTTTCTCCTGTCTCAAGTAAGTTTGTGGATGCCACTGGTCACTGTGATCTTTCTGTGAACTCTACGGTAGAAAACACCTCAAGCAGTAGATTGGTGTTTTCATGTGGTGTGGATTGTTTGTTTTCTTTGTGGCTTAAATATACTGTTTTGAGGAAGTGTTCCTTGCTACTGTCACTCATGATATTTTAGACTAAATAGTGCATTTACTTTTGTGTTGCTTTCAAAGGCAGAGATGTCTCAGGTATTTAGTCTTGCAGCAAAGCAGCAGTTGAAAATAGCTAGCTGAAGTTGAGTTGGCCAGTACTTGTAGGCTGCTGTTGACCTGTAATATTGGGAAGATGACAAGAGCTGTGTGTGTGTATTCTTGTACAGTTTAAGCAATCAAACTAGGTCTGTTGCTATCAAGTGTAGAAAACCTACCAACTTAACCTGTTCAGTTACAGGGAAATCTTCCAGTCATTGAAATAACCTTGTAAGGCCAGAGGAGATAAAACTCTGGCTTTGCTTTTGGTAGCTGAATGGAGACAATAATGAATCTGGAGCCATTTGAGATGTTTGGAGGTTCTGCAAAGGTGTGGAATCTGTACTGTCTGGAATGTTGTGTTGCTTTCTCACATCCCATGTGACACTAGTCTGCATGTAGACAATTGTGTTGAACTCCTAGTGCCTGACAGAATGATTCTATTACAATTTTAGATACTAGTTTTAGAAACTGTATTTCATAGAATTGATTCATCAGGCTGATGCATATGAAAGCACAGAGGTCAGCTTGGTTTACTAATTTTTTAGGTTCTTTTTGCCATAGATTGATCTCAGACTGTAAGTAAAGGTGGACTAGTTTTTCATTGAAACTTTCTTCTTAAAGCCCTGTCATCAGAGACCAAAACAAGGAAAACCCCAAAAGAGAAGAAGGAAGTTAGAGTTCCGTCGGATGGTAGGATATCCTCCTCTCTTGTTTTTGAATTTTGGGCTGGATTGTAAGATAACACTTCAGAAATCATGGCTTTTGCTGTAGAAACTGGGTGGGATATCAGTGAGCATCCTTCAAGGTGAATGTGTAAACAAATCTAGGTTGTGATGTGCATGTAAACAAGGCTGGAAACACACTTAGTGAGAGTTCTTCCTTTAATGTGGCCTTCTGCAGCAAGCACACAGCCCAATCTGTCTTCAGCCACTTCTCTCTAGGTGTCATGTTTGTGAGAGCAGATGGAACAAAGCAGTTTTTATTTTGGTTGTCTCTAATTCCCTTTCCTGAGACTTGATCAGTCTTACCAAAGCTCGTGTCTCTTGTACTTTCTAGATGATGATGATGACATCTTCAAGCCTCCTAAACTGACTGATGAGGACTTCACACCGTTTGGTTCAAGGGGTGGCCTCTTCAGTGGTGGAACAGGCCTCTTTGATGATGAGGAGGTGAGAATACTACAGATTGTAGAAATTGAGTGTTTTCCCGTTTTAAAAACAAGACAAAAGATCCCTGAAAATTCCCACTTCTGGAAGACAGAGAGGACAAACAGCATTTTGTTGCTTGGTAATATTCAAGTGTTGTGGAATAGCATAGCTTTCCAGTGGGGAAGAACTACACAAGTGACATATTTATGCGGGAGTATCCTGCAATGCTTTGGAACTGTAATGTATTTCTCTGCAGATATATTTTATCCATATGAAGTTCAGGAGTATTTTTATGCTTGTCCTGACCTGAATTTTTCCCTCAAATCTTACTGTATAAACTTAAGTAGGAAATCTTAGAAGGGTATAATCAGGACCTAACCAGCTGTAGATTAATTAGTGTAAGTCCTTGAAGATGGGCAAATAAAAGGTCGTTCCCCCTCTTCAGCAGACAGACTACTGATCAGTAAATTAAATTTTAGAAGAGTGCTGCTTTTCTGAGTGTATACATTCATGTTAACACTTGAGTACCTAGGTTTAAGTCTGTATTTGCAGACATCCTTTTGAGATGGGAGTGGTGATTACCTCCTCAGTCTTGGCTTAGAAGTGAACATTCAATATGGAAAAATCAGCATCTGTAATTTCCTACAAAAACAAATTCACCACTTCCCCTGTTTTGCATTTTCATCTGTGAGCAGAGTGATCTTTTTGCTGAAGCACCAAAAGGAGAAGAATCAAAAGAGAGAGAGGAGCAAGTCCCAGTAAGTGAAGGTAAGAACCAACAGTTGTCTCCTGTAGTCTTGTCTATGCTGTGATTTATTACTGCTAGCAGCTAGACTGTTTGTTCCCAAACTAGAAAGCCTGGTGTAGGAATTACAGAGCAAGTCTCTTCTCCTCACCAGTCTTAATAGAGAGCAGCTGTGTTGAATTTTACCTGTGTTTGTTCACTATGATGTGTTACACACACCTGCTCTCCTAGAGCTGAAAGGATGTCCTTACTGCTGTTGGCAGAGCTCTGTGTGTGCTGGGTTCCTGCTTCTCAAGTGTACTTTGCAGGATCCAGTTGTGGGTTTGAGGGGAACAGAGATTTCTTCTTGCATATTAATTCACATGAGTTTCCCACTAGGTGCATATCTAGACCCTTAAGGACTCTGAGCACACATTCTGTATTGCAGAGCTTTTACTTAAGCACTCTATTTGATGAATTTTCAGATATGTTTTGGGAGACTAAGCCATTTTGTTTTGAGTGTATTGCATTGAAGTGGTTCTGAGTGTGTGAATGTGAACTGTTGTAAATAATGCTGCATGTAACCATGTAATGTGTTTATAAGCTTCAGTGTAGTAGAACTGTTCTGTGGAGTTTAAATTGAAAAAAATAGACTTACATATATTTGCAAAAGCCCAGAAGTTCAACAAGAATGTGTAAAGAGTTCTGAGCTGTTAAGAAATAAAAAGCAGCTCAGACAACTTCTTGGATTCCTGTTACTATGGTAAAGTTCTGAAGGCTTTGACAGCATAAAATAAGTGCATCCCTTTGTATTGTACTTCCTATAATTTCAGCATCCTCTACAAAGTCCTTAAAGAAAGTTCCTGCAGGTGCAGTATTTCTGTTTCCAGGTATGATTTATTCAACAGCCAATTGCTTCATGCACAAAATGCTCTTTTTCTTTAAAACCTACTGCTGAGGTTTTAAAGAAAAAACTATCCAAATACAGCAGCACTGCATTGCTTGATCATATGCTTAATGACAAGTACAGATGCTTCTGCCATGCTAAGCCTAAACTGCAGCATGTTTTATGGATAATCAAAGATTCTGGAGGAGCTCTGAAGGTAGGTGTCACTGATGGCAGATATTAGTAACTGTCAGCTTCAAGTGCTGTGCTCTAAAATTTAAGAATGCGTGTCACCTCAGCTGATATTATGGAGCTTAATTCTGCTGTGCACGCAGTCACAGCTTCCACCTGTAGCCTGAGAAGGAACTGCATTTTGATCTTTCACATTTTTTCATAATGCCTTGGTTTAGCAGAAGAACAGTTTAAACATCAAGTTCCTATGTTAGGACCAGTCTTGTTTTTCTGGTTTTGATTTGGAGGATCTGCATACATGGGGAAGAACCAGATCTATAACTTGGAGCTAAAAGTAAAAAAGAATTGTACTAAGATCTCTGGTTTTTATCAGAATTCAAGCTGAACAATGAAAAGAAACATGTCACCACTTTTTTTTTTAATTTACTGACAAAGATTTCTGTCAGTGTGCAGGCTCTTCACTTGATTGAGATACCTGAATTTTAAGTTTTGGACTTTCTTAATAAAGATCTATTTTAAGACTGGCTTCAGTTAACTGTGACCTCAGTCAGCATAATTTTTAGAGTAGGAAGTACTCAAATACAGACTTTTTACTCCAGGGTCAAAGATATATGTCAACAACAGGACTTCTACATAATTGTAAAACTCAGTAGCAGAGTTTAAAACAGCAGATTGATGTGGGGGATTTTTTTTATTCTTTCTTCTTTCTTGGAGATACTGTTGTATAAGCAGTGAGTTTAGTCTGGTTGCTCCCTCTCAATAGCTTGTAGACAGGCTTAAGTCACCAGAGAAAAGCCAAGAATGAGCTTTGCTATTCCAGTGAACTGTTTGTTTAGGAACTCAATAATCTTTAGTAAATAACCAAATTTTGTGTCTGTATTCCTGTCAATCTTGAGGCACTTTATAATTGCATAATACACTTCTTTTTAATAAGAACCTGCTGCTGATCATAATTTCTGCAGTCTGCTGACTTAACCAAATAGCAGCTGTTCTACTTTCTGCCAAACTTTCATTCGGGTATCTCCCCACCTCTGTCAAATTTCCTAGCATCTACACATGAGAAGCTAAGAGACAGGGTGAAACCATGAGGAGTATTTGCAGATGGTCATGCACTTAGCACTGAGGCTGGAGTTTCCAGGGCAGAGGCAGAAGGAGCAGTTGCTCTGGCTGGCTCTAATGCATCCCCACCATGTCTGGTAGGCACAGGGGTCTCGCGGCCAAAGCCAGCCTCGTGCTGCAGGACGGCTGCTGGGCTCGCATGGCCAGTGTGGCTCCTGGGAAGAACGCAGTCACCTGTCCTTCCTCTCCCCAAGCACCTTACCTTGTAAGGTAAGGTCTTTTGTGGCCCATATTCTGTTGGGCCACAGTGCTGTGGTGTACTAGTTAGTAGAGTCGGATTCTGGTTTGGAAAGTCCATATGGGCAACATGTGGGACTACTGAGTCTCCTAGCTTCAACACAGAGCCTGGCTGCTGTTCCTAGGGAAGATGAGCAGGTTTGAGGAAGAAGTGGCTGCAGTGAGAGTGAGGAGCTGTCTGTGACTTGGCTTTATCAGAATGTGTCTAGCTATAGCTAATGCTTTTGATGTGGCACTGTTGCAGGAGCTCCTTAAAAGTTGCTGAGATGGAAACTCTACCTGATGCCACTTATTATGGCACAAATTCAGCTTTTTGGTAACTCTTGCAATGTTATTTTGATTTTTATTCTGCCCCCATCTCATCTGCAGGAGGAAGTGATATGTTTAGTTCCACTATAATTGGAGAAAAAGACAAGAAATCTGCAGCACAGAGCACAGAAAAAACTCCTAAACAACCTGGGAAAGTTGTTCTATTTGATAATGATGATGATGATGACTTCTTTGTGGAAGCAACTAAAAAGCCTCCAGATCCAGGTACCTCTAAACATTTGTGGTGAAAGATTAAACACTGAAGGTCATCAAAATTCAAACTGGTAGGAACCAATGGGTTGTAGAATTAAAGCCTTCATCACTGCAACTTCTGCTTGTGCTTTGAGGGGTTGTGGTTTTGGTTGATTTTTGGTGTTCTGTTATAGAGTGTTTTTTGTCATTGGTATGTCTTTTCATCCGAGTGGTGTGGGGCTGGATTATTTGTACATGCTGTCCCCTGACTTGTGTCTAAGGAAGCTCCTTCTACCACTAGAGCAGTGTCTAGACGTGAATCAGGGAATTGGTACAGGCTTTATTCACACAGCCCACAGCCTTGAATCTTTGTGCCCAGCACTCCCTGTTAGCAGGGTCTAGCTGCTGCCTGTGTAAGCCAATACAAAACACTGCCTTTAGAGGTCCTGGCTGCCTCAGCTGCTTGACTGCATATTCTGTCAGCAGTGCTTTCAGGTAAGTGGTGTTTCACTTTGGGAGTTTGTCTGGCTTTTTCTCTCAAAGACTCCTGTTGTTGGTGATCATTAAACAGTATGGTATCTTTTGAGACTCTCTTATCTTCTCTTGTTCTGTATTCCTCATTCTCTGTTTGTTTTGACTCTTTATGTAGTCAAGTCCAAAGCTGACCTATTTGATGATGATGAAGAAGAAGGTGATTTATTCAAGGAGAAACCTGCCATTCCATCTGTGGTTGCTGGCACAACTAAAGAAACAGAAAGCCATAGGGAGGCAATCATGGAAAAAAAGGTAATGGCATATAAATGGATTGTTTAGCTGAGGTTTTAGGAAAAGTTTCTAGTGCAGTAGAAGCAGTCTTTCCATATACAGCACTATGAAATTGACATATTTATGAAATAGGACTAGGTTCATTGGGACTTCCATAATTTAGTGCTTCAGAGGTCCTTAAATGCCTTTTGTCTTTTAAACTTGGGGTTTGTTTGAGGTTTTTATTTGTGTGGGCAGTGATTGAAAGAATCTTATTAATGCAGGATTGAAATGAGAGCAAAATGAGAAGCCTCTGATAATAAAAAATGTTTATGAATTTCATGGCTGAAATGAAACCAGCCTGAGTTACAAACCTTTGGTGTCACAGTTCTGTGCTGCAGAAACTGTGTGCTCTTGCACCAGCCACTGACAGCAACTTAACTGGTAACCCATAACTTGTATGTATTATGGGAGAGGATGGTGGGTGTCACAGTTCTTCCTAAGCATTTACAAAACTTGGGGTGTTTAGAAAACTGTTTTTCAGCTGAAAGCTCCTCTAAGTTGTAGAAAGCTCTGAACCTGATACAGAGCACATCCATATGTATGTGAGATAATTAGGAGAACCTCCTAATAACCCACTCCACTTTCAGAACAGTGCCTTCAGGAAAGTAATAATGCTCTTTGTTTCTATAGTAGATACTGTATATACTCATTTTATATGTTCTGTCCAATGATTATTTGAACATAATTAGCTGTAGTGACTCTGCTCCCCTCTGGACTGAGAAGTACAGTGCTGGGGATGTCTAATGCAAATTGCTGTAGCACTTTCTCCATATTGTCCCATGAGAAGCACCTGAGCACAAGGGCCAAAGCCAGCTTCTATTTCTGCTGCAGTGCAAGAGTATCCATGGTCAGTGCAGCAGGAGCAGTGAGAGGGATCTCACAGCACTGGGCTTTCCTGGCAAGGAGGATGAGAACTGATTCAGCAGCACCCCTCCTGCTCAGACAGGAAGAGAGGGCTGTTTTATATTCCCAGCTTTATGACAGCAGTGCTTGGGTCTGGGATCATTCTAAGTTTAATGGCAATATAGCTGGTGGCAGGCTGGGGCTGTGCTGTGATAATGCAGGAAATGATGGCTGGCACAAACTGCCCTTGTCCTTTGTGAAACACAGCTCGTTAAAAGAAACATTTTCCCTTAGCTTCTGAGGCCTGGCATGAGTTGCTGCATACATTCTTCTGCTGAGAAGGATGGTGTGGCAGAGAGGAGGCCTGTGGTAACACCTTCAAGTCACTTGTGCATAGTACATGAGTTTTGGACTTCAGCCTACAGGTGACAAGCTTGTGTTCTGTCCCTTCAGCTGCTGGGATTTTGCCATCAGCACACCTCTTAGCAGGGATCTCTCATGGTTTAGGAAAGGTACTTCCCAGTTTTGTGTCCCCACTGCAACCAAGCTGTTGCTCACTCCTGCCACCCCTCTCTCCCTGGGGAAGGCTAAAGAGGGGAATTCGAGGCACAAAAGGTAAAGATCAGGGGTTGAGATAAAATCAATTTACTTGAAACAGCAAAGATATAAGAAAGCAAACAGCAACAGCAGCAATACTGATGACAGAAGGTACAAAAAAGAGGCAAATGATTCAGCTGCCTCTGCCACACTGAGCTGACTCAGAGAGTGCTTCTCCCTGGAAGAGACTCCCCTCTGTCCCCAGCAATGACATGAGGTGGTGTAAAACAGCTTCTGGGTCCTGGCCACACCCCCTCCTGGCTACTGCAAAAAAACGTGTCACAGATGTGCCAGCCCTTACTGAATCTAAATGGATGCTGATGCAGTCTTTTTTTGTCCTAAAGAGTCAACCATCTTCAGGTGAGGACTTCAAGCCTTTATCTGAAACACCTGCAAGAAAACAGAGGGGCCTTTTCTCTGATGAGGAAGATGCTGAAGTGAGTATTTCTTCAAGAAATCCCTACAGAAATCCTTGGGATCTCAGTCATCCTGACTTCGGTCCACTTGTATCTGGGGACTCTTTATGCATTTTGTAGGGTTGGGAAATCTGACATCCATGCATGTACACCCAGCTGTTCTGAAAGTTCCTTCTTGCTCCAAGAGTGAAAGCTGATTGTTTTCCCTGTCTTCAGGGAGTTAAACATTAGTGGTACACACAGGCATAATTTAAAAGCCTGAAGACAGGAAGGAGCAGCAAATTAAGAGTAAGAATCATTAAAGACTGTATATGTTTTATTTTGGCTTTCAGCTAGCAATTAACCTGCAAAGATGAGGAAAATCCCTGTGCAGTTGCGAGTGACTGGTGCATCAGATAAGGCATCCACTACTTCATAGACATTCTAAACATCTTTTTTCATCAGGAAAAACATGAATGTCCCCTTTAGAGTTCTTAAACATATGGCCTTGCTTTGCAAAGTGACATTTCTTTGTTTTGCACAGGATTTGTTTTCATCAAGTAAACCTGTGAAGTCCAAAGCTACATCTCTCCCCACTAGCAAGTCCATGACAAAAGCTCCACTTTCCTTGTTTGATGATGATGAAGAGGTAAGTTCCACTTCCTGCTACAGCCTGTGTGGGGAAACCCACTTGCACAGGCTGTTGCAAATGCAGCAGGAAATATTTAGAAATTTACAACACTGGGCTTGCACATGGAACACTAAATTGATCTTGCATTGTGCAGCAGTTCTGAGCATGAGCACAGCACTGTGGAGGAGAGTGGAAGTGGGGAGTCTTGCAAGTTCTTGAGGTCTTGCAAGTTTTAAGTAGTTTGCAGTCAATGTATTTCACCTCTGGACCTAAACATGAAGGATATTATCCCTCTGATTTATAGGACTAGAGAACACTGAGCAGTAGAACAAAGGTGAGCTTCAAGAAACTGTTTTATCCTAAATCTCTGGTATCTGTCACATGGATGACTTCTTGCTTCTCTTGTCATGGCTGTTGAATTCCTTTTTTCTCACTCTTATCTGTGTAAGAATTGTGACTGCTAGTATGGAAACAGAGGTCAGAGCACAAGTTTGTGCAAGAAACCTTAAAAAAATTTGAATTAGGGTGTGCTTTTTAAATTTTTTTACCCAGTGGTAGTTGTTCAACTCACTTAATGCCTGTCTTTAGAATAGGATTCAATTATCCATTTCATTATATGGGTTAGAAACAGTGCCCCATTGTGTTGGCTGCTGTGCTACAGAATTGCTGAGGGGTGGTTTTAGCTGCTGGTCACGTCTTGTGGTGGAGAATCTGTGAGCCAGAACCAGGCTATGTGCTTACAGGCTTCTGGTCTATCAAATGCTGTATATGTAGAATTCCTTGTACCAGAATATGGTGTTAAACTTGAAATTGTCTTCAAAAAACACCATTTCTGTATCCTATTTACATGAGAAGTGGATGGCAATAGTATCTTATGTGCTGATGATTTCTCAATGAGCTTTTTATTGTGGCTTTAGCTTTTGATTTTTTTATAATACTGTATTTCATTTTGTTTTAAGGATCTCTTTGGTGTGGGACCTGCCAAGAAGCACCAGGAAAAGCCCCCAGAAGAGAGAGCAAAACAGTCAGGGCCTCTCAAGAAAGCTTCCAGCTTATTGTTCAGCAGTGATGAGGAGGTACTGAGGAGTGAGATTTGGTTGAAAGTGGTTATTGGGCTTTATGCTGAGCAAAGCATAAAACTTTTGAGAAGGGAACCACATACCAACTCTGCTGTGTCCGTATGCTATGCCTACCCCAATCCCTTGACTGGTTTGCAGCTAAGGAAGCTGATCCTTGATCCAGATTTTCACAGGATCTGGATAACAGAAGTCATGTGGAAGAGAAAATCAGTATTTTCAATGTAATTTATAGAAGGTTTGATAGCAAATGAAGACTGTTGCTAACAAATCTGACTTAAAAACACTAAAAGGGAAAAATAAGTTTGTTCTTGCTGCTTTAAATTCTGTAAGGAAAGTTCAACAGTTCTAGATAGATATGTGTTGAGGTTTTCTTTGTTTTGAGGTGGGTTTCTTTTGTATGTGGTTTTGTTTATTGGAATTTTTATTTGCCTAAGTTTTGGTGATTTTTCCTTTGATTGGCTGTTTTGGTTTTTTAAATCTAGGGATGGGAAAATGATACCAAAATAATTAGGCTTCCCATAGAGCAGCTCTCTTCTAGGGATGGGCTAGGTATTGTCCTCCATCTTAAATGAGAGCCAGAGACCTAAAGTAAATTAAAAACTTTAAAGTTAAAAACTTGTCTGGAAACCTCTGAATTAGCTCATATGAATAGGATCCAGACTCTTCTTAGTCATCCTACCTCTCAAAATTACTCTGTTGCATAGACTTTATTACTTGTCCTGTAATTGCTTGTTTAGGAGACAGCAGTAATATCTTTAGATGCGTTTTTATCTTAATGTAGAATAAACCAAGTTCCAACTTTGTGAAAGGGACTACAGGCATGACAAAGAGGACAAACAAAGGTGGGAAACTGGAGAATATCACTTGAAATGCTGGGAATAGCAAAACAAACAAGGCAGAAGTATCTTGTTTAGCATGTAGGCTTGAATAAATGGTAGATGTGGGAGGAGGTGGGTGCCTGAGGGAGAACTGCTGTGAAGGAAGTAAGTGCAGCATTGAGCACTCTAGTGAAGAGGTGTCTTGGGTGTATATGTGGTGGGTTTTTTCTCTTTTTTCTTGTTTCTTCCCATTCATCAAACTTGCTGAGTGGCTCCAATCAGGTTCTACTGAGTGACCCTACTCTTGTGACACTGCAGTTGACACTGACCTCAGCTGTCAAGAGCAGCTGTAACAAAATGTGTGTACTGGATTTTGCTGGATTAATACTGTGTGCCAAAAGGTGACCAGGCCCTTTGCAAAGTCTGAGCAATGTCGGATTACGGTGGCTAAAATGCAGGCAGTTAAGTAAACTAGTAGAGAGATGAAAGGACTGCCAAGATAATGAAGTGTTCCTTATAAAGAACATTGCAAAGTAACTTTGACCAAGACAAAAGAAAACTTGTTCTTTCTTTTTAAGGAGCATTGGAATGTCTCCAAGCCAGCTAAACTTCCTTCTGAGGATGGCCGAAAAGAAGACCCTGCAAAACCAGCTAGCACTGTCAGTCAGGCTAAAGATGTGAAGACAACAAGCCTCTTTGAGGAAGAGGATGAGGAGGATTTATTTGCAATCACTAAAGAGAGGTGACGGTCCTGGGAGGGGAGTGGGAAGGCATTTATCCAGAACAGCCCAGCAGCCCTTCCAAAACCAGATGGACCCAGGCATATTGCAAGTGTTGGTTCCTGTTAACTGTTGCTGAGAAGGAAGTAGGGGGGTGTGAGTAGGAAGGGGCAGTGCTGGGCTCTTTTGTGTCTGTGGTGGGTCATTCTCCTTGCCACCACTGAACTGGCCTTTCCATTTCTATGCCAGTGATATAAAATCCTCTTGACCTTTTTTTATCTCCACTTCTGCAGAAAGCTTTGTAGACCAGAAAGTGTGTGTTAGAATTGTTGGAACAGTGAGGAAGCCGAGTGCTGTATCTGGAACCACTTGCTGCAAATGATGGTCCTAAGTGATGCTTTTAAACAGATGCAGTGCATGGTCACTGAATCTTGCACTTTCTTCCCTCTCTCACTGCAGCCAAAGAAAGCCACAGAAGCCATCATTGTTATTTGAAGATGATGATATTAATGGAGACTCATTCTTCAGCTCCCAATCAATGCTACTTCCTTCAGCTGCTAAAGCTGCAGTGGTAACTCCCCGTTCTTTTAAAACTAGCATGGAGCACTTAGTCATTTTACAGTCTGTCTTTGTTGTTAGGTACTGAATATGTCTAACTCATTTTACATAATGGTAACTAGCAAATTGGGAATGGGAGCAGGGAAGACTAAACTCTTACATGTACACTCTTACTACTATTAGCCTAATAGAGACTTCAACATTTTCTTGACCCCTTACCCTAAATTTGTTTGGTTTATGCTAAAAGCTCTTCCTAAGGATGTTTTGAAAGCTCTCAACCATTAAATAACACTAAAAGGAGCAAACAGCTTACTGCTGAGTCAGTAGCCAGAGTTAACCTTTCATGTTACCCTGCCCAAGATAATTGAGATGTGTAAAAACAGGCTTCTTACTGGCCCTCCCTATTGTGTGCTCATGCAATCCTCTGTCTTACAAGCTTAGCCTATGATGTACTGCCTGTCTGGTTGGAATTGAGAGTATGAGATGCAAGGGTTTAATAGAGCTGTATTTGTAGAGGGGATTCCTGTACATGTGCTTCCTGGCACTCTTCAGCCAGGTTCAAAAACTCATAATACTGGAAATTAAAAGTCACAAACCAGAATGTCCCTTGGGAGGAAAATAGGTGAAGTCAAGTATGTTGCCTGTGTCCTAGACTTCTGCTGTAGGCAAACTGAGAGTCTGCTATCCCACAGCAGTACACACTTTTTATATTTAACCACCAATTCTGTGTTGCCAACATTCTCCTCATTTTGCAGGAGAAAGTAAAACCAGCACAAGCACCACCTACCTTTAATGAAGAAGAAAAGGAGGAAAAGGAAGATCTGCCAGATGGAACAGTGAAGTCTAAACAGGTAGAAGATACATTGTGGTCTTCAGAAGAGCCTGGAGCAGCTCCTGTGCCTCAAGGAACAGATGTTGCAGGGCAGCAAACAAAGGAAAAAGTGAGGGATTTTCTTACATTAATCTGAAGTTTGGTAAAGATTCAGTTAAAAAAAACCCACAATCCAACAGTGCTGCTCTGGCACAGAAATATTTTTCTGGATTGGAGGAAAGAGTTCCTCTGTCTTCATATAGCAAAATCACTTGTCAGTCAAACAGCAAATTGATTAAATTACGTGTAAAAGTTATTTCCTAACTGATGTTCCTTGAGAGGGATTGGGGTTTTTTGGGGGAAGGAGGTAGGCAGAATATGTTTCCATTTTCCCTCCAGAGTGGGTTGGGTAATCTTCATTTACATGAGCAAAGCTTTCCCTTAAAACATAGTCTGTATTAATATATAGATTTTTCTTCAAGCTCAGTAGCTTTGTTTCTCCATAATGTGTGATGATTTATAAAGTGATGAGTGTTATTATGGCCTTCAGGATTGTGAATTTCTGCTGGGCAATACTGTTATAGAACAGTATTGATGAGTGTTGAGTGTATTATTGCAGAGGCTTCAGCAGAACTGATCTTGGGCATAGTCTTACTGAGTGATTGTTGAGGAATTACCAGCTGATGAATTTCCATTGTAGTTCTTCACACTTTTCCTGAGCACAATTAAGGTTCTGGTAGTGCTGTTCACTCCAAAGTATCCCAAGTGGTATGAGCTAGGTAACCAGAGATAGTGACAAAGCTGATTAGTGCAGCCTTGTGGTGCACATGCAGCCTGACATAGAGATGAGGAGAAAACCTTATGCAGGAAGCTGCTTATCAGTAGTGCCACGGGGTAGGGTACAGGAGGAAATTTGTCTTCCTTTCTGAGCTGAAATGTGTTCTTTTCTCTATCAACTGTCTCTTGCTAACCTGCATATTGAAATTCTGTCTGCTTGGGAAAAATTAGTTGAATACAGTTGCCTGCTTGCTAATGATTGCAGAACTCTGACCACTGCTGGTATTTAACCAAGAAAGCATAGCAGGGTTTTTGGGCAAACCTGAAATAAATAACAGGCTGATGTGTTATTTTTTTTTTTTTCTTTGGTGGAGCCTTTTGCAGTAATATCTTCAGAGCCAGCTGGCAATTCAGATCTGTTTGCAACATCACCACCAGCTCTGGAGAAAGATGTGAAAAGCCAAGCTAAGAAAGTGTTAAGCTTATTTGAGGAGGAAGAAGAAGAGAGACTGGAAGATGATGACGGCATAAAAAATGCACAGAAAGGAGTTGGTGTGGTGAGTGTAAGGAAGTTCTTGAACACTTGGAAATGGTATTTCCACCTCTGCTTTTCTAGGCAAGGTTTTGTTTATGTTTCCCTCTCTTCATGTCATGCAGGCTGATGTTTCTCAAATTCTAACCTTCCAGATTCTTGGGTGAGAAATTATTCCTGCTCTTCCTTGTGATCCTGAATTCTTTTGTAAATTTCCCTGTCCCACTAACTTGAAAGCATTTTGCTGCATGCTAATATGAAAAGAAATTCTATACAGATGTTTTGGTGCAGCTACTTGATTTTTGCTTTACAGAACTGACTTTTCAGTTACTCCTCAAGGTCAAAGACACTAGGAAGTAAAAGAATGTGGAGTTTTTGGCCTTGTGGTTTATCCCTTTATTTATTTTTTTTTTTACATTGTTACAGTTTACTTGCTTGGTATATGCCTTCAGACTTAGTGTTCAGCAATAATTATCTTAATCCCGTGTTTACTTCTGTTTTTCAAGTACATGTGTTCATTTTTTGAAAAAGCTTCCAGCTACCATATTATTAGTCTGGCTTTTCTGATATGGTGTGTACCATCAAGAGGTTCACTTGGAATTTTCAGCAGCTATATCTTTGAATCTATGGCAATTTTCTTGTTTCTACTTGATGCAAATGTACTGAAATTTTTTCTGTAAGTTTAAAGTAGGGTCAAAAGGTATATACTATATACTACAGTGTACCATGAGGTTTTGTCATCTTAGTGTGACCATGTAAAGTAAGCTGCCAATCCTAAAAGCTTTACTCAGAAGCCCTTGGAACTGAATGAAATAGATGACTGTTGGAGAAAAACCACTGTTTAGAGCAGTTTCTAAGTTAAAATGGATTGTTAGCTGGGCCCTTTTTCCCACTTGTGAATGAATACTGTGTTTGGTTTTTTGTGGGGAGCACACTGGGAGATGATTGAAAGAAGCCATGTCTGTCTTATGAATTTGGAAAAATAGAAATCCATTCAAATCTTTCCTTCAAAGTTTTCATCTGTCAGCATATAGTAGTCACAAAGATATTAAGGTGCTGAAATGCAAAAATCAGAATGGTAATTTATGAACTTAATATTTTTGATAGGCAAATCGGAAAGGTGTTACTACTTTTCTTGCTTATTTCAAATTAATATGTGTTTTGTGTGTGAATAATTCTAGATGTGCATTAGATTTTCACGTATCTGGGCATAAGCAGCAGTTATAGTGCTCTAAAAATGTGACCTGGCTTTTGATATGAAATTGAAGCTGATGAAGAGAGAGACTGTGAATGTAATAAAGAAATTACAGTAGTAAAAATCATAGGAGAGGGTGTATGGATGAAAAATGGTATGCTGGAAATGAAATTTAGGCAGCCCCTTGGGGTTCCTGGAGACTTGAATAGGAGTGGGTAGAATCAGGCTTTATTCTGATGATGACCACTCTTGCTGCCTGGATTTTGTGTCTGGTGTTATGATTCTGGACATCCAGTCATGCTCTCAAGAGGCCTCCTGTAATTTGAGTTGTTTTAATAGAGACAGATGAGTGGTGAAACACAGATATGGGCTTTTACCTGGATATTTGAGTGGGCTTTTGCAAGCCAGACCTGGGTGCCTGCAATGACCACGATCATACAAAGGCATTGGTTTTGGTGTTCAAGGAGCTGATACTCACTTCTTTGCCAAGTAATGGAGGACTTACAGGGTGATACATGTAACTTTAATCTTCCCCAGGGCAGCAAATTTGAAAGTACGAGTTCTTGCCAAAGGCAGTATGTTCTGTTCTGCTATTTGGGTGTTTGCTTGCTCTCACAGGAGAAGAGCAGGGAGTCTAGCAACAATAATAGCTTTACAGGCCTTTTATTAAAAAAAAATATATATTTTTTGTTGTTCTTTGAAAATGTTGCTTAGGAAGATAACCAAAATATTTTCTTCCTTTGACTACTGTGCCCTGCATCCTTAGCTGAAATTTTTGAGGCATAAAAGTCTTACTGGAATATAAACCTTACTGTACAGTCATGATAACATACTAAAAGCTTTGTTTTCCTTTTGAAGAAAACTTTACAAGTAAATAGCAGCAGCTGGATCTTAGATCAGCAGACACAGATATTGTGGGGAATGTATTCTCATTAAATTGAACTGCAAATACAAATATTTACACTGTAAGTTTAGCAAATTTGGTCAAAATAAAACATTACCAGCAGTTAAAGTTGTATTTTGTTACCAGTACAGAGCTGTAGTGTAGCCTCAGGGGAATTGTAACCTGCCTTATGATGAGGCAAATAACCTCCTCACAGAGGGAGTTTCTCAGTGTGTGGACCTTCCTCCTCTCCTTCCAGGCTTCTGAGAAAAGTACTCGGCCCAAAAGCACTGGGGTCTTTCAAGATGAAGAGCTTCTCTTCAGTCACAAACTTCAGAAGGACAATGACCCAGATGTTGACCTCTTTGCCAGCCCCAAGAAGTCAATGGTGAGGTCAAGGCCCTCCTCTGAACCTCCTGTTTAAAAACAGTCTTTGAAGTGTTCAGTGTACTGATGTTCCTTGTTTGGACATAGCTTAGAAGTCACCGATTTCCAGGGAGGGCCAAATGCTAATGTCAGTTATATTCTGGCATCATGGGCTGAAAGAGATGTGCTTTGGATCTGTGACACATCTTTTCTTTACCTTTTGTTTCTTTAGTCTGCAAACCGTATCCTGAAACCATCACCTGGAGGAGGACTTTTTGGAGATGATGATGAGGATGATCTCTTCAGTACTGCTAAAACAAACATTCCGGTACCTGTTTCTCTACTGTAAATGGCTTATGTAAAAGAGGTTGGAAAGAAGTGTATGGAAGGGATTTTCTCCTTTTGTATACCCGCAAGAAATTAAGTGAGTTTTCAAATCGTTTTGAGAGGGCAGAAATGGTCATTGTGACCCTGAAGACACAGGGAGGAAACAGATGCATTGGGTCTCCCAATGTTAGGATGAAAGAATTGAATTCTATTAATTTTTGTGTACACCTGGGACTGGCTTAGGTCAGCACACCTGAGCAGAAGTCAGAGGAGTAGAGTTTGTTTTGTTTAATTGCTTAACTTGCTCATATCACTTCCCTGTGCTTTCTGCATGACTGATGAGCCATGCTCTGAGAGTTGTGTAGTTCAAGTTTCTGCAGGTTGGTTTGATCTCAGNCAGAAGTCAGAGGAGTAGAGTTTGTTTTGTTTAATTGCTTAACTTGCTCATATCACTTCCCTGTGCTTTCTGCATGACTGATGAGCCATGATCTGAGAGTTGTGTAGTTCAAGTTTCTGCAGGTTGGTTTGTAATGATGCAGTGTTAAAATCCTCATGGTCACCCAATTGCTTTTAAAGGGCGAGTAGGTGCAGTAATGAACTGGACTGTGTTACAGGTGGTCTGAGGTCAAAGTCCTAATATGCATTTTAAACTGCTACTTTTAAAGACAGTTATCTTAATTAAATTGAAACTCTTTTACTTTAGTCTATATTCATGTCTATAGCTGGAAGTTAGGTGAGAAAACTGGCAATAGTTCCTGAAAGCAGTTTCTTTGAGGACTCTGGACAGAGTGGTCTTAAGTAATTAGTGCTTGGGAGACTATATATATGGAGCCTGGTTGCTTGAAAACATAAAAATAGCACTGTTCCTTAGCTAGCATTGTACTTTTATTTTCTCTGCTGCTTTTTTCATGAGGAAATACACATGCATTTGAAAGTTTATTGAAACTCTCATTATTAATTGTTATCACAGACAGCAAAGGTTGAGGTAGACTAAAGGAATGGAAGGCCCTTGCTTTGCAGACCCATAAGCCAATGCCTGTTGTTGGAGTCAGTTGACCTTGGCAGGATGCCAGACACTCACCAAAGCCCCTCCCTCGCTCCCCTCTGCAGCTGGACAGGGGAGAGAAAATATAACACAGTTATATTTTATATAAATGAGTTAAGGACTGGGAGAGATTACTCACAAAATACTGACACCAGCAAAACAGATTTGAATTAGAGATATTAATTGAATTGATTTATAGCAAAATCAGAGTGGAATAATGAGAAGTAAAATAAGACCTTAAAAACACCTTTCCCCCATCTGTCTCTCCTTCCCAGCTCTACCTCCTCCCCCCATGGTGCAGGGAGATGGGAAATGGAGGTCTAGGTCAGTTCATCACTCCTTGTTTCTGCCACTGCTCAGTGAGGAGAGTCCTTCCCCTGGTCCTGCATGGGGTCCTTCCCCCAGGAGACAATTCTCCATGAACTTCCCCAGCCTAAGTCCATCCCACAGGGTCACTCTTCCACAGGGTGCAGTTTTGTGGGCATAGCCTGTGCTGACCTGGGTCCCCACAAGGTCACAAGTCCTACCAGGAGACCTGCTCCAGTGTGGGCTCCTCTCCCATGGTTCTGCAGGTCCCTGCCAGGACCCAGGCCTCCTATGGGTTCCCAGCCTCCTCTCAGGTACTCACCTACCCTGGCTGGGTCTCCTCCACAGGCTGTGAGTGAATTTTTGCAGCTGTGTGGATCTCCATGTGCTACAGGAGCACAGCTGCCTCATCATGGTCTTCACCACAGGCTGCAGGGCAATTTCAGCTCTGGTGCCTGGAGCACCTTCTCTCCCTCCTTCTGCAGTGACCTTGGTGTCTGCAGCGCTGTTCCTCTCCTGTCTTCTCACCCCACTCTTTTCTGGCTCCAATTACATCTGTGCAATAACTTTTTTTATTTCTTTAATATGTTATAACAGAGGGGTTACCACTGTTCCTGATTGGCTCAGCCTTGGCCAGCAGCACATCCATCTTTGGAGCCACCAGGGATTGGCACTGCTAGACATGGAGAAAGCTTCCAACAGTTTCTCACAAAATGCACCCCTCTAGCTCCCCACCACCATTACCAAAACCTGGCCGTGCAGACCAAATACAGCTGTGCACAGTGGCCAGTTTTCTGTTCAGTTGAAAGCAAGATTTTAAAGATTTTTGCTTGTGTTCTTTTGGGGTTTTGGTTTTTGTGGTTTTTTTTTGGATCTGCACACCATGCTTTTTACCCTATTCATGTTGACTTGTGCCCATAACGTTTTTAGAAAATGGCCGAGAAGAAAACTCTTCAGACCAGTGTTGGCCCTTCCTCAGTGAGCAGTAACCTAGAAAATGCTTTAAGTGCCAAGCAAGATGAGACTCTGAAGGCAGCAACTACAGAGGCAAGTACTTAAATCTTGTGCCTTGACCAGCATGCAAAGAAAAAGGAGATGTATCATCCTATTTTAAGTGTCTTGGAAAGATGAAAAGTAATGCCTGGATTCACTGGCTGCCAGGCAGCAATGTGTGACCCAACTTCTCTGCTTATCAGCAGGTGCACTGTTGGTAGCAAGAAGTTTAAATGTTGTTGATGCTTTATTCATTGTACACACACTTTAAAAAGTGAAATAGCAGTGAAGAGCTACACCCTAGGTCCAGTTGTACTGAAAATGAGTTGTTTCTTCTCTGAAGTCCCAGTGTCTGTTGGGGTGAATGTGATCTTTAAATGTGGCCTTTCTCAGAAAGGAGATGAGGGCATGCAGCACAAATCTGTGTCAGTTGAGACTCCTATCTTGGAGTCTCTATGGTGAGTAAACAAGATTCCTGTCCTTAATCTTGCAAAATCAAGAGTCTCTGGGAGAGGTGATCTGGACCAGAGTTCTGGCCTGGTGTCTCACACCAGAACTGCTTGATGGATTTTCATGTGTACGAGATTAGCTTTTTGTTGTAGGGAGTGGGAGTTGCTTTTTCTCCCCTGGGCTGAAGAGCACAGAGCATGCCTGTAGGGCTAGTAATTAGCATGTCTTCCCTTTTTGTAAAGTGTTCCTTAAAGTCTAGAACCAGGCTTATCTTGCTGGTTTTTGTAGCTACTGACAGCCTGCTATAGGAATGGTTTCAGCCTGTCTGAGGTTAAGGTGAACACCACATGCAATTAAGTAGAGAACAATCTCCTCAGATCCTAGGATTCCTCTGTCATTCTCTCAAGCCCTTCAAACTAGTGTCCTAACTCTTGCAAACTCTCAGTTACTTCAACCTGTCTGAAGGAGCTCTGACTGCCCAGTCATACCAACAGCAATATTAGCTAGCTCACAGAACCATGCAGACTACAAACTTGTGGAGAGCAAGCCCTGGGAAGTGCGCCTTAGCTGATTTGATTCATTCCTTGAGTCCTACAATTGACCCAAGTCTTCAGACCAAACAGCTGCTTTTGCTCTTTTAGCCTGGTCTACTTTCTAGCAATACTGGCTTGTTTTTTTTAGAGGAACACTCGCTTCTTTGGAGCTGTTTTTCTTGAAGTCTGAGTGGAACAATTTTGAAGCTCTCTTGGCTTCCATGTGGGCTTCATTGCAGTCTGTAGCCCTGTTACAGCCAGTCACAAAGAGAAAAGTTAGATCATTGCCTGGGGATATGGCTTCAGAGGATTTTAGGGAACAGAATAAGCAAGGAGAGAGAAGGTAGCTGTCTTGCCTGAGGGCAGCTGTCCTAGCTGTCCTAGTGGTGGCAGTGACCTGGAGAAGATGGATGTTGTTCAGTTACTGTGGCAAATTATAATATTGGATAGAAGGACAGGTGAATGAAATGTGGTAATGAAGATGTGGCCATGGCATGTGGGAAACTGAAACTGAAAACTTAGTGACTATAGCTCTAATGATAGAATGTCATGATAACAAGGTATCTTCAGAAGAAATTGGTAAGCAATTAGTTGCTTTCTGTACATGTATTAAAATGAAAACTATGGTCTAGTTGATAATAACTTGTCAACTTGTTTAATCCAATGTAATTTTGTGCAGAAATCTACAGGTCCTGTTCCCATTAAAACCAAAGAGCCTTCATCTCGGATTGGAAAGCTACAAGTAATTAACTTTACTGGCACTTTAACTTTCAAAAAAAAAAAGAAAATCTTCCTTGCCTCACTGATAGCTTTCCCTGAACCGAAATCTTATTGCTTCCTTACCTTATTCTTGCAATGTTATTATTTTTTTTCAGATGGCATATTTTTGATTGCTTTTTCTGTATTGCATGTTTAATATTATTTCCTCCTTCTGTTTCAGTCCTGACTCTAAGCAGCACTATTTACTCATGGTGGGGGGGCAGAGGGTGGGCTCCTCTTTGTTCTCTATTGTTCTTAGCACTATTAAGTATGTTTAGAGACTCTTAGGTGGGACTATGGTTATGTCCCTCCCCTGACACAAAACTACTAATAACTGTTTATATCACAGTACCATTCAAAGTCAGAACCACTGTCTCCTCAGACAGAATATTGAGCTACATACATGTTTGGTCTGGCATAACTTGACCCTGCTGTTCCTGAAGCTCTTACACAGAATAATAGTGTTCATCACTCCACAGTTTTAGTGAGACAGAGCTTGTGGGAGACACAGTTCTTATGTCTGAGAAAAGCCAGGTACTTTAGAAGTAGAACTTGAATACCAAGATACACTAGTTCTTGCTGCTTCTCTGGGGCCATGCTTGCTCTGGAGCAGTAGTAATGTGATCTCTTTTTGTGTGTATGTTTTTGTTGTCTCTGCTTTGTAGGCTAACTTAGCTATTGACCCTTCAGCCTTACTACCTGGTGCAATGCCTAAGGTCTCCAATGTCAAGTCCCCCTTACCAGTGCTGGACACTCCATTACATGAGCCCAAGGAGGTGCAGAACAGTGAAACCTTCTCTGCTGCAGGAAGCAACAAAGAGCTCGGCGTAAGCTTTGATCAGCCCATGCAAGCAGACACCTTGCACAACGCCAATAAGGTAACCTTGGTATTTAGGATAAGAGGAAGGGGGATTAAAAACATAGTCTGTCCTCATGCAGGAGTTTGTTTTGGTATGCAAGTTCTGCTGACAGTGTGGTTTATCTGAATCTAAATGGGAATGTGAAAATCTAATCCCCTCTCACTTCTGTGGATCACTGAAGAGAAAGTCTAGCTTAGTACCTATACTTAGCTCAGTGAAGGGCTTATGCGTATACCTGGTGCCTTTTAAAGTACATGTGTACCTTTTCCAAATACTGAATTTCCCTATTGGTTGAAGGTATATTAGCATAACATCTTGTCCTATCCCAGGAGACACCAACCTAAAAAAAATATTAGAAAGACCACTTCCTAGGCTAACTGTAAAACAGGTTACAGGCAGCTGCTTTGACAAGCTATCCAGAACACATCATTGCTATAGGTCGACCTTTACCTCCTCTATAGATGAAAATGTCATGCTGTCCTGAACTGTAACTCTCAATTCTTTTTCAAAGAAAACTTTTGTTTTCACACAAAGGAAAACAAAAAGAAGTTTTGTTACAGCTTTTGACGTGGCAAATCTCTGCCTCCTGACTCACTTGTTTTTCACTCATACTTTCTACTTTATGTACTGCAAAAGGTATATTCTAATTAAAGACTTAGTGGTTCTTTAAGAAAATGGAAGTGTCAGCCATGTAGTTAAGATTTCATCTAGGTGCCTATGATTTTATAAGTCTATGGGGTTTCCTGAGAGCAGCATTTTGAGTAAGATAACTTAAAATCTTAAATTTGATTCTTTCTTCCTATAATGCTGATGAGGCTGTTCATTACTAGACGAGTAGTAGAGATGACTTGGAAAGATGCAGCAGCCACCAACAATCACAGCTGACATGACCCCTTAGTGACAGATGGGTTTGAAGCTTGCACATCAGTCTGGTGCATTACTGTGTAGGCATAGTTGTTTCCATCAGCAGTGTGTTTCAACAGACAAAGCTCTCTATTGTGATACTTTTAAATAGATAGGCCTGCAAAGAATAGACTGCCTGTAGCTGCATATTATCAACCTTGAATGTTCATTTTAGTGTAGTGATGATGCATGTTTTTTACAGAAGTAATCTGAGAAGAAGCATCTTGGTAACTATCCAGTGAATGCTTTTTGTGGCTCAGGTTAGATGCTGTAATTTTGGCATATCATTGTTTCTTTCAAGTTTGAGTGCAAATATATCCAGTCAAATGCACTTTTTTCCAACGGCTGGAACAAAGCAACCTGCCCAGCATTCTGCCTGCCCTTTCAAAGAACAGTGCATGAAGCAATTAACAAAAGAAAAGAAGAAGTTGTAGTGATCCATTTCCTACCCACGTAAATACTCCTGTCCATGTGGGATAGGGGAGAGGCTGTAATGGAAACTTGCAGGGGGCTTCCTTAAAAGCGGCAATTAACTGCAATAGGCTATACATAAAATGAAATTGCGTGGAAAATACAATTAGTCATGGCTTGAACTGCACTGTAAAAGCCCCTAGATTAGCAAGATAACAGGCTGACTAAGGTATTACCTAAGGCCAAGGGGCTAGAGTGGCTTGCTGACCTGTTGTTGCTCTATTTGCGAGTGCTATTGCTTTTGTACACCAGTTCCACCGCTGTGGAATGACTAAGGGCAGCAAATCAGAAATCCTGGGTTATATTTCTAAATCTTTCTCCAAACTACTCCAAGCTTGAATGTCCTGTGGGGCTTTTTCCTTATGTATGACCCTGCTTTGCTCTTCCTCCTTCCTTGCAGACCAGGATCAGGGTTCCAGGGAAGCGCAGACCCCCTAGCAGAATGGCGCGCCGTCTGGCTGCCCAAGAGGCTGAAGTGAGTGAGGAGATGGACGCTACTAAAGAGTCACAATTCTCTCTACCAAAACAAATGCCAGCAGTAGAGAACATAAAGGAGCCTCTTGCTGCTGAAGCAGAGTCCAAGGAAAATGGCTTTCTCTCTAGCTTGTCACTACCAGCTCACAGCAGTGTTTTGTCCTCTGGGACAAGCAAACTCCTTCCTCCAGAATCCACAGAAAATGGGGATGATCTGTTTGAATCTGAAGACCTTTTTGCAAGCAGCTCAACATCCAGACCAGCTGCACAATCAAAGTTGAAGGAGGGCATGCCAGACAGTATGGCTACCAAACCCATAAAGGGCAGGGAGAAAAAGGCTGATTTGGGTGATCAGGACAGCAATGATCTCTTCCAGTCTGTACAACAAAAATCTTCAACCAAAAGCAGCCCTATACCTTTTTTGGAGGAAGAGGAAGATTCTCTCTTCACCTCTCAAAAAATTGGAAAAAAGGAGTTAAAATCTGCTGTCCACCAAGCAGTTGACCCTGTTGCCCAAGATATCTTTGAGGTAATGGCTGAACTGGCCACGTTGTTTTTTGTTCCCCATATGTAGACCCCTCTAATTTAGACTTAATGGAGGCTGCTGAATCGGATGTGGTGTGCAGGATAAGGGAGTGAAGTAAACTCTCAATCCTGCTCCACTGCTGGGATATAGAAACTCTTTGGTTGTTCAGCCCCTAATTAGCAGCAGTAGTTTAAAAGATGGAGCCTTAACACAGAGCAGGCATGCACTGAATGTGCTGTGACAACATACCTTTTTCAGAATAATAAGGGATTTGGTTCTTAATTGTTAACTGTCTGTTCAATTCCCAGCACCTAAATAACACTTAAAAAAAAGGAATAAAATTGGTGGGCTGGGCACTTGATACAGGCCTCTGTGTGCTGTACTTGACCTGTGTACAATCCACTACTAAGGCATTGCTAAGTCCCCCATGAGGAAAAGGATCTCAAACTTCTTGCTAGTTAGGTTGGCAAAGACCTCTCAAATCGCTGAATCCAACCTTTGTCTGATAAGCCCAGGAAACCCAAGTCTTCTAAACATCTTAGCTGCTTGTACAGATAATTTGACTATTCTCTTGAAGTGTTTTGTGGATTGATGAGATCTTTCTATATTTTTCTCCAAGGATGATATATTTGCTACTGAGGCAATTAAGCCAGTGACCAAAATGAAAGAGAAAATGCCAGAGACTAACCTGTTTGATGATAACATTGATATTTTTGCGGATCTAACTGCAAAACCAAAAGAAAAGAAGACCAAGAAGAAGGTGGAACAAAAATCCATATTTGACGATGATATGGGTAAGTGTATGTATAAGCAAAATCTTGCTACTAGTCTTGTAATATTGTCCTGAGTTGCATTCATCTAAGATGCTTTAGAACCCTCTGCTTTCTTTTACTTTTCAACTTCTCTGAAATCTCTGGTCATCTTTGGATGAGAACTTTCTAGATTTGTAGAACTAGCATGGCATTAAAGTAGCTTAGGAAAGAGTATAAAATTGTTCTGAGAAAAAGTTTAATTCCTGTAGGGAATTACTCCAGACAAGTTTCAAAGAGACTCATCTCACATTGTTATGGCTCTGAGACAGATTGTGTATTTCAATTTGCACAGCTTTTGCTATTGTACTTTCAGATGAGTCACTGAAATGAACAAACTAGCATCACTGTCCATCCCACCTTCACTATTGTGTTAACTACCTTGGAGCCCATAAGCTTTTGTTTACATTCCTGTACCCAGGACAATTTACAGATACTACACCTGAAACCAAATGTTTGCTATGTATAATTCGTTGAAAAAACAGCAAGTAGTAATGTGAAATGATGCATAAAGCATGTTCCTTGCCTCTCCGTCAGCAGAGATACTGAAAGTAATGTGATTCTCAGCTGTGTCTGTTCTCAGGCTCTTCATGTTCATATCTCTTCTTTGAGATTGCATGTATTTCTTTTCTAAGACAAAATTTCTTCTCTAGCTTTAGTTCTTGTCAAGTCTTCATTCCATCTAACTTACTCAAAATGAACCTGACTTACCACTGTTTTATTTGGACTGATGCTAAGCAATCTAGCCTGATGGCTGAAGTCTGTGAATGTGCTAGAAAACTTGCTGGAGAATGAGCATCTTGAGATTTCAAAATCTTCTTGATTGATATAAAAAATAAGACTTAAAGGTGTGTTGGGAATGTATTTGAAATACCTATTGGATGATTTTTTTTTAAATCTTGTTTTAATAATTTACACTTTTTTATGTAGTCTGTAGCAAGTGAAAGAATTTGCCAAGCAGTTACCCCTTCCAAATATTCAACAGAAAAACCTGAACTGAATGTTGAAAAAAAACAGTTGTAGAGTGCCTCTTGAAAATGAGCCACAACAGAACCTGTTGTTTGTACTTCCACAGAGTTGATGTCAACTCTGGTGCTAGAGCTTTGTGTTTGATGTCACAGCTGATCTTGATGCCTATTGCACCTAAAGCACCCGCATCTGATGGACTTTATCTTCCTGCAGAGTGGTGACTGTTCAGTGGTACAGCCATAGGTATGCAGCTCCTTAGTGCCCATGGAGCTCCAGAACACCTGGAGTTGGTGTTCTAGTTGTTGTTGTTCTAGCTCCAGAACAACAGGAGTGCAGGGAGATGCCTGAAGATGAGGCTGTTCCGCAGTAGAGTTGTGGAACTGGCACTTGCCTCCATCTCACATGAAGGGCTGGCTGAAGTGATCGTGGTAGCACTTTTACCACGAGAGCTGTATGTTCTTGTCTTAGGAGAACCTTTCTGCTGCAAATGAAACAGTAAATTTCAGCTGCAGTTTGAGGGGTGTGAAGGCTGCAGGCTATTTTCTTTCATCCTGCCTTTCGGTCACTAGAGTCCTTAATCACCTGATAGCTGATGTCACCTCTGCCTATCTTCAAAATGGTGACTGAGCTTTCTTGCACTCTGACAAATACTGTTTCCCCTGGGCAAAATTTTTGTATTCTTTAAGCCTCTTTATAAAAAATGGGAGTGATACCTCTACTGCTTATGGCAGTCTCTGTACTTCCTCTCTGCTGTAAAGCTAATCCATGTAATATCTTCTTGCTTTGGAGTGATGCCAATAGGGGATTATTCTGTTTTGCTGCCTTTCTAAACTGCTCTTGTGCTGAAATGTGGTCCTGGATTATTCCTGTGTAATCCCTATGATCAGCACAGTAGCAGTCATATGCTAAATTGGAAGTGGTGAGAAGAGACAGGGAAACACATTTTGATAGACCACATTGTGCTTGGCCTCTGCTCAAGGTTAGGCTACATGCTGAAGATTGAAATACTAGGTTTTATACTCTGGACTAGTAATTCACAGAATATTCTGCGTTGGAAGGGACCCATAAGGATCATCAAGTCTGAGTCTTACATGAATGGCCCATACAGGGATCAAAACCACAACCTTGGTGTTATTAGAACCATGCTCTGACCAGCTAGACTCAGTGGCTGTATTAACCTCTATAAAACACCCATGTTTTCTTAATAGGGATTCAAGACCAGTTATGTGCTGTTTACACTGGCCTTTTGAATCACTACTGCTCCTGATTTCTAAGGCTTGTAATTTTTTGGTTTTGTACTCCAACTGCATAATCTGAGTATCCTAAATTTCTTACTTTAGAGTATGAGATACACTGTTGTGTACACTCAGGAAACCTCATGGCAACCCCTCAGCATGTGTATGGTAGCAGCTTCATCTCTTTCATGAGCACAGTCCTAAACACAAGCAGTTCTAGCCACAGCAAGACTGTGAGCTCTGCAGCTGGCACAGACTCTCTGTGTTGGATGATTTAATTTCTATGTATTGTTGTCCTCTGCTTTAATGGCAGTGTGATATTTTTCCACTTTGTGATCCTAGTTATTCACAACAGATATGCTTGCATTGAGGAAGGTGATGGGAAACCTTGATTCTGTAGACAGACTTTTTGAATATTCATTAGGATAGTGGTTATAGCTGTCTGCATCCTTGCATCTTAGCAATGGTCTGTTCTC
This sequence comes from Urocynchramus pylzowi, assembly GCA_013397555.1. Lineage (NCBI taxonomy): Eukaryota > Metazoa > Chordata > Aves > Passeriformes > Fringillidae > Urocynchramus > Urocynchramus pylzowi. The sequence continues at coordinate 1,011,304 of VZRH01002267.1, read as the reverse complement.
AGGGAATTTATATTATGTTCTTACTGTGCTGTAGATTAGATTCACAGTTAGTGAGTATCACCACAGTAGTTGCTAGCAACTGCCATCTTTTCCTCTTCAGATTTTCTTTAACAACAACCTCACAGCTTTTGGATCTCTCAGGTTCCTCAGACACTAATGTTCTAGATAAGAGGGATGTTATCTGGCACTTGAATGATTGAATTTATTGTGGAGCTTTAATTTATTAGTACTTTAAAAATGCTTATGAGAGCCTGAACATGTTATAAAATACAAGTATTATGCTGTCTACTAAGAAGAAAAAAAATCTTAACAGCTAACAGCTCCCACGTATGTCCTTACCAATGCATCTAGAATTGCAAGTAGCAGGAAAGCATTTGTTTATCACAGAATGTCCTTGGCAGTCACTGCTGTGTGATGGAGTTTCTTGTGTACAATGTTGCTTCTGTTTCGTAGTCACTTCTCATTAAAATCTATTTTTTGTTCCCCTCTTTAGATGATATCTTCTCTAGCAGCCAAGTCAAGATACCTACTCCTAAAACCAGATCTTCCCAAGCAGCCTCGGAACCAAAATCTGAAAGCAAGATCCTGAGCACATTTGATGACCCGCTGAATGCCTTTGGAGGCCAGTAGTCAAGGGGATGTGTTGCAGAGAAGCAGCCTTCCTTAGCCCTGTCCAGTACTAATACTCTGGATTCTCTAATTCAGTAGAACTGGAATGAGATGTACATGGATATTTAAATGAGATTACTCATTTAACATGGTTAGTATTCTCTTGTGCTAGTCTAATTCTGCTAAATTATATATTTTTTAAAAAATACAGTAACCTCCTGCTATCATGTTTCCATGGTGCCGAGATGAATACAGCCTGTGCAATACCTGCAATGAAGTAATCTATTATATAAAGTATAGTTTGTTTTATTGAACAGATCTATAGATAAAATAATTGATAAATAGTAAATGGAGTCTGTTAAACTTGATCCGTCTGCACATCTTACTTTCCTCTTTACCTCTTGCTTAGAATATGTGCATCATGACTTGAAAGCTACCAAAACCCCTACCATGCCTTGTCTGGGTCAGCTGCCACCTACTGAGCTAATGGGAGGGTTAGGCTGGCTTCAGTACCAGGTACAGCTTCTCTTGCAGAATGAAGCAGTTAGGAAACCTCAGAGCAAGACTTGACACCAGCTCTAATGAGGTATTCCATATAGGCAGCTAATGTGGGCTATAAAAATAACAGCAGCTAATGCTTCTCTGCCAGGAAGAGTGTGTTACAAATGAGCACTAACAGAAACCTAACAGTGTCTTCTGTTCAAGTTGTATGCCATTGAATGAGATTTTTCACCTGCATGGAGCTGCCAGAGCTTTGCAAATAATAGTTTTCACAAAGTCCATCTGTACAGAGCACGCTTGGTCGCTTCCAGGCTGACAAGCCCATGCACATACTTTATGGAAAGGCTCTTTTGTGCCTAAAGGCTTGCTTCTGCTTTCCCTTCTCCTCCATAACACAGTGTAAGCTGCATACAGGAGGTTGCTACTCTGGAATCCCTCTGACTGTGGAATGTGTACAAGTGACTGCTTGCAATTCTGTCTAAATTCACTGCTTTTATGATAGTGACTGCTTTATCTCGGACTCTTAAGACTGTTCTGCTGCGAATTTAAAGCATGTGCTCAGAGGACTTCTTTGAGATCAACTCCCACTTGCACTGAAGTCCTTACTCTGAGACATCTGCTTCAGTCTCTTAGTTCTAAAGTTGAATTTCCTTTATCAGGCACAGTAAATACTACAGCTGAAACATCTAGCACTAATGAGGGTAAAGCAGAAGGAAGGGTTGGAAGGGATAAAGGAGAAACATGATGTATTGATTTGCACCATAGGTGGGCCTGGCAATGATTCATGTTAAGGGGAGGTAAGCTGAGAGTAGCAGCTTGAAAAAGAGTGTGGGGGCTATTTGCAAATGGGTGTGTGCAGTAAAAGCATTTGAGCTTTATTTATAGGCATTACATCTGCTGCATATGCCTCATACGTATTTGGACTGCTTTACTTCTTTCTTCTGTGCTTAGAAGGGCTTCAAAGATATGATGACGAAGAAAAAGATGAAGTCTTCTGTTTCTTTTCTGCATTTTTCTTCTTGGCCCTTCACATTAATAACTTCTGTTAACATTGCAAAAAGGGCTGTTCACAAGCTAAGAACCCTGAGGGCCAAAACCTCTTTGTAGGAAAGAAAAAAGCTCCTGCCTTAGTGTTTCTTAAACTTTCATGTGAAAGCTCAGCAGATAAAAGCTCTTCATAGAGTGAGCTTCTATGATGTAGATCAGAACCTTTTTTCCCACCTAGACTTTCTAAAGACTGGCAGATGGAGGATGTTTGTGTTTTTTCCTTGTGTCTCTTCACATATTAAAATGAGGTCTAGGCACTTCACTTTTGGGAGGGCTTGGTCTGCGAGGTAACTTTTTCAACTGGGTTTTGGCTAGACAGTTTGGTTTTGGGTTGTATTGGGTTTTTTGATGATTTGGGGGTTTTTTGTATGTTGGTTTACTTTTCAGGTTTGTTTTTTTGGGTTTTTCTATAAATTCGATAAACCGCAGCTGCATACTTCTGGGAAGGGCAGAGCTGAAGGCTCAGTATTACAGCATCCAGAAGCTCTGACAGGTTCCCATACGTGCTACACGCTTCTCAAAAGTCACAGTTCTAACTGGGCCTGAAACCTAACAGTGAGTCAGGGTAGGTCTTGAATATTTTAAAACCTAAATGGAAAGTAAAGTGGTTAATGTAATTAGCACCTGCTAAGAGGATAAGCTTGTTTTCTCTAGCCTGTGATCATCCACGGGCCCTGCTGCTTCTGGAGCTTGCCCTGGCCCACCGCAGGCTCAAACGGGAGCACAGTCGAGCGCTGGCCTTCAGTGAAGGCTCCCCATTGCAGTGCGCGGCCCCTGCCAGGGCCGGGAAGGTTCGTGTCCTGGCGGGGAACAGCGGGGGGCTGCCCGCGCCGGGAGTCGGCCCACCCCTGCCGCCCGGGCCCAGCGCTGCGCCCCGACACGCCGCCACTGCCTGGGAGCCGCTCGCCCTGAGCGCAAGGCCTCGCTGCTGACGCTGCGGGTCGGCCCTGAGCAAAGGCCGCCGGAGCCCCCTCAGCCTTAACCTGCCCCGGCCGCCTCCCCGGCCCCGCCGCACTCCGTGTCCCAGGAGGCGGCGCGGCCCCCGCCGCCGCTATCACGTGTCCACCGGTAGCGCGGGGGGCGTTGCACAGACGCACAGAGTGGTTTGGGGCGGAAGGGACCTGGGAGCCCATCCCGTCCCCCCCGGCCCCGAGCAGGGAGGG
>VZRH01002267.1:995305-1007475 GCA_013397555.1 Urocynchramus pylzowi | reverse complement strand
CGGGGACGAGGCAGCCGCTCGCCGTCCTTTGTTCGCGGGCGCTCCGCTCGGCTGCCGGGCTCCGGCCCCTGCTCCGGTGCGGCGATGGACGAGGCTGGCGGGAGCACGGCCGAGCTGCCGCCTCCAACTGCCTTTCCTAAGCCCGGAGCAGCCCCTGTTCTTACGCCTTTCTGGAGTTTTTCTCTAGCTCTGACACTGCGGAGGGCTCAGCTCTTGTCAGGAGGCATTGAGCGTCTGGTTGTCATGTCGCTTGTGGAAACAAAAATAACAAAGGTAGTAGGTTGCGTCTGGAATGCTGACTGGAACTAGAGCCCTAAAACTACAACGTTGGTAATATAATTTGTGGTTATCTTGCCATACCTAGGTAATAACTTCATGTTTCTTAACAACCATTTTACACAAAATGAATTTAAATTCTCTTTAGCAGTTACGTTTAGATGTTGTCAGAACTATATTTGTTTGCTTTATAGGTGAAAAATCCTAAAGATGAACAGCAATGCACTACACGTGTCTTCAAAGCTGCCTTGGCTAGAAGTGGAATGTAGTTTCCTGACAGATCTTCTTACAAGGAAGTTGTAAATCCGTTCTAATGGCCAACAAGAAAGAGCCTCCTTTTTTTAATAAAGATAATATGGGACCATTTCACTACAAACTTCCTTTCTATGAAACTATGGAGCTCTTCATTGAAACGCTTACAGGAACCTGCTTTGAACTGCGAGTTTCCCCCTTTGAAACAGTTATTTCTGTGAAAGCTAAAATTCAAAGACTGGAAGGTACTATTCTCTCTTATTTCAGTGTAAACTTTACAACTTAAGAAGTCCTGTTTTAAAAAACAAAATTGCTAAAATCAAACCAGAAAACTTAAATGTCACGTTTAGCAATATGTATAAAAACTGGGTGCTTGGGTTTAATTGAAGTTGAGTTGTTTTTCTGTTCTTTCTGTTTTCTATAAGTTCATGGCTTAGGCTTCACTGCAATTGGCATGTTTGCTCTTCTGGTGGGTTGGTTGGGGTTTTTTTCTATGTACATTTATTAAGGTCAGTTGTAAAAAGTCTGTGGATTCTGTGACCCAAGTTGTTTGTTAACTAGTAAGGTTATAAATTTGAGCCATGCAATATATGTATCATGTAACTGAGCATACTTTAGATTTGCTGTTATGTTTGTTGCTGATTAGGTTAGTCAGTTTATGGTTTTTTTATGATACTGCAGTCACAAGAGTAACTGCAGTGCAGGCAAATCCCAAAGGCAGCTTTAAGTTACTGATTTGAATTTTATTTAGGTGAGTGATCTTTTGCTGGTAGACATCTGGCTGAGCAATGCTTTGTCTTAAAGTGATTAACTTGACACATTTTGCAAAGTGAAAATCTCTTTTAAGTTATGAAGCCAGTCCTGATGCTTATGCAAGGAGAATAAGTGTAGGCTAGTCCCCTTTTACCTCTTTTCCTCTGTGGTGAGGATGACCTTGCATGAAAAAATGTGATTTGAAATACGTATATATTCATAGTCGAAGTATTGCATCCTCTATCTTCTTTTTCACTTTGGAGGGGTTAAAGAATTGTACAGCTGTAGAAGCTGATAGTATCAGAGTTGCTAATTTTAAGAAGAGGGATCCTCTCCTTCCCTAGTATAGCTGTATGTGTTTTTCATCCTCTGTCTGTGTGGAACCCATCCTCTGGGAGATGTAATATAATGCTGTAGACTGGAATCTAAGACACTCTCCTCCTCTAGTGGAAATCTGCTCTGGTGGATGGAAAAAAAACCCAGACAGCTGGCACTAGTCTTAAAACACACAAGCATTGCATCAACAGAGGGGACTATTTACTGGTAAGATGCACACAGCAGAAGCTGCCCTGTGCAGATGAGCAGATCTGACATCCGTGTAGGTACAGCAGTGCAGCTCTGTGGGTGGGCTTTTGTTTGCTGTGGACAGGGCTGTAATTAATCACGAGTCAGAGAATGTGTCAAGATGCTCCTGGAGGCTAGAGGTGAAACAAGAAAAGGAAAGGGGTTTTCCTACCTATAATTTGATATAGGTGATATAGAACGCTATAGATATAGAAAGCTGACTAACAGTGAATTAAAAAGGTAGCATAAGCAGTAGAGAACAGAAGAAGGCAGGCTATCTGGGCAGTATCAATGGTGCTTTAAAGGATGCATTAAGAGATCAGTGAGAGATGTGAGGAAGAGGGATTTGAATTCCTTGTAGTCCAGAATGTGAGACAGTGAATATCCATGCTCAGTTATACCTACATCTTACAAAAGTATCCTCATTTCTTATTATAACAGCTCAGTAATGAAGTTATAATAATGCTTATCTGGAATTTTGTTTGCATGTTGTAGTTCATAGGATGGTAAAGTAATTATGGCTTGACTGCCTGCTGTATAGAATTAATAATAAGTAAATTTCATTAAACATGGAAGATGAGTTCATTGTTGCTTATCATTGAATTGTAAGAAGTCAGTTGAAATACTTTGATATTTAATGGCAGAGTTAAAATATTTGTACTGTTCTGAGAGTTGTGAGAAGCAGAGTGAAAACAAATTGATCAGTTACATGTGGATGAAACAGATGCACAATGACGAATTAATTTTATGTTGCATTTGGGGTTGCTATTGCATGTAAAATAATAATTAACAATTTTTCAGTGACAGAGTTTCTACTATAGTGCACAAGTTCGAGCAGTAAATCACCCAGATGGAGCTAAAATTCAGAAGTAATTTTGTTGTGATTTAGCATGGGAAGGAGAAAGTTTACATCTGTTCCTGTTTCTGCTGCTAGTTTTCACTTTTTATTATTGTATTGTGTCAGCTTTTGTGGGATGTGAATCTGTCTTATTTAAGCTGCACTTCTGGTTGGAGAATGCCTCCTACAGTGCTGGAAGACTACATGAGGTCCCTAGTTATGTGTATTTTCTACATTTGGATGTTGAGGATGATAGTATATGAGCAAAAAAAAAGAGACGTTTTTGGAAAAATGAGCTGAGACCTGAAAGCTCCAAGAAAAAAATCTAGAATTGTGCCAGAAGTTAAAAAATTGTTGAAATATTACCAATGCCTCTAATTGTAAGAGGCTAATAATAAAATTAAAAGAAGACAAATTGATCTTTGTCAACAGCTGGAAAATCAATAGCTGTAGACTGTCTTCACTGTAATAAAAAAGCATAATGTGTATGGCATGTTAACAATTTTGTCTACTGTTTGTCCTCCTTGATGCCTGCTAGCGATCTGATATGGAGAGGCTTTGTTTAGACAGCTGTACTAGACATTGGTACCTTTCTAAGAAAGAGCTCCATGTTTCCAGCTATGTGTTTTCAGTGGTTTTACTCAGTAAAGAATATACATAAAACTTACGGGTTCTAATGCATCTGAAATTTCAGTGCAAGTCTTCTACTCATAAATTTAAGTTACAGCATATCTGATGTGTGTTTGGATCAGATCCAGGCATTTGTCCTTAAATATGTCCTATGTGAAGTAAGCAGGAGATTTGTTGTAGTGTTGACTTTGGAGCCCCAGGGGTAAATCATTCCTAGTCTCAGATTCACTGACTGAGCCCATTAAAATGGTTCACCTGGGAAGAAATAGCTCCCTTTGTCTCTACTGGTGGCATAAAAGCTGGAATACACACACAGTGCTGCTACTTGTTAATCTGTGTTGATGGACATGGAGAGGATGGTATCTGAATTTCAAGGTGGCATGAAAGACTGAGCTTTAACATGGGTAGTACTTTAAAAATCAACATTTCATTGGAAGAGGAAGTAATGGGGTTTTTAAACTGAGTTCTCTTTGCTTTCTCCATTGCACAAGTCCTTGTAGTTGCTGGGCTGGGCAGAGTTTAGTATTCATTCAGAAACACCAAATATTACAGTATTTTATAGACAGAGCATTCAGGTAGCATATTTATAGCAGTGGTTAATTAATCTGTTAAAGAACCATAGATAATACCTGTAAGCATGTTTGTTGAGAAAGATAGGATTGAGTCTCAAAGAAGGAGGTGGGCTTTGGATTTGGTGTTGGTAGTGGTGTTATTATTGTTGTTAGCTTGCAAGAATTAATTTCGGTATGGAGTGTTAGGGCATTCATTTATGTAGTTAGCTTTAAAATAAGAACCACCTTGGTCATGGTTTGTTAGGTGAGTACTTGCAACTGAATTTTATAATCTATGTACATGGAAACATTGGCTTTTTAGATGAAAATTTAGATGTTCTCTTTTTCTTGTATTATTGTAAAGGGGGGTAAAAGAACTAGCTTTCAGAGCACATCTTGATTTCAGTGTTCAGTAGGTGTTCCCTTGTGTTCAGCAGGGAATGACAGATGCAGCAGTAATTTTGTTGTGTATGTGTGTACTCAGTTCATCATGTGAGTTGTTATTTTTCTTTGGTCTTTTTGCTGTCATTATTTTGCTGCCTGTGTACAGCAGCTTCACATTAAATAAAAGGAACTAGAAGAATGTCAAGCAGACTTCATATGGATGTTGTAATTTCTTTCAATATTCTGTGAATTCAGAGTGTGTCATGATGATATTTGTTACTGTTTGCATTAGAGAAAATAGCTGTGTATCTGCCAGGACTGGAGTGAGTGGATTGCACAAGTGTCATGAATTTTTAACGGAACCAGTCCTGCTTTTTTCTGTTTGCTGCTTTTCCCCTACATCTTCTATTTACCTTATGATTTGCCTGTTTACTCTGCTGATAGAGAAGTTCATGAAGCATTTTTTAAGCTTGTGCCTTGTCTGAGCTGGGGAAACATTTCTGTGAGTGCAAGACTGCTTATAGCTGATGGCTGCCCAGAGCAGCATCTGGAAGCTGTAAAGTAAGGTCACCTTTGTCAGGAAATTTAGTTGGCCTGCATTCAGTTAGTGGTGGTTTGCTGTCTTTAGTCTTTTCTTAGTCTGTAGGTCAGTACTGACTCCATTTATGCTGCCATAGTTACTGTCACTCAAGTGAAAGTTGTGGGGTTTAACAATTAGGAAAACGGTCCTGCCACTGTAAGTTGTGGGCTTTTGCACCTCTTACTAATGTAGGCAGTTTGTGCAGGAGATAAGACTGTCAGCCCAGCCTCTCTGTAAACAGAGGCTTCATCAATTTCAACATTGAATGAAAGATAAGTGCAGTTTGAATTTTGACAGTAAAATATGTGTGGCATTTTTAAACATAGGACTTTTATACTCGCAACATAAAATCAATATTTTTTTCTGAAATCTACAGGGATTTTAATTTCTTTTTCCTATATGAGCCTTGACAATATCAGTTTCTGTTGTGAACCTACTTAGCATGCCAGAAAGAATAAGGGAGGGAAGCTTAAGGCCCTATGTGATATGCTGATTCAGAAACAGGATAGGGAAGCTGCTTGTCTCCCCTCCTTCCCCCATTTTAGTAGGTCACATTGTCAGTGCACCTGCAGCCATTTCAATAGGTGGTCTGCAGACCCTTCTGTCCTCCTGTAGCATCAGCTGGCCTGCTCATTTCCATTTGAGCATTGAGATGTAACTTATTGCCTTGCTTACCTCTCAGTAGTGATTTGGGGCAGGCCAGTGATACCATCATGTGCTGCTTATGGAGAGGGTATAGTGGATGGGTACCTCACAGTTCTCATTATTGTTGGCAGTTGTACATGGTGATCTCATGTGCAAATGTCTCCTCAAGAAATCCTTACTATAATCCAGAAAAGGGACAGCTGATGAATATTTTGCTACCTCTGAAGCTGTAAAGCATATACTGTTTCCTCGGTGTATAAATACAGAATTCTAAGAAAGCAGTATAAAAGGGAATAAGTAATAAAGATGTGTCTGTTTGCAATTACAGCAGAGTATCCTCTTTTCATCTGTTCATTTCATCAAAAATACATTGTCATTGTTGAATGAGCAAAACCATGTTTCACTCCAGTACTGCCAGCTGCAAGCCAGCCTTTTTAACAAATACTCTCTCAGTTTATCACAGTAATTGGAAATTGCTCCTTGGAGGCTGCTGAAACCATAACAAATGCAGACAGTAATCAGATTGTTTGTAATCAGAAGAGTGCAAAACAACACAAAAAACTTTAATGGAGGCTCACTGGCTAGAGCCAGCTTGTTCTTTTGCTCACACTGCTGACTTGAAACATAACCAATAACCAGCTATTAAATAGCCGGCAGTGTAGTAGCAATTACGTTAGTCTACTGTATGAACATATTCTTCTTAAAAATGTCCTGTGGACTTCAGAGAATATAAGATTCCTGTTAAATGCAGTCAGGGGGAGTAAAGTTGTGTTGGTTGTTCAGAACAGGGAAGATCTGGATATGAGCTGTGGTGAGAAGAGGAAATTGTCATCTTCTGTAAAGCCTAAAGAAAAACAATGACAGTTCCTCCAGAGTGCAGTTCCCCTCCTGCACAGGGATGTCTCCTACTTGCCTGTTAATTGTGCTTGGACTTTGATCCACTCTTCTTCCTTTCCATTGATGGGTATTGGGAGCTTTGTGCCCTTCCTCTGCCTAGCAAAGGACTACTTTGCTGATCCCTGCCACAGTTTGCTAAGCATTCTCACAAGCCTTCAAAAGCTTAGATGTTTTTGGGAACTATCTGAAAGACTCTGATCTTTGTGTTCCCCTCCTGCCAGATGTATTTAGGGAAGTCTTACTGTGTAGCACTACCACTTGCATTTCCTTTTAAGTATCTGAATATGTAATGAATAAAAATGTAGGATAAGATTATTTTAATGTAACCTTTAGGAACATACATTTATAGATTTTGTTTCTTAGTATGAGAAATAGTGTTTAGAACTTTTTGAAAAAGTAGTTCTTGATCTTTATAGATAAGATTTTAATTAACATTTCTCATGAATGCACTGTGAGATCTTAAGTACCTGGGTTTCACTAGACAAATTAAACAACTTCCTTTTGATGCTGGAGGGAAGTTGTTTTTTTTTTTTTAGTGGTCTGAGATGTCTCATCCTTTTGTAACTGTCTTCATTTTTATCCTATCCAAAATTCAGAATGTGGTAGCATTCCAGGAAAAATGTGTGAAGACCTCAAGTTGTACCAGCTTTTGCTTATTATCTTTAATGTGTATTACATCTGTGTCTAACTGAGTTGACTATGCAGGCAAAAATTGTGTAGAATTTGGATTCTATTTTTATGCAACACAGATTTTTAATAAAAACAAATATTCAGTGTGCTTACTTTCTTTTAACAAAAAATAGCCAAATCATCCCAGAACTTGAGTTGAAAGTGAGTATTACTGGAAGTTTAATTAACTGCTATGGTACTAAACTTTACATGCCAACTTTGAGGTCCCAAACCAAGCAGGGATAAGAACAGATTTGCCCTTCTTGCCGCTGTAATGGAGCTGGCACCAGTCACCTTTATGTGATTATGTCTGTACTGTGAGTAATACAAAATACCAGCCTGTGATTAAATTATTCAGTTTTGTAGGTAGAATTTTATCCTGTTTTTCCCATCAGTAGACATAAAGTTCTGAAGTTCAGATAACAGGAAAAAACCTCCCTTATCTGGTGACTGGAAAAAGCAAGTATTCTATAAGCCTGAAGCTTATAGAAGTTGAATACTTCTGCACACTCTCTGCTGAGCCAAAAGATTAAACTTTGTGTGTGAGCTAAAGCCTTCTGAAAATCTTTGGTTTTAATAACTATATGGAGGTTGGATGTCATGGCTGAAGGCTGCTCAAGTGGCTGTCCTTGTCCTGCTTCTTCTCTTCTTTCTCCTGTGATCCAGTTTCAGTCCATCAGCCCTACACTCTTCAAAAATCATAACTCCCCAGAAGTCTTCTTGCCAAGCCTTAAGTCATTTGTTTCTTTTGTTTAGGTATTCCTGTCTCTCAGCAGCACTTAATTTGGAATAATATGGAACTGAAGGATGACTATTGTTTGGATGATTATAAGTAAGTATAGAATAAAATTATGTTTCTAATTAATGTTGCTAAATAATTGTTAGCATGAACAACAGAAAATGCGATAAAAATTTATTTGTTGTTACTTACAGCATTTCAGAAGGCTGCACTCTGAAGTTGGTTCTGGCTATGCGAGGTGGACCTGTTAACACCAGAAGAGGTAGGTGTGTTAAGGAAGCTAAAGATAGTGGTTTTCATGCAGTGTCTTATAACTGTAAAAAGCTTCTCTTAGGTAAGCATTTTAGACAATGCGGCTTCAGGTCCAAATTAATTGGAAAAATACTTAACAAAAATGGGGGATTTTTTTCCCCCATCTTCTCTTAGCATATCAAGTGCACTTTGTTTACTCTTAAATTAAGTATATTTCTATGTACAGAATCATCAAGTCATAAAATCAGCAATTCTTCACTTGAAGAAAAAATTATCCTGGAATGTCATTATACAAATAATTTTTAAAATATGATCAAATAAGAATCAAACATTGCTACAGTCAGATGATAAATTTGGTTATGTGGATCATCTTTATAGGAGTGAAAATTAAGAAATTCCCTTGATAATTTTCTTGGGAAAAATTGGGAAAAAACTCAGCATATCTTCTAGGTTGGGAATTCCTGTTATAAACTGAGCTGAGCTCTCAGAGGTGATCAAAAGAACAATAATAATGCTTTGGTTTTATTTTGGTTTTTTTATCTTTTTAGTTCCTGTGAAAGATCCTATCAGGGAAATGGCTGAATACATGGATCCTGCTAGGGACAAGATCTGGGAGAAAGGGCCACCCAACAAGCAAGTTACCTTCTTGGTGTATCGCGAAGGAGATCGCTTGAATTTCTTCCGTGTGGTGGACCGGGGCGATGGCACTTTAACACCACTGTCTGAGTCTTTGAGGTAAAGTTGCTTTTAATCTTTATATTACTCTTCAAAAGTGGGTTGCTGTGTAATTTTCAGCTGTGTTTGTTGGTTTTATCAGAAGAGTATCTGGCATATTGAAAGAATTATTCCCTAAAGGCTATTAAATTGTTGTAACTGTCTAACAGCACAGTAGTGCTTTGTGGTCAGTGGTTGTGCTGATGGTTCTCTTACCACTGTGTGCATTAATATGGTGAGATAAAACTGACTTCATACTTCAGGCAATTCTCAACATTCCAGCCCTTTCTGAAAAGGAACATGTTGCAGGAGAGTCAAATCAATATTTTATTAGATATTAAAAACTTTTGTTAAGCACTTTCTCTCACATCTTAATGCATTTGTTTAGTTTTGTAAACATTTACCTGTTTGCATAATATTTTTTTTCCTATGGGTGTGACTTGACTAAATGATTAGTCAGGAAAATAGTAATTACCAATACAGCCAGATTTTGCATGCAGTTAGGCCTCAGGTTAGTTACTGTTGAGCTACCAAGCTTGTGTCAACTGCTGTCAGAATCCAGTGGTCTTATAATCAGAAGGACAGGTGTATCACTTTACCTACTACATTGTAATTGTAGTAAACAGTTTGGTGTCTTTTTCCTAAAACCATCAAAATGGATACCTATTAAAAATTACTGCATTCTATTTTTATACTGCAGCTTTTGGGTAGTTACTTTTATCCTCTCAAGAACTTAATATTTGTACAGCAGTGAGGAAAGGAGTCCCTTTTCTGGGAACTAGCTGTGTTTTCTCCAAGGCTAAGGCTCAAACTACTTTAAGTGACTATTTTTGTTTTTGTTTGCAAAGGGAAAGCAAGAGCTTTGTGCTGGGTTGTATTGTTTGTATTCAGAGTGATACTACTCTTAAAAAATTTTATAAGACATCCATAATTAAATACCACTGATGGAAAGAAGTAGCCAAAGCTGAATTCCCACGTTGTTATACAGAGTAGAAAGACCTAGTGTTTGATATACAAGGAAGAGAAAATATACAAATATTCTAGATCTGTGATTTTATCTTTCAGCCCCTATACTCTTTCAGTAAATAGCCACATATGGTATTATTTGAAATAGGTTTAAAAAAGCATAATTGGTTAAGAACTGAGAACCTGGCTGCTGCACTGGGCTGGATACACTTCTGGAAAGATGAGCAGACTGGTGTAATTCTTGTTCTTGCTGTTACCACTTTGTTCCTATTTAACCTCTGGCCCCAGTGAACATTGAAACCCATTCACAAAGCTGGGACCGTGGATGCTATACTGTGAGTTAGTGCAAGGAGTTGTCATAAGGAGCTTGAAATTTCATTTTTCAGTAGAATGGGTTCTCTGATATCTGCCTACATGTTCAAATTTTAGTGTGTGTATTGATTTTTTTTTTCTTTTTTTTTTCTTTTTTTTTTTTGGCCATTTAAAACTAGTATAGACAGTGGTCTGAAAGTCTTTGTACTTTTCCATTGGGTAATCCTAGTGTACAGATTTACTAGTAATTTTACTGAGATTGGCTAAACATTGCAAATGGGAGGAATAAACCACACTCATTTGGCTCTTGCAGGGTACCTGGGTAAGCCTTTCAAAGCACAGCAGCACACAGGAAAGTCAAATACATTGGACTTAAGAAATGTGCTGGTGCTGGTCAAGTGAACCAGTTGGGTTGGAAGCCACCTGAGTTGAAAACATTCAGCTTGAGTTGTTTCTGTTTTTCTGTGCTTTCTATGGGAGGTCACGTATTAGCTTTTCTAGTAAGGCAGATAGTAATTTGGAGGGAAAGGAAATGCTAATTCTTGAGTTTGTTACCAGGGCTGGCTGAGACTGTGGGAATTGGAAAAAGTAGCAAAGGGAGGAGAGAATGGAAGCAAATCAGACCTTTTTGTTTGATCTTTACAGAGTAAAGCTGTGGGTCACTCTGAATACTACTGAAAACTACTAGTTTTCCATGCTGACAGCTGTGTTCATATGTGTGGGTATATTGGTGACTAAGCATTTTGAAACATGAATTTATCATCCTTTTTCACATTGCTGATACCTGGAGCAGAATTCGACTGAAATTTAGAAATGAGATGTTGATTTTGGTCTTGGTTTTTATAGTTCTCCAGATAATTTTGTTTTATCTGTGCTTGAGTTACTGGTTAAAACTTGATAAAAATATAAATGCATACAGTGTTCATTGTCTCTGGGTTAGAAGAGCGTTGAAGCTGTGGTGGAGGACTGGCAGACACTGGTGCCAAAACAGTTTCAGCAAGCTAATAATTTTTGAGACATGCATTTTACAAGGATGGGCTGAAAATATCATTAATTTCAAAACTCCTTGTCCAACTTCTATACAATCACAGTAAAACAAACAATCCTTTTGTCACTCCTTTTTTTTTTGGTGTGTGTTTTTGGCCCCTATTTTTCAGAAAATGGAACAAAAAGGTAACAATTATTTTTGCATTAAAAAACCCTCAAAAACCAACCAAATATGAGACATACCACTTTGTTTTCTATCCTTACCTAGCAGCAAGAGACGTTCAGCAAATTCTTTTGACTTGGTGATGTAAACCTTTGTAAAGATAAAATTTTGAAATAATTTTTTTTAGTGTTGGTTTTTTACCAGGAGAAATATGTATATGTAATATATATGTTGACTGTTCTCATATGGAATTATTCAGGTCTTGGTAAGAAATGTCTGCTCTACTTTGCTGACTCTTGGTTTGAATTTGCTGCTATCTTGCTCTTCACACTGTCTCCCAGCTGTGCTGCCTTTGGAATTTTGTTACATTTTAGGAACTGGATTTGGAGAGTCAGTGCAAAAAATGCTGGCTCTAAAAGCAGCAGAGTAATTCCAAGAATCAGGTAAGATGCCAGCTCTAATTAATGATATTTGCTTTTTGGTACTGACTTCCACATGACTTTTAGTTCTTCCTTGATCTCTTTTGGAGAGTAGAAACTTAAACTAAATCTACTAAGACATTTGTATGAACACAGGGGAATTAGGGGAATTGCCTGATTGTCATGATTTCTAGATGCTGACAATGTAATGGAAGAACTAAAACACTCTTTAAAATGTACTGCCTACAGTGTTGAAAATGCATCAGTTTGTAATGAATTGGACAGTCCTAATGGTTCTTTCATTTCACTGTCAAATGTTGAATGTGTTACTGATCAATGCTTCATTGCTTCATAGGAAAAACAAGTTAGATGCTGATTTTTAAAACCTTGAGGTTTAGCATTCTGTTACATTGTGGAATGGAAGAAGGAAATGTCATGCTATAAACTTCCAGTGACTACTGACTTAAAATATTTTGTCTTGGGACTAGCAATTCTAATCTATTTATTTTTTTTTCCAAATGTGAGACTCTTTGGAATCTTTGGAAACCTAAACTGATCTTTTTTTTCTTTTTTTTTTTT
>VZRH01002267.1:978411-995298 GCA_013397555.1 Urocynchramus pylzowi | reverse complement strand
CTTTTTTTTTTTTTTTTTTTTTTTTTTTTTTTCTTTTTTTTTTTTTTTTCTTATTTTGAAAAGGAGAAATAGAATATCACATCCACATGGGTGACCCCTCCATTTCCATTTATGGTGAGAACACCCCTCAGGATGGATAGAAATTTGGACTTTTCCTTCCATGCCAGTGTCTGGTTAATTGGAAAACTGATCAGCTTGTTGTCTGAGTCACACACTTAACAGCTTTGGCCATATCTTCAGGAGACATTTGTGGAACTGGATATCCCCTCTGTGGGGAAAATATATAGTGAGTGTGAACCAACTGTATATGATATAACAACTTCCCAGAAGCGTGGCTATGTACAGATTTCAGCAACATCACTTTGCCCTAATAAGGAATGCTTATGTGGATAAATGGATTTGAAATATCATTCCATACAGTTTTACGTAATGTTTTGTCAACAGATCAACTACGGATATGACTTCCTAGTTGTGAGAATACTCTACATTGAAAATGTAATTAAATTACTTCATTAGAGGGTGAATACAAACTTTCTTTTATTTTCAGTGGTGGTTCAGTTTATAATTTATATGCTGATGATGAAGATGAGACAGAGGCATCACCTTCTGGCCAACAGATCATTGAGAATTCAATTACTATGAACAAAATGAAACTGCTCAAGGCAAAGATGGAGAACATGAATCTGAGTAAAAAGGTGAAATTGTGATTTCAGTTTTTCTGTCATAAAGTGGTGTGGGCTTTCCTTGTGCTGCCTTTTCTAAAAAGTAGATCAGATGCTCTGCCATATTGAGAAGTCAAGTTATCATGGGTAGATGATTTCTCAGCTATTGTTTATGTAAATACTATTGTATAAATGTTCTGCTGAGGGGCATTGGCATTCCTTGGACCTACCTGCCTTCAGTCAAAGAATTCATTAGTAGTCCTGAATTTATTTCAAAGGGTAGATTTTTTGGGTAGGTGGGTGGATTTTGTGGTTATTTTTTTTTGGGTTTTTTTCTTCCAGTACTTTAAGTAGCATTGCTTTGCAGTACTGGTCTGGTAAAAGTCAATGTTTCTCTTAAAATTAAATTTCATTAAATAAACTGTAACTGAAAAGCCTATAAAGTGAAATATGGGAATGATATCTTGAAAATGAAACATTAAACTGATGCTCTCATGTGATTAGGTTACCTAGATGTAAAATTAAGAGATTATACTTCCTTACATTTTTTGTTGTGCTTGAGACCTGAAGCTCCTCTGGATAGCTTCGATGGCATTCTGGCTTCCTTTTTCTGTTTCTCTGATATATCACCTATTTATTGAAAACATTTCCTGATTATAATCTTTGATTTTATTACTCAGATGTTGGGGGGAAGTCTTGATGAATAGTAACATATGAGGGAGTAGAAAGAATGATCTGGTCTTACACTGTCTGAATTCCTCAGAATATATTTTCAGTCAGGTCTTTTGAGTGCATCTGGAATTCAAATACTAATTGCTGTTGAGCTGTGATTTTTTGATTTTGGTTGGGCTTTTTTTTTTTTTTTGATAGCCTAAGAAAACTGTGAAGGTGAAGCCTCGCCCTCCCATGACTCCTCGACCATCGAGTGGCGCAGTGGCTGCTGCCCGCCACCGCTTTCTCAGAGTGCTGCCCCACATCGGACAGTCGTGCCTACCTCCTCCTGGGAATTTGCATCAGTCAGAATCTCCCCAAAACGCACTTTCAGCACTGGCTACTTTGGCCACTGCTGGTAGAACAATGCCATCCACAGCTAATCACTTCCTTAAGGAAGATGACACTTGGCAGAGCAGCTCTTGGTCTCAGCCAGTCAATAGCATCAGGTTACCACCGAAAATATCTCGCGTTGAACTAGAAAATGCAAAGCTACCTACAAATAGTATTCTGACTCCTGTTTCATCCCTGCCTGCAAATTCAGAAAAAGCACCTGAAAATGCAACCTCAGCAAGTGAGGAGGATGCTGTTTTGTTTCCAAATCTAACAAACGTGGAACTGTATGGAAGAGAAGAAGAACATCTACCTGAACCAGATGCTTTTGCATTTTTAACGGAAGGAAGCACTGCTGAACAGTGTGGTGAGATATATGACATAGGAAAGGTGAACCCAGACCTTGAACTGCCTGATGGAGACAAAGATTCTAAGGTTGTAGAGCAGCACAGAAAACCTGTTGGCAAAGTGCTGAGCACTGCAGCAATGGAGACTGGACTTCTCAGTACTCGTGAATTAAGTCCTCAGAAAAACCTGCTTTTGTCTCCCCTCCGGTATTCAGCGCAAGTGGCACATCACAGTGCTCTGAAACCACAGGCACAGCCCAGATGCTTTGATGCTGGTAACTTGAGATCTACGGCTTCCCCAAATGTGCTTCGGTCGTTGGAAGTACGTAGTATAGCAGACTCCTCTTTTTCTAGGACCACTAGATTTTGTAGTGTGAAAGTAGAGTCACTTGGCAAAAGACCTGATGTAATTTCTAAAGCAGAGGCTAGGGACATCACAGATGTGGCTAGCAAGGCATCCAAAGAACCTGCGAGTTCTGTAAGTAACTTAGGATTTCTGGCTTCGCTGGCCCGAAGCACAAACAGGGAAAGTTTACAGAGTTCCTGTGGGACTGACAGGTTTCGGACTTCTGGTATTGCACTACCTACAAGCCTGCAGCATTTTCAGGAAGAAAGCTTCAGGAAAACTGCTCCTCCAAATGAAGCTGCGGAATATATTCTAGTGAGTATGCACACGTGCAAAGAAATCAAAGTTTTCCTGGTTTTGTGGTACTGATGTTACAAAACTACTGTGTGTGTGTTTGTGTATTGTCAGGAGAGGCAGGTGGTCTGTGGGAGGTGTATTTAAATCCCTGATTGTCTTAAACTGTTTTCTGAATGGCTGATGGTATCTAAACTGTCTGTTTATCTAAACAGGCCCTAGAAGTAATTTTTCATTAAGATTAAAGTGGTTGTTCAGTTCACAACTGAAATTACGAATTATTGTAGTGATAGAGTTATGAGTGTGTGTGTTAGAAGCATCATCTGGCTTCTGCTGCTCACTAATTGTCATTTATTCCCAAGTGTGCCCAGTGACTGGCACCATATGTGCCAGGCTTCTGCTCTCTAATGTACTTTGTTGTTCTGCTGTGGGGAGATTTATTAAATAGCCAGTGAGGGTAAAGCTTTATGTTGGAGAACTGTAACTTTGTGTGCAGAAGTTTCTTGGACTCTTCATGGGTAGATTGATAAAACATTGATATCAAATAAGCTGATACCAGACTACCTACTTTTCCATTTCATTTCCATCTGCTAGTAATTTCCTTGTGGACATTTTTTTTTTTTAGTCTGCACATGGGCTTGGAATGAATGGAAGTATGGCAGCTGTAGGGAAACGAGTAGGTAAGTAACATAAAATAATTAAAAATTACTTTAGTCTTTCCTGATATATCACACATACAGAGGACAAAAATAATTTATCTTTGTAAGGCATTTGGCTTCTAGAGTCCTTGCTGTATTACGCTTCTATAGCGTGGTTAATCTTTTAATATTTTAAGCAATTCTTAAACAAGCAGCTGGCATCCAGATCTTAGATGGACCATAACTGCAACTCTTTCTTTAGCTTTTTTAATACTTAGTGAATCCTGCACATCATCTGTGATCTAAATGTGAGTTTCTGTGCTGAAGTTTCCAAATTATCGGTTCTGTGACTACTTCTGAGTCGATTAAAATCAGAGCCAAATGTATCAGTAGCATTGTCTTTAGTTCAAAAAAAAAAAGTGGAGAGGAAGCAATAAGGGCATGGATGCTGCAGAACACTGATATAGTGCAGATATTTCACTGTTTTTTCTGCTTGTCATCATTCTTTCCACCCTAGTCTTGGTAACTGTGGAGTGCTTAATGTTTGACATCTACTAAAAAAGGATGTGTTACGTATAGATATTAACTGCTTATGTGATTAATTCTATTGGGAGGAAAGGAATTGTCTAAATTAATGCTTTTAAAGCTCTTAAGACAGTGAGCTAAGAATTTTTAGCACATTTAATTTTTCTTCTATGTATCTTTGACTAGCAGTTAGCAATTTTTCTTTTCTTTCTGTATGACCTTAGGAAGAGGTAGGCGTGTATTCCAGATCCAGGTGTAGAAAATGAAGTCCACAGGGCCAATTGTCTTCAAGCTCTGTCTCTTTCACAAACTGGGCTAACCGATACTTCTGAAATTGTGTGCTTTTAGATGATGAAATTGTTGGCATGGACAAATGTTGCTTGGAAATTTCACTGCTAAATAGGAATGGGGTGTGAGTGGTTGGTAGTGATGACTGTGATGTGTAGTGACTGCCTGGTGCTACTATTGGGTGTAGTCTGCTGCATTTCAACTAAGAAATGACTGTTGGGATTAAAGGTATGCTGGACAAAAAATACTTGAGAATTCATGAGATTATGTTTTGGGAACATCCTGACAATATAGCAGTAGAAACACTGAAAGAATATCTGAGAGGATGCATTGCTCACCTTCCTAATCCAGATGTGGGAAATATGCTTAAGCAAGTTGTGGAGAAAGAACTTACTTCCACAGAGGGAAGGGAGGAGAAGAAGAAAGGAGAATCCTTTTCTTTACACCATCTCCAGTTAATAAAGCAATAGCCAAGAATTATATGGCAAAAAGTAAAACTAAAGTAAATTTTTAAGTGTAGAAATTTTACAAACATCTGCAAAGTGTCTAATGTGACCATATAGCTAACTAGAGGCCTGTAGTCTAATACTATACTTTTCTTGCAAATATGGAGTATCAGCAAGATTTTAAAATGTTGCAATATTTATTTGGCAAACTAATATATACTGAATATATTGGATGCTAGGTACTGGATTGCCCAGTTGATTCTTTGTAAAGCCACTGTGCACAGTGCTTTCCCAGTGACACTGTGTGTTCATTTTACACAGGGGAAGATCATTAAGAGATGTGTTTCTTGATTTGTTCTGTAACTTCTTGCTTATGTGAACTTTTAAGGGGTATTCAGAATAACAGTTCTACACATTGTGATGCCTCTTCCAAAGGTGTTCATAGGCTTGAAGCATGTTTCCTGTTTTGGCTTTCAGGGTTTAGTTTTCCCCTCTCCTTTTAGACTTTGGGGTTCCCACCTGAGGTATCCTAAGAAATGCAAGATAAATCTGTGTTTCAAAAGATAACATTTAACTAGTTTGTGAATAAGTTAAAATGTCTTTGCTGTCTTTCTACTTCTGAAAGCAGGGGAAACAACCCATCTACCACCTGTGAATGGCTTAATTCAAGCAAAAAAGAAAATTTCAAAGCACTGCTTTCTTTGTGGCAAGAAAACTGGATTGGCAACCAGCTATGAGTGCAGGTAGGCTGAGTATATAACCAGCTGTTACTTAAAATTGATAGCTGAGTTAACCAAAAAGTTTTCTTTACTGCATGGTAATCCTTAAGCATAGCAAATCGAAAGTCAACCTTCAAAAAAGTTGCAACCTTCAAAAGTTCAGCAAAACTGCAGGAATTAGAACTCGGGAATGTTGCCCCCCTCTGCTCTTGAGGTGTATGTTCTTCCAGGAAGGTCTGAGAAATAGAAGGTAGCAAACAGAATGGAAGATACCAGGAAATGAACAAGATAACAAAAAACAATGACACTTCATACTGGGGGGAGAAGAACTTGCTACAGATACACATTCTGCAAAGTTTCTAATCAGTAATGATACCTTTAACAACTTGAGGAAAAAGCAGGTTTGGTGTAGTTTCTCAGAAGTGTCCCTCAGATTTCTCCCTATTGCAGCACATCTTTACAGTTTGTGAATTGATACAAATTTGTGTTCAACAAATGTTTGATGTGTGTTTTGCTTTTTGCAAGACTTCAGTCACCTTTGATCATTTAGAGCATCTCAAACACAGAACACCAGAGTGCTGGTCCCCCAGATCATTACTTCTAGACAACACTCTGAGACCTGGTGCTTGGTGGTGGTCTTGGGAAACTGTAAAAAAAAAACAAAAAAAAAAATCCCCAGACAAACAAAAAACCTCCAAACAGACAAAAAACCCCACCAACGACAACCACAGGAAAAAAAACATCTCTCTCTGTTAATCTTAGTTTTCAAAGTATTTTTTCCCCATAAGATTTCTTTTTCTTAGTATTGTTTCCTATGAGCTAGTCAAGGTTGGGAACTGCTGCACTGTGAGGGCTGCATTTGGAGCTGATTTTGGTTCATGCCAACAACAGCAAAATAAAAAAGAACTACTGCCACTGGGGAGTCATACAGAGAATTTCAGGGTGAGGAATTGTCTCCTTACTGACTCTTCAGTTTCTGATTTTGAAACAGTTTTGGACACTGCTCACTTTCCTGATGTGCAAATAGCTGCAAGCTCTTCTAAAAGTAACTAAGCAGCTTATTTAAGGTTAAAAATGAAGGGGGTAGTGGCTCATCTCCAAGAATGGAATTTGTTTTGGTTTCAAAAGGAGCAACCATAGGATCTTTTACTAGAAAGCAAGGTAAACCAAATAGAGAATACAGTCATATGAGAAAGATTGTGATTGTGGGACCAAGAACCAAAGAAAAGTAAATTTATTTCCAGGCACACAAAGCCTCAGGAACAGCTGCAGAGTTTATTATGAACCCAGATAGATAAATAAATAGGGGACTGTAGTGTAGTAGTGAGTTCCATGGGGAACATTTAATTTCAATAGCTTTCTGATTTTGCGTGGTGTCAGTGTTTTACTGTCAAGAAGCATCTCTATCAAATAATCAGGCAACAGGACACCAGTATGGGTCTCCAGATAAAGCACTTTTCCAGATCATATACAACATCTAAAGTATGCTTTTCTCCTGGTAAGACTCTTAGCTGCAGAACTGTCAAGTTTGAAACAAAAATCCTGGTCTTAACTCATCAGAATTGCAACTGATACTGGGTAGATGAAGTCCTCCAGGAAGTTATATTCTCTGTAGTTTGTCTTATGTCTTAACAGCTGACTACATCTGTATTTATTAATCTTAAATGGCTAATTTGAGTTTATGCCAGGCAGAATTTGAGCTGAAAACAACTGTTTTGATTGTCTGAGTGATGTCATGGTTTTGAATTGAAATGCATTATATGGATTTCACCTGAGGGAATTACTGTCCATGGTTTTGTCCTCTGAATTCTACCAACTAATATTGTGTGAGGTCCTGAAAAAAGAAAGAAAGTAAAACAAAGCTCATCATTCTTAATTTATAAGTGTATTTGATCCTTACTAGCTGGTTCCTGGAGTACTGATCTCGCTTAGCTTCCCAGCTGAAGAGACTGTTGGGTCAAAACTAAAACATTCAGTGTGGAAAATGTCATTCTGTATACCCTACCAGCTAATGTTATCAGTCAAGGATGGTAACTATTCAAACAGCTCTGTCATTTAAGACATGATTAAGCAAAATGACTCCCAGCATGTCAGAGCATTAAAAGCTTCTAAAAGCTTGTAACTTGTAATATTCTTGATTCTGCAGATGTGGAAACAACTTCTGTGCAACACACCGCTATGCAGAGACTCACACTTGCACCTACGACTACAAGAGTGCGGGACGGAGGTATTTACAGGAGACCAACCCCATCATTAGTGCACCAAAGCTTCCCAAAATTTGACATGGTTGTGCTGCATGTGGCCACTCTGCTGTTGAAGAGTTGTATTGAATTGAGAGAAGCACTTGCTTAAACTGCATAATTTTGCCATGCTCCGTATTTAAAGATTTGCCAAGTAACAAAAGCACATGAGGATGCATCGAAGAATAATGTGAACACTACTGCAGTTAAAACTTTTCTTCTTGAGTGAATGAAAGGTTAAAAATTAGTTTCTGAAAACTTACACTATGATTTAACTGTTACTGCACGTGTTGTGTTTTATATTTGGAAAAGCTATTTCACTAGACAAGTCTTTAAAGATGCACTTTACTAACTTTACTGTATAACCAGAGTTGAGGGGGTGTTGTAATGAGGGTGTCACGTAATGTCTTCTGTACTCTTGTTTTTGTCCATTGTGTGGTATCTTCTAAGTTATTTCACTAGAAAGATCCTCCTCCCTCCCCTTTCTTCAAACAGCCTGTTTTGAGATTTTAAGGGGATAGTGTGTTCCACCCCTCTGTTTCATTCTGATTGATATTCGTACATTGTGTGTCCATTCTGAAAATTACATATCATCTTAATCACATTTTCTTAAAATAATGCTGTTTATATGACAAGTTTGTTTTTAAATAGAAGGTTCCCTGTTTGTTGCCATTAAATATAAGAAACAACTTATTTTAACTTTTTTTGTAATCCTAGATTTTTTTAAGACTTCACAACTTGCTTTGTTAAGATGTTGAATGCTGTTACTGGAAGAAATTCTAATAAATATTAAATTTTATTCTTGTTTATGCTGTCATAAATGCACAAAATAACTTCCCTCTTACAGTGTGTTCCTATATTAAAAGCTGGCCTCTGTTGGGAGGGTATTTTTTTTTTGTTTGTTTGTTTTTGTGGGTTTTTTGGGGTTTTTTTGGTGGGGTTTTTTTTTTAGTTTTTGGTTGGTTTTTTGTTGTTTTTGGGTTTTTTTTGCACAGGTGCTGGCTCATATCTGTTCATACTGAAGGTGATGGGAGGAGTTCCCACTAGCTTCATTAGAAATAGTGTGACCAACACTGTGTGCTTTAAATAAACCTCCTGAAGTCTTACAGGTGTACTAGCAAAGGAAGGAGACACTTCTAATGATTATGTAGGCTCTGCAGAAACTGCTTTTGGAGGAATATACCTACTGAAAGACTTTCTTCTTTCATTCTCTTAATGCTTGTGAAATATTTTTATAAGCATAAGTTGCATGAAGTGTTCCAGTATAAAGAGATTAATAAAAAACCTACGACAAACCACCAAAACAAAATAAATCCCCCCTACATTGCATCTGGGTAATCAAATGTCATGGTCCCTGTCTTGTCAAAGTCCTCACCTACTTAGTTGGTTATGGTAGTAAAATTATCTGTGCTGCATTCCAGTCTAAGGGTAGCAGCTTTATGAGAATGACAGTCAAAAGGTGGACAAAAAAAGAAGAAATGTGATCACTGAAAGAGGGAGAAGTAATTGAACAATCTCATCCTTCCTTTCATGTAGTCCACTTCAAACTTCTTAAACCTGAAGTTTTCAGAGTGGTGAGCTTGGGAAAAAATATGTTCACTATCATTCTTCTGGGTACTGATAAGATAAAAATGTCATTCCGTGTGTGTGACTTCTGTCCTTGTTATTACTGGAGGAAGTCCCCCTGATATGATAAACGTGTTGTTACTGAGCCATGCTGTGTACCATAAACTGCCTGGAGTTTTTTTTCATCTCCAACATGGGACAGTGTTTGATGCCAAAGGAAAAGAATAAGGAACGTGACAAATGTCCAAGTTGCTTTGCAACAATTACACACAGCTCAGCAACATTCTAGAGACAGAGGTGTTGCACTTTTTGTAGGTACAGTAGGGATTTGGTAAGAAGTGGAATTAAAATACTGTAAGAAGTGGAATTAAAATACTTAATCTGATTTTGCATAAGTGTAATTGTCAGGAAAGTGTTTTGCAGTCTATTGGAATAGCCATACTCAAATTTTAGTACAACTACTTAACAGATGCGTGGTAGGAAGTCTCCGAGTCACATCTCAGTTTTGACTCTCCCTTTCTGCATAGGTATAATGAAGTGCACAGCAATGCTTTTTTAGAATATACAATGCACTAATATTCTAATTTCCCTGTGTAATTTCCCTTCTTGTAATTTTTATTATACCTCATTTTAATTATACTTAATACAGATACTTCTTGTTCAGAGCTCCACTGGTTTTGTTCCCACAAAGTGTTACAGGTATTAATTTTCAACCAGTAGTACAGCCATAAGAGCACTTTAATTTGAAATTAACTGTTTCAGTTGTTAATTCAGATGCTATTGGCTTTTACCGAGTCCTGTGTTAGTTTCTCTATGGATTAATTACTGTTTACTGTGTAAACTTACGTAAATGGTTTGGGGTTTGAGTATTAGTGTACCATGTTGCTGCGCATCTGCTGAACACAAATGTTTAGCTTTTCTGTGTTCATGTAATTAGATTATTGTATTATAAAGAGTTTACATACTGGAAGTTGAACAGTTACTTTGGTGTGTACTTTTCTCTACCTTCCTGCCATTTTTGTTTTTTGCTTGTTTCTTTTATGCTTAAGGACTTGTGAGGCAAAACCAGGCTGGTCTCTTGTTGAATGATCTCCAGGATTCTTGTGTCAAATTGATAAGCACCACAGAGGTGTCAGAAATGTTTTTGGATCTTGTATTAAATATTTCCTTTCTCTGGAATCTCTAGAACCCATGGTGATAAAAATCTCTCTGCTTGCAATTTCTGCCTATTCAGTTTGCAGTCCCCTGGGATGTAATTGCAGTGATGCCTTCTGCTCACAGTCTTCAGTCGTAGGCAAGGCCAGAATTGTTAATTCCTATTACAAAATACAAAATGAAGTTTTTCTAGGTTCTTTTGCATATAATGAATTAGATACTTTGCTTTCTTTTCAAGTACTTCCAGCTTTCATAATGGGGCACCATCTTTTGGGTGTAAATTGTGGATTTGGCATTGCTTCTGCATGTAGGGAGTTGCTTCCACCTGCAGCTTTTGCGCTGGGTCACGTTTTTCCAATCTTTATGTAAATCAGGTTCATCTTGAGATGCATTTGACAGCTTTCCTGGTGTCTAAATTAGCAGTGAGCCACAGTTGCTTACGTGAGAACATTAATGTAGCTGAGAACCACATCTGGAAGCGTAATCCACTCGTTCGTGCATACCTTTTGTTCCTCAGGGACGTCGGGGCAGATTTTTCTGGATTTCTCTTGCATTCGCGTTGTGCGTGAAGCTGCAGAGAAGCGACACCAGGGGGCAGGAGACATTTAAAAATGGCAAAAAGTTTTGGGGTTGGCCAATAACGAGATTTGCCCAAAAAAAGAAGTGTGATTATTTGTTTGTGACCCTTACTCAGCCCACTCTGAACAGATCTGAGGAGGTCAGCAACAGGGTACATTCCTTTTCCTAATTCCAAAGGTTTTTAAAAAATCAGAATGGAAGAGTATCTCAAAAACTTGTTTCTATGCTGGGTTTCATGATACAATTTATTAAGTAATCTTAATGTATTGAAGACTAGACAGCTCTCTTCTCTTCCTTCCCACTAACCCTGCAAGGGTGGATTTCAGAGGTGTCTGTTAGCCAAGACGTGTTGGATGGTATGTTTAGCTATGTTTACCAGATACGTTTGGTAAAAATACAGCATATCCCCATAATTTCTTACTTTAAAAAGACAAATGCTGCTGGTTTTTTCTTATGGATAGAGAATGAGGATATGAAAGTATAAATTCAGTGGTGTGTGAGGAATGTATCCCAGTAACTGCTAAAGTGACCACTCCTTACTGCATGTCTTGCCTAGCCTTGCAATTCAAAAAGCTTTATAGTTCATCAGTGGCACAAATTTATTTCTAAACCACACTTTAAGGCTGTTTCAATCCTTTTTAATCCAATCTTCAGAAAGACTGATTACTATGTACCATATATATAGGAAGTGTATATATAGCTCCACAAGAATTATATTCTAATCACATCTGGATGGTGAATTATTGCTGAAATTAGGTGTTCTGCCCAGCACCAAAATTCAAAACAGGACTTAATCATAAAAATAGTATTATTTACATGTTATGTGATTAAGAGTGTTAATGAGCAGGAAATTAAAGTTTTCTAAAAGGAAAAATCGGGGGTTTTGAAATACCCTGTCTTCTTTCTCTCTGTGCGAGGGGTTTTTAGCAAATGCATATGATTTTTTAAAAAGCGAATAATCTTTTCTCTCTCCCTTCTATCCATAAACTTAATGTGCAGACAGTCATTTTTTTTTACTTGAACTAATGAGACTTAGATTTATTTTGCTTGAATTTTGTACTGAAGTGCTGAAACCGTTGCCCATAATGGGCCTTATTTGCTAAAAACCTGCACTGGCTGATGCAAAGTTACAACACAGATATATAATGAAATACTTCTGGGTTTAAACATGGCCTTGAGACTGAGAGTTGAGTGACAGGATTTCTTAGCATCTCCTGCCAGCAATCACAGATAGTTTGTTTTGGGGAGACAGAGGGCTCATCAAAATATACTGGATTAGCCTGAGATCCATCCAGCCCCTCATCTGTCTCTGGGAATAGAAGGTAACAGGCACTTCAGAAGGTGCAAAAATTCCCTAACCAAGTAACTGAATCTCCTCCCATGCTAATAACTAATCTGAATTGTGACTTGCTATCTCAGTGTACAATATGATATTCATTTGGAAGTCCATAAAGGTCTAAAACTATTTTTGAATCTTGATAGATTCATAGTTTCACTTATTTATATGTGTAATGTGAAAAGAATCTTCTTTCACTGCAGTTTTGAATTTCCTACCATTTTTAAATTGAAATTAATTTGGTCTAGTGTTATGAGAAAGTGAGAACAGTGTCCCCTGAATATTCAGTGTTCTGTCTTTGAATCACATTCCCTCTTACTCATCTTTTGTATGGTAACAATTCACTGTCTTTACTATTACAGAGCCTTAATTATGCTTGCTGTCCTCCAAATCTCCTCTAATTTTGCATTATACTTTGTCATCTGCAGTTCTCTTGTTCCCATTTTCCTGTATTGTGTGTTTAGCTATAAGCTGCTCATGGCACTGTTACAATGGAAGCCTCTAAAATTGTGATTAAAATAATACCAGGTGAAATATGCCCAGGGTTCTTCCAAGGAGGTCCCACAGAAATGCTTAGTTTTATTAATCTTCATCTAGCCTGGACAGGATGTAAATAGCATTTGTATGAGGAAGAACATAGAAAAGCACTGTAAGGGGAACATGTGGCTGAGTTCAGCACAATAGCTGTGCTTATCAGGAAGATGATGTATGGGGTTTGTTACACAGAAGCAGACTGCCTGTTTTTATGCCTTCACCACATCTGCACGTTGGTTGCATGCAATCTGTTAATTGCAGTGGGGAGAGCCAGAGCTGAGTATTGCCTGCTAAGAGGTAGGCTCAGAAAATGTCATTCTTCCTCTGCATATTTGGGTATGGGATAAATTACTTTCTATATATTCCTTAATGGTCCAAGTAACAAATGTGAAAGTGAAGCAAACTGGCCAGATCCTTTTTCCAAAGTCTTGTCAGTAGAGGTGAAAGCTTTATTTTTTCTCTCTTTTCCAAAGCAGGGGAAGAACATGGTGAGCCCTAGACCCAGTTGCAGTACCACCTGACTTCTGGAGAAGCATTACTTGTCCCTGAGCTTCACTTTTTTTCTAGTAGTGCATGTCCTGCCTTGAATAAGCATTATATTGACTGGGATACAAAGAAAGGGCCAATGTACTTGCTGCTCTTTTTTCATTTGGATACTAAATGGCAATGACATGCAGTGCTATAAGCTTTAATGGAGTGTGACACCTTAACGTTATGGACTGGATTTCTCTCAAGCCAGTTCACCCACACCCAGATGACTAGCTTTACCTAGACAAATCACCTCAAAAGGTCAGTTTGTTGTTTTTGCCAACCTTTAGTTTTGAGGCTCAGAAAGCTTCTACAGAGGATAGTGGTTTTGAGGCCTGGGTTAGGCTTTATTTCTTCAAAAGCTTATCTGCTCTGAGACAGATTCAAAGCTGAATCCAATCTTGTCAGTCTTCAAAGGCACCCTGGCATGACTGCTGAAGAGTTGCTGAAGTCTGCTGGGGTGTGTTGTCTTAGGCCTGTTTGTCACACACCATGCCAGATTAGCCCTGCTGCATGTAGGGCTGGCCACAGCCCCTGTCTGCTGCATCCCCAGCACATCTCACAGCACTGCTCTGGGAGAGAGGCTACAGTTTGCTTTGCAGGCAGGAATGCTCTTTTCTCCTGCTCTTTTCCATGTCAGACTTTAATGGTTCATGCCACTCTGTCCAGTGGCCAGGTTTTGGTAACATGTATTTACTATAGTACTGATTTATATCCTGCATCTGAGACTGAAGAAAGTTTGATAAATTTCAAGCACTTTGAAAGAACATTTGTTAAGGTGCCTTCAAAATCATCTTCTTGGTGCTCTGGCATCATTTTTGCTAAATGTGATTTAACCTTAGAAATCTCGTGCCTTTCTGATAAAAGCTGATTCCTTAATCAGTCAGGAAGGATGTAAATTTTATTTGCATTTCCTTTCATCTTTCTACTTGAATTCCCATCAGTTCTGTTCACCTTCCCTAATGACTCCACTTTTCCCTTCTCCTACCAGAATCTGTTTTATTCACCTAGCACAGGCAGAAACCAACTGAACAACAGCGTAGGAAGGAATGAACCCTCGGCTCACCTTCAGTAAAACATAAGGTCATCAGAGAACTTTCGGAGAAATACCACTTTATTTTGGCCAGTAATGTGCATACAGGAGAGTGAACAGATGGGAGAACACACAGCTCAGGATATGCAGCTTGAAGGAACTAGAGGAACTGAGCTGGCTTGGAGAAAAACTAGATCCAAAACACAGTGGAATTACAAAGTAATCCCTGAAATATTGTGGAGTTGCTATGGAGACATGCAGGTGCTCAGACCAACACTGTAGACTAAAAAGATCATTTATAATTATCTGGGGAAAAATGAATTATGCTTTTTCACATAACTACTGTATGTAATTGTCATAACTAAGGACCAAAAAAGGACACAGTTATACATTGTTACTATTCAGGGTTTCTGCCCCACACCACTTTCCAGGTCTTTGTGCTAAAAGGAGTACAATTATTTCTAAAAAGCATAGACTTATAACCATATGCTAGATCTGTGCTGCTTCTAGAGAGGATTGGAGTCTCCTGGGCATAGAGGTAATTTTGTTTTGTCTTTTTAAATAAATTCAATACAATTGTGTTTATTGTTGATGGCAAGTAAGGCCATGTGTGCTCACAGTCCAGATCTCGTGTGCAGGGCATCGGGGCAGCTCTCTCTGCAGATCAATCAGTTCTTCAGCTAAGTGTGATGTGCATTTCTAGGCACACATTTCCAAACCATGTTTTTTCTGTAACTCTGAGCCAGAGCTATTCAATTAGTAAAATTGAACTGTTCCGTTCTGTTCCCATAATTTTTTTAAACCTTGTATCTTCTACTTGGGTTTCAAGCAGCAACACTAGCTAGAAGAATTTAGTGTTTCCATTTGACTAATGGCCTTTAGCTTAAGCTTGTTCATTCTTTCCCATTTTTAAAATTAGCTGCAAGTTTGAGGGGGGAACATTTGCAACAGCTTAGGTTTGTATTTTCTACTGAGGGCTGTGAGACATTCAGGATGCTCCACAGTAGTGCTTGCCCTTCAGTACTGAGGCTTTAGTCTCAATTCTGCAGTCCTGTACTCAGGAGGCTGTTGCTGAGACTTTAAGCCAAGAACAACAACGTGTTAAAATACTAGACGAGCTTTCTGGGGAAACAGAGACCATGGAGCAATAATTGCAAAACACAGGGAAAGCTTAGATCTGCAAAGTGCTTTATTGCGGCTTCTTTCATTTCAGGCCTAATCCTTAGTTATTCTAGTTTGCCTGGAAAACCTCTGTTTTGTGCGACCATTTTTCTGTATAACATCTACTTCTATTCCAGTTGTGTCTACAGGCCCTTTTCCTAGTCTGCACACAGCACTGAGTGGTGAGCTATGCTGTTCCCAAAGTGGAATACAATCCTTACCTGAAAGATAAGTTAAAAAACCCAAACAAACTACACAACAAAATGGATTGAGAGCATGAAGGAAGGAAAGAGCCTCCCTTTAGAAATCCCAGTGGCCTCAAGATAAGCCAGCAGTACTGGTTCTCTTTACAAACCTGTTCTGCTTATCAAGAGGACAATGGTTATCATCACATGTGCATGTTTCCATACCCTGTTTTATGAAGGGATGCAATCTAAATTGCTTCACTTCAATCTACATAGGACTAAACTCCACACACACTCTTTCCTCTTCCCAGGAAGACACACCATACACCCTGGGTGGTGCTTCTCCCACCTTTACTACATGGGGGTGCTGGGTACTAACTCTGCAATGTAATGGAAGTATTTCAGCCCAGCTTCTCTGTGCTCTGCAAACCTGATGTAACATGTCATTTTCCTGTAGGGGGTGGTCTCTGCATCAAAAGGGGTTACCTTAATAATTTTTTGCTTTTTGCACTGTTCTCGATGGGTAATTGTCATCTCCCTGGAGCCCTGTAAATGATTGTGAAAAAGGGCAGAGTCAGAAGATGAAAAATTCAGCTTAGGTTCAGTGAATGAATTTTCATGTCAAGTCAGGTTTCTTTGTTTTCTGTTTTATTCTCCAGATAATATCTGCTTTCTTGTCTGTGTTTCACTGACAGAAACTGTTCAGTGAAGTTGCCTATTTTCCTGTTCTTTTTCACTTATTCCCAAGTGGGATAGACATCATGTCTAAACACAGGAAATTCTCCCTTGACTTATTCTCATAAAACTCACTTTGCTTTTTCCCCTCTGTAAAATTCACCTCAATAGTATAGTTCACCAATTCCAGCATATCTCAAGAGAGAGATATCTTTGGGAAGAAGAGGTTAAAGTATCCTGCTTGCATAACAAAAGCGTAAAATAGCAACAGAGTATGGCACCCGGATACAGGTATGGGGCAAACTGGAAGCTTTTTGTTGACATATTTTTTTGCTGATGAATCAATACGTGCAGGTGAGCGATGAATACAAAACACCATACGACGATGGCTATAAGCCATCTTCAGGCTTTCAACATACACGCATTTTAAAAAAGTTAAATGGCACCCTATGAAGTTAAGATGTTTTATTCTACGTACTAAAGCGGAGCCGTTTCACCCTGGGCAATAGTGACAGCAGCATCCCCGCCCGCGGCGGCAGGAGGCAGGGCTGAGGGCTGAGCTCGGGACAGCCGGTCCCCACTCGCT
>VZRH01002267.1:884462-977845 GCA_013397555.1 Urocynchramus pylzowi | reverse complement strand
TCCGCGCCGGCCGGGGCAGGGGCAGCGGGGCACCGTGGGGCGGGCGGGGCGGGCAGGGCTGCTCCTCGGTCGGAGCTGGGGAAGCGGCACCTAATTCCCTGGTAAGAGGCTTTCCCACCTCCGCCGTCTTTGTCTCCGCAGCCTCAGCTGCTGCTGCTGGCGCTGGGAGCATTAGTGTTGCTGCGGGGAAGCGGAGAGCGGATCAGCTGTGGGAAAGGGACCGTGTTTGCACCAGGTGTCCCGTTAGGAGGAGGACGCGAATTCGCGTTCCGTGAGCGACGTGGAACAGAGATACGCCAGAGAGAAAACAGTGCACAAGGTGTGCTGGTAACAACGTAAGGAATCGTGAAGTTTCACGGCAGACTAAGGAATAGTCAGAATTCCTTCATGCTTCTTGGAGCCAGTTGGCAGGCAGAGTAATGCTCGAGTTGTTCCAAAGTGTAACACTTTAACTTCGCCTCATTTTAGTACGCTGAAAGTGCAAGCAAAGCGAGAATTGCAGTGTGCCAGTGCCAGACCAGTTGGTCTCAAACTGCGGTGCAGGAGGGCACGCGGCTCAGCTCTGCAGTTGGCAAAGGACTGGTCTATTTCCGAGCATCAAATCTGTGAAATAACCCAGCAGCATAAACATAGAAGGGACAATTTAGCTAGAGCTTGAGTGGAGGTGGAAACAGATACTGGAAGGAAGATGGGGGTGGGAGAGAGCCGGTCTGACAGTAACGCTTCAGCTGAAGCAGCAGCAGTCTTTATGAATTTGTGCTTCTAAAATTGGTTTGGAGTAGTGTCAGATGAGGCTGAGATTGATCTAGCAATAGTCCTAGTCAAACATTTTCTGAGAAAAGTTTTCTTTGAGAAACACTTTATTTATTAGACCTAAGATATTTTGTTTGAAATCTGTCAACATTGATCAATTTCTACTGATGCAGAGTTCTGCTAAGCCTGCCTGAGGACCAGGATTGCTGGAAACATCAGTGTTCCTGTCTCAAGGGTATGCACTAGCACCTGGGACAATACCTGCTGGGGGTGTTAGCGACTTCTCAGCTGTAGCCCAAACTGTTTGGTGCCAGACTCTCCTCAGAGCAACCTTGTAGCTGCTCGGAGAAAGTGAGACTTGTTTCTGCTGCGGTTGCTGAAAATGGACCGTGGAAGTCTGAACAACTGCCCTTTTGCTGGGAACTTGGTGTGACTTAGGTCTAATGTAAATTTAAGAATATTTGAATATTTGTTGTTATGGTGTTGGGTTTTCTGCTGTTCTTTTGGATTTTTTTTTTTAAAACTTGGCTTTCAGCTAGCTCTAGCCAGAAGTTCTGCTTATAGAGATAAACTAGTTAAAAATAAGTGATTTTTCTGTTTTGGGGTGTCACATTGGAAGAAAAGCTGCATGCTTTTCGTGCCTCAGTGTTTGGATATGGGGCTAGAATTGTTGGAGATGTTCAGGTGAGGTCTAGTGCTAGAAAATACACCTGTTTCCACGCTGCTTTTGTGCAGGATACATTAATTCAGCATGCTGGATGAACTTACTATATTTTCAGGATGAGTTTGTTTTGGTTTTTTTAAATTTAAACTTCTGTTATTTTACATCCAACATTTTGGATGAGCAACTCTCACATGTTCAAGGGTGAAAGGATTTCCCAGCTGCTGAGGCTGTCACAGGTACTTTAGGCAATGTACCAAAGTGTCTGACAGACTGATTTCCTTACTGCTTTTCCAAACACTGACATTAGTAGGGAAGGCAGGGCACTGCAGGAATGTGACAACTTCCAGCAATAATGCTGCTCAGGGAAGGAGTTGAAGGTGGTTGTTACAAGCCCTGAATTGATCCTGCTGCATAAGAAAAAGCATTCTCCTGCTATGGATCTTTTCTGCCATATACCTCAGTCAGCCTTAGTGGGCCTGACTGATAGCTAGCTTCAGAAAGTGGGAATAGTAGAGTGTGCATGGCTGCCTGCCAGGAAAAAATGAAAACGGAATGAGGTCTTGTCTTTATTTTCCCTAATTTTTTTTTAATTTTGTTTTGCTTTTGTTCTGCCCTTCTCCCTTCCCCCAACAATATAAGGAACTCTTGATCCTGTAGAAGTGTTTAACTAGCATTCTTTAAGAGCCAGTAGGTGGACCATAAAAAATTAACAGGCATTGAAAGAAGGAATTTCCAGGAACCCTGAACAACCTTTTGCTTGGACTGTGTCTGTATGTGACAGACAAATAGTGAATAGCAAAGCTGTAGAAGGCTATAAAGAATGAAAAACTTGAAGTCTAGGAAAATCTTCCCTTCCAGGGCATAAGGCATTAGAGGGGAAATCTTCCTGGGGGATGAGTTATCCGTTTACTGCTCGTGCCAGTTCTTCCTTGGGAGCATCTAGTGCTGGCTGCTGCAGGAGCTGTATGAACCATGTAAATTGCACATCTAATTCACTGTATTAATTTCCATAGTGATACAGAACTCATGCAGGGTTTGCTGGGACTTGTGTTTTGCTGACTTGTGGAAAGACTGCAAAGATCTGGTGGCAGCCTGATGTAGCACAGCAGAGCTGGCATTACATTTGCTGGCAGGGTTTTGTTCACTGTGAATTTTCACAGCTCCAGATTGTTGAAATGCTCTTCGCTGAGATAGGGTCAGTTTTACTAGCTCTGTTTGGATCTTACTGAAAACTTCCCAAAAGAACTCTTAATTTCTAAACCAGATTATTTTTCACTGCTTTCCACAATGTTTTTGTGGGATTTGTCAAGGTATCCACAAGGTATTCATGTGAAGCATTAAAAAACCGAATAATGGATTACATAGTGTTTGTTTATTGATTCTGGGGCAGGAAAATGGACAAGAGCCCTTGGAAGCCTGGTCTTTTTGCAATTAAAGGTATGCTTTAAGAGCTTTGTTACTCTTGAATGTAACTCATCACTAGACAGCCAGACAGTTCACCAACAGCAAGAGCTCTCAGCCATCAGCAGTTTCTAGTGCTTGCAATTTCTTTTCCCCAGGGACTGAGAGGGAAAGCTGGCCTTTATTATATGTCCTGCTGGTTATGGTGTTTGGGCTGATCTAGAGCAAAGGTGTTTGTAAATGACTGTTAAACTTCTCTGTCTTTTAGCATGAGCATCACTCTGGGGCTCAACATTTGGTACCTGCAGACAGGTGGGGGGGTTGTTTAGGAGGAAATCTTGAATTTGACTTGGCAGAATGTCATGGTTGATTGGACTCTAATGAAAACAGTGATGGAAATTTTAGATAAAATACACATATATTACCTATGTTTAATATGTATATATGTCATGGGTGGAAAATAGTGAAAGGTTCTAGAAAGTACGGCTGAGATTTTCCATAGTTATATGAAATAAAAGCAGCAGATGAGCACTTTATCCTTGGAAACTCATTTAAGGATCCCAGCTGTAACCTTGCAAATACATATTGAAAAAATACATATTGAAAAATTCATATGGAATATAAATATTGTATATTTTGGGGGTAGGTAAATCCTATGTATCAGTTGGGTATGCCTTGATATCTGCCTTTCTAAGGCCATCAGGACAGAACACGTGTCACCAGTCCATTTTGCAGGTGAGGCTGCAGATGAACAACAGCACCAGAGTTTCTCCTTGGGAAAACAGGCTTTGGACTTAAGAACATCATTTAACAGGTCACTGTTACCTCAGCTAAGACTGAGTTTGTCTCCCAGTTTGGTCATGGCTTCAGTAAGATCATGTGTTTAGGCACCATGCAGGTAAGAGGTTCATTACAAGGAATAAAAATGTCAGCTGTTCTTTCCTGAGCTGGTAGCTTGACTTCTGTCATGTCCTCAACACAGGATGAGGAACTTCTCTCGTTGAATCAATGGGTCAATTGGTTAATAGGGGAAGGAAAGAAAAACAGAAGGTGACAACTCAAAAAAGAAGAAAAAAAGAATAGGGTTCAAGTATACACATAAAGTTGCTAATTTTTTTAAAAGTATACTAATCCTTTGTGACTCTCTTCCTCTCAAATGTGCTTTATTTTTAAAAAGCTTTTTGGTTCCTCTTTAGTGTGTGTACTGGGCCTGCAAGGAAGAGTATCTGTAGGGAAGAAAAACCCAATGCTTCTGAATAAATAGCTAGGCTTCCTCTGGGTCTGATCTGCTGATTCTAATGACCAGAATAATTAGTCACTCAGATGTACTTACTGCTAATAACTCTGTGCCATTGTGCAGCTTGAGGAAGGAATTGTGCTTCTGTTCTTGTTGCTAGAGTTGAGTTTGAAGTTCTGCTTTCTCATTACGCAAGAAATTCCACGGGCACACCACACCAGTATGTGGGGGGTCCACACATTGCCATGACTCCTAGGACTGAAACTAGAAACTGGCTTCTAGACATGGGATTTGGCTGAATTTTGCCTCTAGAGGCCCATTTGAGTACCATTAACTGAAGGAAGCAACAAATTGACTCTGAACAATCTCTCCTATAGCACCAGTTAAATATTGAGGAAGTTTTCAGTCAGCTCTTCTACTGTAAGCACTTTTCTTGGCAGTGGACCTGGCCTTTACTTTCCTGGGAGAGGGAAGGTGATGTCACAGGATTATTAGTGGGAACCCCTCACCTCCAAATGACTGCAGGATTTACAAAAGGGATGTCTTTGTTTAATGTCATCTGTAAAGGTCTCCTAAAGCATTTATTTGTTGAAGAAACTTCCTTCAACACCAATGGGAGCTGTAGGAAGACAAAGCCTTCTGTGCCTGTTTATATTTGCTTTCCCTGTCACTGGTTCCTTGTCTCATCCAGGACAGAGGATTAATCTCTCTGATCCCTCTATTTCTAGTTGTAAAAGCACAGTGTGCTATTGAGGGTGATTCACTACTATGCCAATCCTTGTTATAATCTCTTGTAACTACGAATGCATCAGTCAGAAGAGAAAGGCTAATGGAAAAATGTGGCATATTTCTATAAATTTTCATTTATAAATTTTCATTTTCATAAATATTTATGGAAAGATTGATGGATTAGAGAACAGGAAGTAATGCAATACAGGGCTCTGCCATGGTTTCATAACATGGGCTACATTATAGCAGGAAATTCTTGCAAATGACTCTGCTTGACCTATCTGAGTGCAGTTTTGTCTCCTTCTTGCATATTTTCCGTGGCCTCCTTCAGCAAACCACTCTAAAGGGACTTGGATTTAACAGCATGATGAACTCTGCTACAGTAGATAGAAAGTGAAAGTTGGCAGTGGCTTTTCAGTTCATCATACATAAGTGTGGTGAAGTCTGGCATATCAGAGGAATGTGAAGAGCATGAGGTAATAGTTTACCATAGGTGATGACAGAGAAGAAAACACACATGGGAGCAGTCTGACTCTATCTGAAGTTGACAGTAGGCTTTGACTTTTCGGTCCCTACTAGTAAATGATGTGAGTTACCCTTGCAGTTCTGCATCCAAAATGTCCTTTTAACTGTGATTATTGTTAGAGCTTTTAGAATAATCATCTTGAGCTTGCCTGCCAAATCTGAGCTGAAAGTGCCAGGATGAGGAAGGACAGTTGTTGTCAGTGTTTTTTTCTCTAGTGTCATCTGTGACCATTGATTTACAATGAAACTGCTTCTATAAAATGTGTCTGTATGTGTATGTATGTGCTTGCATATAATCCACAAAAGCAGGTGGGCTGAAGATTTGCTGCTCTTTGACATTGCACGTGGTCTCTAGAGGAAAGGATTTTTTACACCAAACATGACAAATGCATACTGAACTAAATGTTGTCTTGTTTCAATGAGAAGAAAAAAATTTGCTTAGCTTTGAAAAGAAGAGGAAGCTCTCTTGCAGCTAAAATGGTATTTTTGTGAGAGACAGGAAATCTGAGTCTTTTTTCCTGCTTCTGGCCTGTTTTCCAGTTTCAATTACTTCATCTATGCACACCTTAGTTTCCTGTAACTCCAGCTGTCATCTGTATCATGGTATTTGTAAGGTTCTTGGATTTTTGTTTGAATTTTTAAACCTGTTCTCTAGGGGGAGGTGGGCTTAGGCAATCACACTGCCAGTAACTTCTGAACCTGTTGGCTAAATGTCACATAATTGCTGGAACTTTAGATGCTGCAGAAAGAATGGAATATAAATTGCAATGTCACAACTGAGAACTGCAGGCTCACCCTGTGCCGAAGCCCATGGGGATGGCACTTTTTAACTATAAGCTAGGCCACATGGATGAGTGGCCCCTGTAAAACCTACAACCACAGGATACCAAATGCAGGATCTCAGACTGTGCTAATTCTTCTGCTGTGGAATGGCCTTCTTCCACTGCAAGGCCTTCTGAAGGCTTAGAAGAAATTTAAAGTATTGTTACCAAATTAGAGCTGGCACGATGCAGCAGACTCTTCACAAAATTAATGTCTGATAACATAAGGGGGTGGAGGGAGGAGAGGTACCCTTGTAAAATTACATGGTTCTTGTCAGGTTGGCTTGATCTTGGGAATTAGCAGAAAACAGTAGCAGGTTTGATTAAAATATTGAAGGGAGTTTTAACTTTGCTCTTGGCATAATAAAGCAGAAGCCAGTAAAAACACGATCAGATTTCAGCCTTCTAAACACATTGGTGTTCTTATGCAGTGTTTTCCTATTGAAGCCTTGAAATATCTTCTTGTTTTGGGGCATGAAAACTGTATATTGCCTCTTAGCAGTTCCTTTGTGTGAGGCATGTATGTTGTTTCTGTGATTATTTTGACAGCAATGTTCCACTATTTTGCACCCTTCATCTTAGGGTCAGACCTGACAGGGGAGGATAACTCATCCTGAGACTGCTCAAGTTGAGTATTTCTGATGTTGCAGAAATTCTCACCAATCATTGCAAAATTGCAAGGCTTGAAAAGTCTCCGTATTGTTCTGTGTGAGCTGCTGCATGCTGTGGCAGGGTATGAAAAAGAGTCCTGCTCTAGTACACCTGCAGTTATTCTGCAGTGCTGAAGAGCTCTGCAGTTCCTGAGACCTTTTAGAGATAAGTAGCTTTTTATGTACCATCCTGGAAAACTGCCCTGCGATGTTTTCCAGGCAACTCACGGAGAACTTGCAAAACTATTGTAATTTCCAAATGGCAAGAAGTTCAAAATTATTATTCTTTGACCTTTCCTAATCCATCTGATTACTTTCTGAAATGAAATGTGTGGCTTTGTTTCTAGTGAGGCTGTGTGCAAGTGATATATTAGAACTGCAGCTTCATAGCAGCAGGAGATGGCCCTGCCAGAGCCCTGTGCCTCGTACTCTGCCTAAAGTGCTCCTTGCATTCTACCCCTGCCCAGTAAGGCTGCATTTGAGATGCTGCTAGTGAAGTGTGGAAGCATCTCCTCTATATATCTACATACCAAATGCAGTAGGGTAAGTCTGACATATGCTCTGCAGTCTTTTTTTCAGTTTTTTTTCTTCCCAGCATCTCCCATGGTGAGTGTTTGGTGTTTTGGGGATCCTGAAGCACGTGTATCTGCCCCAGACCTAGGCTTTTATTTACCGGTGGTGTTGGTATCAGCTTCTCCAACCACAAGGCAAGGATCCCAGCTCAGTTGCAGTTGAACATGTGTGATTCAAGATACAATTTCTCACTCACTTTCCTTTGTTAGTGATACCCTGGCAAGCATTGCATCATGTGGTCCAGCAGCCTGAGAGCAAAGAATGTGGGATCAGTTCCTTATATAGGCAGGGAATTAGATACCTCATGCATTTTATTCTTGGCTGTGATCTTTCATTGTGTCTTGTTAGATATTTGTTATGATTGTTTGCTTTCTCTGTCTACTTGAGCTCTG
The DNA here is from genome assembly GCA_013397555.1 of Urocynchramus pylzowi. Classification (NCBI taxonomy): domain Eukaryota; kingdom Metazoa; phylum Chordata; class Aves; order Passeriformes; family Fringillidae; genus Urocynchramus; species Urocynchramus pylzowi. The sequence goes on along the minus strand of VZRH01002267.1, from coordinate 970,100 downwards.
CTTGTCAGCTTAGACACGTGTTCAGTCTGTCTCATCCATCTTTGCCTACTGGGAAGTTTTTTAGTTGACATGTTCTCACTATGCAGAGCTATAGGTGTTTTGCAGAGACTTGGTAGGGCTGTGATGCCCTGCAGGCATCGTGCTGGTTGGCTGTTTGTCAGCTGCCTTTTCTAGTCTTCATTAGCTGCTGTATTAAGGCTCTCTGCTCTGTAAGACCTGCATGGGTTTGGCTTAGCCTGTCTTCACTGTCTATGCCTCGTGCAGGGGTTGTGGGAAGAGGCTGCAGGGATTGTTCTGCTTCAGGGTAGATGCTCTGCTCAAGGAAGGTATGTTTTCCAGTTGCATCCTGATGCTCTGGTGTTATCTCCCTTTCCACATGACACTACAAAGTGTGCGCTTATCCCTTGTCACACAGTTTGCATTGCTGCTTCTATGAACAAGGGAAGAAACTCAGAGAGCTGATGAGCGAATCTCTGAGTGATTGCCTTTGAGCTATATCCTGTGTGGCTCATGGGCAAGTCTTTGTGGTTGATGTAATCTGACTAATGCATGTGAGAGACATCTGAGCCAGGAATTGGGAATTTAATAAGATGATGAAACTGTTGGGTTTCAAGTCTGAAAGTAATTCTTGTCAGCAGGGGATGGGAGTGGAAAGCAACTTGACTGTACACAGTGCATCCCACCAAGGCCAGTAACATGGACATACTGCAGCACAGGCCTGCTTTTCTGAGATACTCTTTATTCCTTGTGTCCAGTGACCCCTCTGAGTCAAGGACAGTTGGCAAGTTTCTGAGCCAAGCCTTTCTTCTGTGGGCCTCTGTTTCTTCCTTTATTGTAACGTGCCAAAAAAAGAAGAAAATCACTAGCATGACTAGGCTAAGTCATGCTTTAACTTGGTGAGCAATAAAACAGCATGTTACACTGTCTCTGGGCCTTCTCCCACCCCTTCTAGAAAAGATGCCGCTCCAGCATGACATCTTGCAGAGAGATGAATTACTCCAGCTTGCAAATGCCTTCACCGCTGGTGTGTAAAGACGGCACTGCCTTTCCAAATTTCTTCATCTCCCCTCACCATTCTTTCTAGGCTTTGAGTGAGAAACTTGAAGATGTTAAGTACTTTCTTGGGTTTATGAGAGCTGTTTTGTCTTCGCTAATAGATGATGGCTTTTGAAGAGATACTAAATGTTGTATTGGAAATTCATTTGTAACTGAGTGCACCTCCAACTCAATCAGACAATTGCTAAAAATAATCTGCCTTCTAATTCCACTGGTGATCTCTAATTAGAAGAGTCTTCTAATTCATAACCTGCGTATAGGACAAGATCGGAGACTGAAGTGGTTTTGCCAGTCTGGAAGGAATCAGTGTTTGTGGGGGTAATTTTGTGGGGAGACCAGCTGTTCTGACACGGATGGTAGTAACTTTGCTCTGCATTTATGCTGAGCCGTTGCCCCAGCTAAATGCTGTAGGGTGCAGTTTTTCCAGCAGTGTCTCCTTTTTTAGGCAGGGAAGATGCCCTTCTTGGTGGGCATCTGCTTCCTAGAGATTTTATTTTTCCTATTAAAAATCCACACCTACCCCAGAAAATCCAATCCGTGGGCACAGAAACAACGTTATACGTGTGTTACATTGTTGTTTCCTGCTTGAAGCTGTTAGGTTGAGCATTTTAAGACAGCTGTGTGTCTTTGCTACAGAAGCAGCACAGCAAGGAAGAGGGAGCCTTTTCAACTGAGGTATTTCACATCTCTTGAGATTGGTATCTGAATACTTTTTAGCCAGTTGTCGATTTCGTTTCTTAAGTTCGATGACTTCTGTTGTCTGTAATGAGATAGTGAGAGATCAGCTGGCCTTGCTGAGATGTGAAACTTCTCTTAACTCTGCAGGAAATGTAGGGGATGTGAGTTTGGACCAGATTATTTGTTTGTAAGATAATGCTAATGTTGACAGGTAATGCCATTCACTGAATAGCTTGTGTCCCTGAAAAACAGGGAGTGTAACTTCCTCCGAGCTCAAGGCTTTATGCCTCTTTCAGAGAGAGCACAGCCAATGGGGAAGCACCAAGCACAAGGCACAAGGTCACTCATGACGCAGAGGGGACCATGCCTGTTCCTAGGCACAGCGCTGCTTCCTGTAGATCCCAGAGACTGAAGGGAATGATTGGGTCCTCTAAGAGGAAAGCAGCAATGTTTTGGTCACTTGTGGGTTCCTGTCACTTCAGAAATAGCAGAAGACATCTTTAGTCTTTATATACCTTGTGAACATCTTGATGTGCTGTACAGCCCATGTGTGGGAGCCTGTGCTAAAGATGGGACTATCTAGAACAAGCCAACTGTTTAAAGTGAGCAGAAAATGGAGGAGATTTTTGTCTTGACTTTCTAACATCTGTTGCATTGGGAATAGGAAGTAGTTTTCTTTTTTTCAATTGAGAAAGAAAAAACAAACTTGCATTTGCCATTTAAAATGATTAATAGAGAAATGTGTCGTTATCTCTCCGTTAACCTAATTCGATAGGTGTTCATATTATTTGTCTGTAGTTATTTTTCATTTGCTCTTTGGGAGAGCAAATGTCCCTGAATATTATCATAATTGTAGCTACTTAGAGAAGGAAACCAGAAAGTCAACTATCATGGGTCCGGGAGAACATGGAGGAGGGTGGGGTGGGTTTTCCTCTCTGCAGTGAAGGGTGCTGTTGATGTAAAATTCAACAGGTTTGATGCTTGCCTCTTTCTCCAGCAGTAGATTTTCCATGAGGACTAATAATATTTTAGCTTGATAAATAAATAAATAAATATTTTTCTTCTAGCTTTCATTTTCAACAGATACCTGATAAAAATTACTGTTTCTTCCAGGTTTTGTCATTCTGAGTGTTTCAGGTTTTACAGTAGTGCTCATATGCACCAGAGTTGCATCGGCCTTGTTTAGCACACTTGGCTCATCTCACCAGCTCCTGTTTAAACTAATTTAAAGCAAAGACCATCTGCTAGGGGAAAAGACATAAAAGCCACTTCTAAATGTGAGATTGGGTTGAAGAATGTGACATGTCAATTAGCATGAGTGATGTGGCCGTGCTCCTGAATTTTATTTCCCTGTTTGGAGAACTTCTTATATATAATATAAGAACTTCTTATATATATATATAAGAATATAGCATCTTCCTTCACTGCCTTGTAGATATGCAACAGCATCCCAGTATCCATTCCATTGTATTGCTCCAGCTGTCACCAGGTTCCTTCAAAACCACCTTTTGTCCCACAGAATTTTGCTGTCTGATGGGTTGGGCTTCCTCTCACCCTTACTAGACACTTGGAGATTCCTTTGAAACACATGCTGGAGTAAAAACTGGTAATCATTTAAGAGTAGGTCAGAAGGGCACTGCAAGTCAGCCTCTTCTCCAGCAGCAAGAAACAGACCTGTGCAGTTCTGTTTCTCATTAGAAGGCACCATTTTTCTGTACCTGGGTACTTCACTCTGTCTCAGTAGCTTTCTGCAGCTGGCTCTGTTTGGCTGGCAGTGAGCAGCTAGTGGGTGATAGCTGGACTTTACTGCTGTAATTCTGGTGATAGAAGGCTGTTGATGGGTTTGCTTTAATAGGATTCTATCCAGGTCTTGCAAGTGCATAGGAATGGATTGGTGGAGTTTTGTGCTGTTTCTCCAAATTTCTTATAAAATCTCTCAACTTCTGAATACTTTTAGAAATAAAGGAACTAATACTGGGTGGGACAGAAAGGGTCAACACTTGATTGCTGAATTGAGAACAGGGACAATGGGTGAAGATGCAACTGCTGGACACTGTTTCCTTGTCTGTGCAAGAAGGCAGTGATTTAAAAGAATCCACAGTCACGTATTCATCTCATGATTGCATCCAGTGGCTATTTTAGGTACAGTGGGGATGAATGGCCCTTTATAGACTGTGGTAAGGAATGCCTTGTCTGTGGGTTTCAGTAATGCCAGTCCCTTCTCTTCGGGTGGCACAGAGCTCTGTTGTGGGGGAAGGATGGTCGGAACCAACACACGCGTGCCAGCACGCTCGTGTGAAATAACAGCCTCATGAAGGGAAACCCTGCGGGTGCTGCGCCCCTGCCAGCTCTGGCACAGGGAGCTGGGGTGTGACTGTTTGTCAGCCAGCTGAAATCAGTTGCCTGGCCTTTAAACTACACCAGGGACACTTAAAATACGATAGACACATGCGGCCTTTTTAACCACCCAGCAAATCCCATGATAAGGTTGCAGCTGGAAGAGGCTGTCTTGTTCTGGCACTGGAAGGGATTTAGTTCTGTTTGCAGACCTGGACTCTGTCTGTGGGCTTTACACAGCTTTACTTTTTAATGATAATGCTATGACACAGAGGTTCTTAAACTACAGACATAGTTTTCAAGTCAAAGTTCATGAGAAATACCATGTTTGTCTGCCGAGCAACTTTCTCAAGACAAGATTTGGCAATTTCTGGTGACAATGCAGGTGTGAAACTGAGATAGTGACTCAGATAAGTAGTGCTGTTGCTGCTTGTCTTATTGTAACACTTCAGTCTGTGCCCTTGGTTGTGCCAGGTACTGTACATTGCCATGGTAAGGAACAATACTACCGCACAAAAGCTATCTGTGTGTCTGGAACAGCCTGGAAGTGGAAGTGGAAGTACTGTTATCCTTCCATTGCACAGAAGTGGCTAAACCAAAGAACTCCAATTATTTGCCTTTTTGAACCTTAGCCAGTGAGCACACCTCTGTGTTGGTGATACTTAAAATAAAGATGAGCAGCAATGTCAGTGAGGCTGTGCACTCTACTCCCCCAGCACGTTGTTCTGCCTGGAGGACAAGTTCTCATGCAGGTCACAGTACTGGTCCTTCCCACATTACCTTTTGCATGGGGGATTCTTGGACATAGCAGATGTACAGAGAAGATATTGGAATGGATAAAGATAGAAATATAAAGCCTTTAAGGAAACATACTATGCCTGAGTATATTCCCCAATAAAAAGTTCTCATTGAAGTCTGTTACACTTTAATGACTCATGGTATTTCCCTGTATTTAACATGTATTTAGAATTTTTAAATTTGGGGGATTGCAAATGACTTCTGGTAGTGAGTTTGGCATCAGAAATCAGGTTACTTTGAAATGTGAGAATTTACGGTTGAAATCAAACTCATCTGTGTCATGCGAGTTAGCAGAAGAATCAGGTACAAGATGTTTGGTACATTGCTCTTTACTCCTCATTTGAACTTCTGCAAACTCTGGTTTTAGGCTCTCCTGTTGCTTTGGGCAAGTCCTAAAGAATGTGGTTTATAGGTGTTTCTTCAGAGTTTAAAGGCTTGTCATAGTGATCCAGAAATATAGATTTCATTAACGCTTCCTCAGCAAAAACATGTTGTAACTTAAACCTATAAATAAAGACTTACATGACGTTTAACTCATAAATCATTCAAAAGAAATACATTCTTATGTGCATGGCTTTGGAAATTTCTTACTCACCCAAAGACAAAGAAGGAGTGATTTCACATTTCTTTAAAACACAGAATCATATAGTCAATAGTATATTCTTTTTACTCTGCCTTAAGAGGAGTGTTTTGCCTGGTAGCAGTTAAACAATTGTGAAGAATGTTGATTAAGTATCTGTTGTTTGTAAATGGCTTTTACAACTGTCCATCTCTGATGAGATGGAAAATAAGTGATGTAGCACAGAATTTTCCTAAAAATGCATTGTTGTTATCTCTGTACAATATAGAATGTGAGCAATGTCCTCACTGAACAATGGTGAGATTGTTCTGTTTCATCACTGTCTTGCATTGTAAATATTTATACTGGTTGAGAAACCCAGGCTTTTGTTGTCTTCGATGTAAGTGTATGCATTTTTTAATAATCTTTAATAATTTTGAAGATAAAAATACAGAACAATTTTTCCTTGGATTTCAGAATCGATTTAGAGTTTTATGAATGTTACATTGTATCATGTGGACTTGTGTACTAGACTAGAAATTTACCTGCAGGTAATTGGTGCAAATTTCTCTCTCTGGTCTATACATGTATTAGTATGTCTCTTCTTCCACTGGATTATAATCTTCATTACATTTTCTTTTAAAAAATATCAATTGTCTCATGGAGTGCTTTGCCAAATCACAATGATCATGTGGGCTTTTTCCCCAGTAAATTTGCAGTTATTCTGGAGGTCTGGGGTGTTTCCTTGTCCGTGATATCACTTGCTGTCTTTCTGAGGCACGTCATAGTTTAGTGGGTTTTGGTGTTTGTGCACGAGTTGGAGTGAGGGGAGTGTTTTTGTGTTCAGTAGCTGTGCTGTGGACCCTTTGTGCTGACTGCAGGATGATCTGCAAATGCACTCAACCAGCTGCAGCAGTCTTGGTGGGCCAGTCCCAAGCCTATGTTCACACTGTGATGGAATCCATGTAGGTTACTGCTGTGCATTACTTTTGGACATGCAGTGAAAAAGGAAAGACAGTTTTTCTCAGAAACTGTAGGAATGGGCATAATACTGTGGTATGTTCTTCTCTGACAATAAGTATTATAACAAAGCAAGTCTTCATGCATATCTTCTAGAAAAATTTAAAGTTGTGTGATTAAGACAGCCTCATTTTTGATCTGCAGGGTGGCTTCAGTGCCAAATTGGAGGGAAGAATGCCTCTTCTGGAGAGGGGCATTCATTTCTCAGGAGGCCAGTCTCTATTCATGCTGGGGATCATGGCTAAAAGTGATAAGGCAAGCCCCAAACAGGCTGTGATGTAATGTCCTGCTTGCAGCAAAGCTGTAAAGACTCTCAGCTTGCTGTGGGTGTGATTCATGTGCTAGACTTGCTCTGTTCAGAAGCAAGATGGCTTTAATGTGAAGGGGTGAGGAGAAATGAGAGGTGAGGCAAGAGAGTGAATGGCACCCCCTTATGCAAATAGATTTGGGAATTCAACGGAGCAGGTAGAGGAATTTGCTGGCTGAGGAAACAGGAGCCCTGGCTGTTTCTTCTCCCCGGCCTCCACCATTAGGACTTTCCAATGTAGAGAATCAAACTCTTGCTTTACTTCTTTTCCTTTTTGCTTGTTGTAGTTTGAGACTGTCCCAGGGATTATTGCTGATGTTATTATGGTCTGTTTCATGAAAAAATATACAAAGGGAGTTTCTTAAAAATGTCTGTGATTCAGCAGACCGCTGATGCTAAAGTTTTGCATCTGTAGCAGGAGCTTACTGTCCCAGGTGTGTGTGGAGCACCTGGTGCTTTGTCTTTTCCACAGGACATCAGGAAGGGTCAGTGATGCTTCTGATGCTGGTAAATTGCTATTAGTAGCAGGGGCAGACAAAAGTAATTTCTTTGTTTCACAGGGGACTGTAATGACTGTACTATTGTGTTATTGTAACAGAGGGAAGTGACATTTGTTTTCCTGAATGCTAACCAAGCTAGTTCATAATTGCATTTATCAGCTGATTTGATTTGAAGGGAACAGTCTTTAAGGAACTTGTTTTTCAGAGGTCCAGATCCTGCTCAGCTTCCATTGAAAAAATGGGAAGGGGTTGCTAAGAGCTCTGGGACTGTTATTTACTGAGACTGTAGTTTAACTGCTTGCTTGTCTAGTTGTATTATATTTGTAAAAATATCTGTACTCTTATTTAGAGAGGAGTTAGCCAGAGCTGGCAGATACCTCTGTTTCTCTGTGGATTATGTGTAGTCTACACCTGTATATTCCTGTATATTGAGAAGCTTTCAAAGGGAAGATGGGGAACTTGCAGAAGAAACTCTTGTCCCCTTTCTGAGTCTTTCTTTTGATTTCACCTACTCAATAGCATGATTTAAAGATGTATTCGAACTTAAAGTCTTGAAGCTGATTTGTTTTGGGACACTAGATGGTGGAGGAAAGGAGGAACTGAGATAATAAAGGGAGAAGTTACAGCTAAGCTAGTAGACAGTGCATATATGGGCAGACTCAGAGCTGTAAATAGCAATAATCCAGATTTATACCTGCCTGGTCTGAATACAAGGGTTCTCTTCAGGGTTTGTACAACATTAGAAGTGAAATGTGAAAGGTACTGCAGGAAAGGGAGTGTTAGTTCCTCTCCCTTAAGCTCTCTTGATTAGATTTGTTTGTCAAGTTAACAAATGCATGTGAAGTGCATGAGCCTTGATAACATCTCTTAAATACTGCTGTTAACAAAGTACTGATTAAGCTGCAGTAAACTAAAATGAAACGCAGATGCAGGATCCTCTTTTTGAAAATGCACATCTGTCATCTCTAGAATAGGGTTACGTAAGATACATTAGTAGGGGAAGAGTCCGAACAAGCTCAAAATGAAATAAATAAAAGCTTCAAACTGGAGCCAACACAAGCTGATAGGATTGGAAATGTTTGCAAATATGGAAAATGTAATATACATAAAGTATACATAAGCTATATCCATCTGAAATGTCAAAGTAGCTAGGAAAAGTTAAGATGCACACAGGAATTTACTAAAGTCACTGGATGAGGGCTTCTGTTGCCTTCAGAATAATGACAAAAACACAAAACCAAAGGAGTTTTTTAAATGGAGCTTTGAGATTTCACATTAAGACCTCCAGCAGAAAAACAGATTCCAAATCTGCATTAATAGATTGTTTCAAGTCTTAATATGAGCAAGTAAGCCAGCTGATGAAGCTATTACACCGTCTAGCAGCAAATTTCTTCAGGGAGTTTCCATTCCTTCCTGGGTTGGTCAGGCTTTGTGCTGCGTAGAGGGGAAGTTTCAGAAGACCAGATCGCATGGCAGCCATCCACAAAGTCTCGGAGCAGAATTTTCAGCCTGCATCTGAAAGGTGCCCTGCAGTGTACAGACTGATTTATCCCATGGCAGGATTGTCACAGCAGTAGATGGCACTTCAGTGTCTGCATTATGTGGACATCAGTGATCTGCTTTATTTTTGCTTCATTTTTATTGATGATTGCTTTATTTTTAACCCATCCACCCTGCAACAGATTGTCAGAACACTGACATAGGTGATACTGCTCACCATCACTACTCTGAGCTAGGGCAGTTGAAGAGAAGCTAAGAAACCTTGGGGCAACTCACAGGTGAAATTCTTTCCAATTCCCTTCTGTTAGTGACTATCATCTTCCTTCTGCCACAGGTTCCATGGCATATGTTTCATGCATATAAAGACATACTATTTTAATCCAGAATACCTATTGTACATTTAACAGGAAGGCAGCTGACCTATTTGGCTGGTGTATTTTTTCCCCTTCCAAGTAATACAAAGCATTTGTACACACTTACATGGATCCTCGGGATGCGTTTCTTGTGGTAAGGCCTGTGTACATCTGCAGCCAGTGCCACTACAGCTCCAGAGCTACTGTTGACATTTTCCAGCATATCCTATGTAGCAAGGGAATATGGTGGACTTTCTGAAGTATAAATGACCTAAGAGAATCTGCTGTTCAGATAGCATGTTTACAGACTCTGATAGGTACCAAACCACAGACAGGAAATCATGATTTGTGCTTACTTGCCCCATTCCAGTTGCGAATATTTGGCAAAGAGTAGTTTAGCCTTTATTTTGGAACATGTAATGGTCAGAGGGCTGCAGTAGGTGGCAGGTGAGGAAGGACTTCCATCTGCATTCTTCTAATGGCACTTGACACTCTTAACAGTCCAGCAAGTTACAGATCATGTGGTTCATCTCACGTTCTTGCTGTCACTTGGGAAACTGAGGTCTTGACAGGATGGATGATGAAAGCAGGAATTCCAAGTGGTTTCCACCGACTTCTGTTATACTGAGTATATATATATACTCCTGTTGTGGTTGTCCCTTCTCATTGTTGAGGGGTACATCTGGTGCAGGTAGTTCAGTTTGCAGGATGCATATTGAGCTCTGAGTGGGAGCCCGAGACGAGGCCATGAATTGCCAACCTCTTGGACAACAAAGGCCCTAAAGATGAATGGTGCTGGTGAGGAGGGTGAATGGACACTGGGAGATACAGCACAGGAGCAGGGGACTCAGGACTCAGAGTGAGATTTGTGTGCAGGTAGGCTGTGATGGGATAAAAGCCCAGGGGGTCCTTTGTTGGGGGTACTCCTTTGGGGGCACCAGCTCAGGCTGTTTGTATTACTGCACTGTGAATAAATGGTTTTGTGGAACAAGACATCTGAGACTCTGCCATGGGAAACCCGGGACAAACCAGTAAGGAAACCTGGTCTGACCGTGTGAGTGGGGTGTGCAGAGGGTCAAGCAGGGGTCTCATGGGCTCACAGGAGCCTCCTGCTTTGAAGGTGCTTCAGTCCCAGCAGTGAAAGTCTCTGGTGTTGGGAGTGCAACTGCCAGAGTCACGTGAATGGTCAGACTGGAAGGTTTCCTTAACACCAAGTCCTTCTTGCTGATAACCCAGAAGAACCTAATTTTCTGCTTCTGTCAGATGTACTGTTCAAGGGAATACCCCAGCCACCAGGCCCAAGTCATGTGCATGCTTTTCCTTCCTTTTGTACTTCTCAGCTACCTTGAGAGACTCTGTCCTGTTTTCTCTGAATCAGACTGATTTTGCCACAGCTTTGTGGTTCTAGCAATGAAATGAGGACCTAGATGGTGTGGTTCCAGATGTCTGCAGGCATTCTTAGTTACTGTTTTGTCTATCCTGCAGAAGGCAAAACTGGACTACCTGAGTGGGTGGAATCTTAGCTTCACTGAGCTAAGATCATCTGGGGGCTCTGCAGCCAGGATTTTGACCTCTTTTGTCTTTTGAAATGGCATTTGTTTCTGAAGACTCTCTGCAATGAGAGTATGGCTGGAGTCCATCTTTTAGGAACCAGTGTGGCTGTAGATAAGAGTAACAACTGAGCATCAAGCTGTCCTCTTTCTTGGCATTCCCATGTGCCCCAACCATCTCTGCAGGAAGTTATGAACCAAACGAAACACAGTGAAGGAGGAAGCTGAGCCCCTACCTGCCACCTCCTGGGCAAGTTTATTCTGCTGTTGGATGGAGAGGCTGTAGTAATAAGGAATTCTCATTTTGTGTGAGGTATGGCCTAAACAACTAACTGGAATCCTGAACAGAAGAGACTATATAGGAGCAGTCTCATTGCCTTAGCACTTCTTCCTTTTTGGCAGGCCCCCAATTTGATGTGCTTCAAGTTTGGATCCCACTTTGCAGGTGCCCAAATCCTCACCTTTGAATCAGGTAGGACATGGAATTAATTTAGCTGTGAAATATCCTGTGGAACTTGTCATAACTCGCTTTGTGTTGGCTTTGAGTGGCATTGCTTTTCTGGCATGCTTGTCTGTTTGTACTCAGCACTGCAGATGGTCTGTTCATTCACGTAACTTTATCCTTTAATTAGCACTGTGGAGTTAAAGTGCTTTAGGTTGACAGAGACAGAATTTGAGTTGTGTGCATTATTAGGGACCCAGCAGATTGGGGATGCGACAGGGCGGCATCTGGGTTTAGTTTACAGCTTTTTCTAAGCCACCCTTGAACAAAGGCAAGCTTTATTAGAGCGTCTGACAGGCTTCTTTACCAGAGGAGGGGTGTTTCACATCATCTTTGAATACACAGTTGGATGATATCTGCTGTTTAAACTCTTTCAAAGAATTCTAACACATGCTGTCCTTGAAATACCTGCAAAAAGAACTGGTTTGACTTGTTTGCCATTATCAGAGAGGGTTAACTATGTTTTCCAATAATTTTCCTTGTTCTCTTTATAGTCATAACGTGCCCTTGCCTGCAAGCCCAGAACCCCTTTTGAGAGGAGGCATAGAGCAAAAGTCCTTCACTTTTGCTCTGTTATCACTTGGAATAGCATAGAACATACTACCTGGCATATTTACATTGAAGCTTAATGTTCTCTGGATTCCCTTTCTCTGTGTTTCTTGGGAAAACACCTTCCCTTCCTGCCTTGTTGACTGTGGTTTGATAATCCCATCTCAGCCCATGTTTATATTCCCTCTGGCTTGGCTCTTTTAGAGGATGTAACTAAGCAGGTGTGGGGAGGATCTGAGGAGGTTCTGTGTTTTCTCTTTGTGCTGGGATTCAATAAGGCTGGTAAATCTCATGTTTCCATTTGTCCTCCAGTAAGGAAGTGTCCTTGTTGCTAGTTTAGGCATACTGATATATTTTACTTTTAAAGTAAGTGATGCCTGAGAGTTCCGGAGGCGTTGCCTTTAAAGCTCTCATGCGTGCTTTATGATGCCGTCTTGGCCTCTATGGGAGTAATACAAATCCTGCCCACGTGTCAGTAAAGCTCTTGAACTTGGCTGAGCACTCAAACAGGCCAACAGCATCATGCAGCAGATGGAGTGGGTGATTGGGATGCAGCAGGTCTTGCTTACATTTTTGGTTTTGTTCATGATTTTCTCTACAACCTTTGATAATTCTTTCCCCCTCAGTGAAAAGAGGATAGTGAACTGTCATTGTCCTTATAAAGCGCCTTAGAACTTAAATTTTTTTCTTCCTATTGTTTAATCAAAACCAGTCAAAATAGGTGATCCTGTTTTCATTTTACACAACTGCAGTATTCCTGTGGAGTCTAGTGGAAATAAGCCAAGCTTTTTAGGTTTTTGATTCCACTAAATATGCGGAATGGTGTGGTTCTATCTTCAAAACTTAAATTAAATGTTAAATAAAAAATGTGTGCAGTATCAATTATGGGTATGCACGAAGTGCAAAGTTATACTACTTCCAGATTATTAAACAACATAATACATAGGGCATTAATCTAGTCTCTGTTTTCTGCTTTTTCAGATTCAAAACCAGACAAAAAGTTGGTATGATATGGAAACAGAAGAACAGTGCATCATTCAGTTGCCCTGTTTAATATAGTCCCTGCTGTGTTAATTCCTTTCTAATCTGTTCTTTAAACACAATTGTTTGTGTCTCATTTATGGCAAATTACATTCCAAATAAACACTCCATGATATTACATGTTTCAAAAAGCTTTTTATTTATTGTACTTCACTAATCTAATAAAAGGTATGGTTAATTATGCCTGCCTTGCAGACTACCTTTGCCAATTTTGGCTAATTTATGTCTATCACTATCTTTCCTATGTGTAATGCTTCCCTGTTGCATTAGTAGAAGAAGGATAAAGTGTGTGTAGTCTATCCAGTGAATTCACAATCCCTAGTGAGGGATTTTGATTATATTAATCTCTAATAGTCTTAGGAAAGGAGCAGCTCATGTGATACATCTTTCAACTGGTACAGGTTTATATGAATGACAAGAGCCAAACACGGGCTATTTTCTGGTTTTAGCCAAAGCTGCAGCATTCACTTTTTTTTAGGATGAATCCTGAGGCAATTTGATCCAGTATGGGGGGTTGGCAGTTCAGGAAACTTACCTGTATGAGCTTTGTTCCCTGCACCTCCAAGTAGCATGCTCAGCTTGGAGAGCTGCTCTTCCTCCTTCTCCCTATCCAAGCAAACTCAAGCATGACCCCTGCCCTCTAGCTCTGCTCTCAGAACGCTTTCAGAACTGGTTGAGAATTTATTTATTTATTCATTTTGCGTTAATTGTGCTCTGACCTGTCTAGTTAAAATTCTTTAAAATTTCTGTGTCTCTTCTCACCCAGCAAGGGCACCAGAATGCAGAGAAAATAAGACACATGTCTTGGTCCAGTGGATAGCATAGCTTTGGTTTAGAAAGTACTGCATTTCAAGCTACTTTAACATGATCTAATATTTTTATTTTTTAGTTGCAAGGCCTTACAATGGCACAGAATGAGCACTGCGTTCAAGCCTCCTTCCTGTAAATAATAGGACCAAACAAGGCGGTGTGATGAACATGCCACTGCATCAAATCTCTGTCATTCCAGCTCAGGATGTTACCTCTTCCAGAGTCTCCAGGAGCAAGACCAAAGAAAAAGAGGAACAGGTACTGTCAGATGTGCTTGATTTTCCACTGGAAGTTATCTAACCATAAAATGGTAGGGGTTACCAAATCAGACCTGACTCTATTCCAAAGCCCCAACTCCTTGCATTACTGCTGCTTTTAGTGAGGACAAATGCTACCAAATTACCTTCTTATTTTTGTGTTCGCTATTTTAAAGCAGCTGGCTGCAAAATTCTAGAGATTGTTGTTGAGTAACTTCTGCAGAATGCAAGCTACAGCCATCTATTTTGCATAAGAATTCAAGGCAGATAGGGATTTGGATGATGGCTCTAATACTATTATTGTAGAAGCTGTTACAGGTGTATTAAAGAAAAATTATATGGAATGTGAACCCCTATGTGTAGCCATGCATCCTGTTTTTCTTTGCTCTTGGTAGCATGTAGTAGCTGTGCTGTATTTCAAAGTGACTAGAATATCACAAGGAAGGCTGTATACACCCATATGTATACATACTGTACTGGTTTATGCAATATGATTTGTATTCCTAATTTGGGAGTATGTGTGTGAGTGGAATCAATCTGAGGTCTTGCTGTGGTGATAATGCAAAAATACCTGTAGTATCTACTGATTATAAGTCCAGTAAAATCCATTCAGTACACTACTTAACAGTTTGTAATAGCATGTGAAGAAGACTAGACTATGTCTAGTCTTCACATGTCAACCTTATTTATCTGGGCTGTGTCTGATCCAGCCCAAAAACCTTAATGTGCATCGTGCTTTAGTGTACACTGTACTGCATTGATCTTATATTACCTGTCAGTTCCACAGAAACGTCTTTGTGGTTATGTAGCTTTAACATAAAATGACATCAGGAGAACATTCAGATTGTGGTACAGCTGCAGGGCTTGCTTTGTGGACTGCTCAGCAGTGGTTAACTCTGAGGAGACCTAGAGTGGTGCTGGTTACAGACAGGGTGCAGCTTATGTATAAGGGACTAGAAAGGCATTGTCATGTTACAGAAGGGGATTTACCAACACTAACTTTGAGTAGGGTAAAAGAGTTACTTCTGATGTGTTGGGATAATTGGCCCTGATGACCCATCTCACCTGACAGCTGTCCACATTGCACCTGTCAAAGTCACCAGAAGAAATTTTCCGGACTATTGGTTTGTGACTTAAGTGAAGAACAGCAAGAAATCCTTACCACCTTTATTATTACAATCCAGTTTCTCATATTGAGTGTATAATACCTAGGCATGCTTCATGGCAGATTAAAATGTAGACTCAATACCTGTGGAAGACTGTGGCAAAAATCCTATTGAATTTGAAGAAGTATTAGGAGGAAAGGGTTTTGCCTAGCATTTCTGGTCTGTCCTCAATGATATGTATACATAAGAGCCTGGTAGATTCAGGTTAATGTAATTTTCAACATTTAAAATAGTTGAAATCTGGGGTTAGCAGCAGTATTTTATGAAACTTTGTCCACTTCCCCAGTAAAATAAGGAAGGTCATAAAGGGATTATTACTCTTGCATTTAACTCAAATGAACTGATAGCTTTAAGGGCTATTAATAACCATCATTAGCTTCTTACTTACCCTTCACTAGGAATAGCTTCATGCTTACCTGATTTAAGGGAGAGTTGCTCTATTTTGTGTGAGAAGCTACACCCCGCTTCCCCTGTTTGGTGGGCAGTATGCTGGCAGCAGTGTTTCCTAGTGCATGCAAAAGCAAACAGCTCTCAGGATTTGATGGGAAGCAAGGAAACGATGCTGGCATGTGATTGAGGTGGTGTTCTGTGTTTGTTGCATTATGGCATTGTCTTTTTGAGGGCTTTCTGCCTTCCTCACTGAAGCAGACTGATGTCTGCTACAAGTTGTTAGTGTTAGTGCAGTGAGCGAGGCTCCCTCGGCAATGGCTTTTCACTGCTCTTCTAAAAATGTGCACCAGCCATGGCCTCCAGTGCTGTGAGCTCTGCAGATCTCATAAGCAGATCAGGGATGGGTGGGATCAGTGATGGAATGAGAGATCATGAGATGTTGGTGCAAGCCATTTTTGGGCACCGTACTGTTTCTTCTCAATAGCCTCAACCTGGGAATCAATACTGAGCTGTCAAAGATCACACAGCATTTATCACAGATGCACATCTATGTTTTAGTCAGGTTTAAACTTGCTGATTCCACTTAATCAGCTGAAACTCCCTTCTGCTCACTTCTCTTGTTTTCTAAGTGCTGTGTAGTATTACTGGCTGCTACATGCTCAGCAGAGATGCTGTGATTGTCCCTGACATCTCCAGGTACTTCTGAAAGCTGTCATCTGGACGATACTGAGTGCCTAATTTGTCTGGATGAAATTATGGTGAGAGAAGCCCATTGTGATGCATCTTCATAAAGTTCTTATGCCTTTGTAATGATCTCCTGCATCCTTTAACAGGAAAGGCACTATGGCCTATTGATTCAAATAAGCCACATCTTACTGGAAAAGCAGGACTTAGGGGTAAAAAAGCAATTGATGCATTTGCAAGAGTTTGTAGTCATAGACCAGTATTCTCAAGGTAAAGGTTTGTGCTATATGTTGTTGAATCTAGAGTGACACTTTGAGAGCTGTTTTTAAGGTACAGAAGCACTCTGTGACTTTCTCCATTCACTTTTTGGACTTTGAGCTGTGAATGTGGTCTCTGAGTGGCTGAATTTGGTCCAGATATTCAGGCTTTGTAAGGCTCTGTGTGGGTGTGTTTGGTTTTGCTTGTCCATTAAACTAAATCATTCATTAAGCAGCCAGGCTCTAAATCCTTTGTTATTTTGCCCCTTTTTTTTTTTTTTTTTTTGTACTGTGATTTGTGTGTTTATGTGTAGCTATGTCATATATTAACACGGGGCCTGGCATTTTTCCTTTCTGATGTTTGCTTTGTATCGACACTGGCTAACTATGGAAGGATTTTTGTCTGAGTGTTCTTTATCTCTTCTGTGAGAAGCAGAATGTACTTCTCCTGCTGTACTTCTTGTAGGCATAGGCTCAGAGTGGGTGGGAATTGCGAAGACCTTTCTTGACAGTTCAAGTCTTGGTTCTTACTTCATGTGTTTTTCAATGGATCATAAAGCATTTCTCAGAATAAGTTACACCTTCCACTCTTCCTGCCCCTTGCTAGTTTAATGGCTTTCTTCTACTGTCCCACGTGTTTCTGGCAAGGGCATGACTTACCTTGCCTTTGGTGTGTACCTGGAAAATTGTCAAGAAGCACACGGAGTGAAGCCAGGCCTGAATTAAGCCAGGTCTGTAATCTGGGATTTGTTTTTGTCTTACCACCCTGCTAGATGGCATTGGGCAAATCCTTTGGGTTCTTGTGCTATCCTGATTCCCATCTGTGAAAGAGGGCTGGCCTAGCTGCTGGCTTTACTGCTGGCTAGCCTTGTAAAGGACTTCAGTTGTGTGGATAAAAGCTGAGCAGCTGAAGCCTTTGTCTCTAGGTCCTTTGAGATGTCTGCTTTGCCAGAGTCCCAGTCTGCAGACACTTGTGCTGATGGCCCAGAGCCCTGCTGCAGAACATGGTGGGCATGGGGTATGTGGAGAGCAGAGGGGTCTTCCTCCTGACAGTGAGCACTGCTCCATCTCAGTCGTGTTCAATGTGCAAAATGTTGTGACTTTCCTGAACCTCTGCTCTTATTGTGCTTGAGTGCAGGATGAGAAGCTGTTCCTCTCAAGCCCTACTGTTGGAAGGTAGCACATGCTGCTTCCCAGCAAACCCCAGTGAAGGGGGAAGAGAGGAGACAGGAGGAGGGAGGGAGAGGATGGGATGGGAGGGAGCTGCTCCTGCTTGAGCAATCCTAACAAAAAAGTCAGATCACGCTGTTTGATTCTGCATTGTGTTTGTTTTGGAGCATGTACAGCATGTGTGTGTGAGGAAAGGAGCAGATGGCTGCTGAGTGGAGATGAATTACAAAAGGAAAAGTGTGGGAAGTGGTTTCTGAAAGGATTTTGAGGGAAAAGAGGAGAAAACTCTTTCTTTTAAAAATTCAGTAAACATTATGAAAACTAGCAGCAGTTGATACAGCAGCAGAGTTTTATGTAGTGTTTCTTCAGAGAAGAAACTTCATCAGTTTCAGATTTTGCAGTTTGCTTATAATCACTCATTTGTTTACAGTCTCTGTTTTGACTTTGCTTATTGCATGTGAACTTCTTACTTTGATGTCTCAAGACCAGAAACTTAATGATTATGATCTCTAGCAGTTGCATTAACCTGAATTTTAAACCACCTCTCTGATATTAATAAAATCTCTGTCTGGCTTTTATTAGCAGCTCACTTAAGTAAGCTGAGAGTCATTCTTCAAAAAATACTGTATTCTAAAAGTGCTGATGCTGTTTGATTACATGATAGTCATGTATGCCTTGGTGGTGTTTTGCAGGTCTGTTAATGTTTCTGGTGTATGTTAATGTGCAACTACTTTCTATAAATGGAGCCCTGGATGTGAGCTCGTGACTTTGGAGGGTTTTTTTTTGTTTCTTCCCTGGCAGAAGCATGCTTGTTTATTTGCCTTCTAATGAGATGTGTGTGTCAGTCATGATCCCACAGTGATGTATATGTGCATATAAATACCTGTGTTGATGAAATCACCACAGCTCCATAAAGACATTAGTCAAGACTTGATTGTAGTGTGCATTGATTTTCATCATCCATTGGCTATACTGTTTCTTTCAAGTGAGGCTGTCAGATTCCTGCAAATTGATTTTTAAAGTTTGTTGTTTATTAAATGTAATTTCTGTAAATGACACCCCAGAAGTACAGATGGTTTTTCCTCCTGTAGGATGTTTTGCATCATATATTGATGCATAATGAATGACTTCATTGATTTGATACTTCAGATGGATGTGTTTCTTTGCCTGGAAAATAAAGTAGGTTGGGTTTTGGGTTGTTTTTTAGGGTGTTTTGTTTTGGGTTGTTTTGAGAGAAGAACAAAGACTAACAATTCTGCCAGGGAGGCATGGTGTAGTACCCTTAATGTACTTGAACCTCAGGGAGTTTTAAAACTGTGTCTAGTTTTAGGCTGCTGATTCCCCTTAAACCCTGCACCCAAGTGGTTTATAGTTAAAATTTCAGCAAAATTATACACAGGCTTAGATTTGCACCTTGAACTTACCTAATTCTACTTGGCCTTTATGCCAAGTATGAATAATTCTTGATAGGGGCAGGGGAAGTTGTTCTTCAGAAGTTGCTCCTCCCTGCTTTGCTGAAATCTAAGCTCTTTGGAGTGCAGCCTTCCAAGTCAATAGTCCTCACACCTAGAAACAAAATCCACCTTTGGGATTCATTTAGCTTCTCTTGGTCCCAGAAGTGATGGTCTCTTGTCTGCTAATAAACCTGTTTCTCTCTGGCAGAAGACATAGCTCCTGTTTTAGGAAATTTCTTACGGGGATTTTCGCATGACAGCCACAAGTCAAAGCATACTTTTATTACTGAGCAAGCCCATATGTATATTCTGTGAGGTCAGTGGTTGAAATTCAGAATTTCATTTTTCATCAGTCAAGAACTGAATTCCAAAAACAAAGGAAGGAGTAGAATCACCTATTTGTTAAGCTTTAAATTTATTTACAGCCCAGTCCTCTCTTTCTTTAAGTAAGCACTACTTTGATGTTGATGGAAATGAGTAAAAGTGGCCTATTTATAATTTTTTCATTTGCTTGAATGTAGAACACATCTGATTCCTTGTGCACCTGGACTACAGGTAGCTTTTAGTGTCAGGGAAAGGGTTGTCCTTGAGTCTGCAGCATTTGACTTCACCCCTGTGCTAAGTGAGCACTGCATGTTTCTACCATGTTCTTTAAGGGTACAGCATTTCTGGTGTTCCTGGAGGCAGGAATCTGGGGCTGTGTCACCAAGTGCTTTGCACACATGTTGTACATCTGTCAGGGTAATTGGAAGTAGGTGTGTTTAGCACAGATACTAATATACTCAGATTCTATGAGTGTGGAAGCAATTTTTGGTGTATTTTTAAGATCAGAACATTTTTAGTAATAAGCTTGCGTCTTATGCTTACGTTTTTCAGAGACCTTAAAGTAATGAAATGGGGTGTACATCTAAATTTTTTGTCTCACCTACTGAGGACTATATCAAAGCTGGTTTTGGAGTCACAGATTTTCAGTGTGCCTCACTGCCTTGAAGGATAGTTGTATCTCCTACTCTTTGGTACTTACACCTTGGAAAATCACTGCTTTAGATCTTACAGACATAGAAGTATTTATGGCTATTTTTATCTGAAAAGTCAATCAGTTTATTTTCTAACTCTCAAGTCAAGTTCACTCACTAGTGTGTAGTTGTGTTCATTAGTTAAGTGTATTGTATGTAATATCTCATGTGATAATTGTGGATTGGCACCAAGTTCTTAAAAGAAGTATGTGATTATCCTTTTCCTAGAATTTAGAGAGAGGAGCCTAAAAAAGATGCTTAAAAAGTTTAAAAGAGGCTGATCTTGGTGTTTTTGAATATCACCTAATCAATTGACTTATTTTTCCTGTGAAGTGGTGAAGGAGCAGCTTTGTAACACATTGATAGCTTTTGCTGAATGGAAAATTGCAAAATCAGAAGTGTATTAGCCAGCTGTGACTAGATGCACAAACCCCATGTCAGTTGTAAAGTTTCTCCTGGCAATCATCTGCCTGCCTATTTCTAGTAATACTCCCAAGCAGTAGGTGCAAGAGGATGTGGGTAATAGGTTGTTCAGGTTGAAACAAGGTGCGTTTACCTCAGACAGTGGCTAGTGGGATACTTTCTTGCTTCAGTTTTTATTCATAATAACAGTGAAAACTTTTGATTGATCCCAGAGTATACAAAAGAGTTGTTTGGGCTTGGTTTCCCTCCAGTATTCTTAGGTATGTTTACTGTTACTCAGATGGCTGAAAGCAGGTTATTTGGGTAAAGATTGCAAGGCAGCCTTGAATGCAATGAAGTGAAACATTTGCTAATTTTTGCATCTTAATTTCTCTGAGCTGGTTAACTTAACAACAGTTAAGCAGCTTCGTTCTGCTTGAAATACTGGAATGTGAGGTCCTCTTTGGCTGCTAACAAACTTCAGGTACTCCAGAGACACTAGGGTTACTGAAACATCCACAGGCAGATTTATGGTAGTGACCCCTAAATAGAGGGGTTTCTGTTTTCATGCTCCATGGTTGGGGTATTTGGGAGAAGTGAAGCACAGCTACTGCATTCCTGCAAACTTTTAACCATAGCCATTTTAAGTTAAGTAGTGACAAGGGAAGCATTAGGGTAGTTCATAGGAACATTAGCAAATTAGGACCACTGGGTACTGCCAGTGCTGATTTGTGCTTAATCTAAGAAAAGGTATCTTCTCTCTTACAGCTGGGAATGGGACTGAGCTGGTACTTTTCTGTGATTAATACAAAAAAAACTTGACTGTTTGCCTTGTAATCGCTCCAAATCAGCAAGCAAAACTGTTTCACTATACAATGATGAAGTTCATGCAGAAGGGGAACAGGCATGTTGGAGTACAGATTAATGTACAAAATGCCTGTATGCAAATCAGAATATACACACCTGTATGTGTGTATATACATTGCCCCCCTCTACTCAGCACTGGTGAGGCCACGCCCTGAGTGCTGTGTCCAGTTCTGGCCTCTCAGTTTGGGAAGGACGTTCAGACGCTTGAGCACATCCAGAGGAGGCAACGAGGCTGGTGAGGAGCTTGGAGCACAAGCCCTGTGAGGAACAGCTGAGGGAGCTGGAGGTGTTCAGCCTGGAGAAAAGGAGACTCAGAGGTGACCTTATCACTCTGTACAGCTTCCTGAAAGGTGGTTGCAGTCAGGTGGGGGTTGGTCTCTCACCAGGCAGCACTGACAGAACCAGAGGACAGTCTCAAGCTGCGTCAAGGGAAATACAGGTTGGATATTAGGAAAAAGCTTTTTATGGAAAGAGTGGTAAAGTTCTGGAATGGCCTGCCTGGGAAGGTGGTGGAGTCACCATCCTGGGATGTGTTTTAAAAAAAGACTGGCTGTGGCACTCGGTGCCGTGGTTTAGTTGAGGTGTTCGGGCTCGTTTGGACTCAATGATCTTGAAGGTCTCTTCCAACCTAGTCATTCTGTGTGATTCTGTGAATTCTGTGTTTTATTCATACATATATATATATATATATATATATATACATACATATACAAATATATATGTGTATATATATGTATATGTGTGTGTGCGTGTATATGTATATATACAGGTTTTTTATACACTGGTAATAAAGGGTTAATTGTTCTAGTTCCTAGCTGGAGTCAACATAAAAGTAGCAACTCCCACCTCCAAAACCATTTCCCATCAATGTGGTTGAAAATGGCTTGTTTTATTTTATTGATTCCTTTGCAGTTTGTGACACTGAAGGCCAGCAGTGGTGGCCACATCTGACTTGGAATTACCTGTGTTATGTTGCATGTAGTACCCCTGTATGTTGAACCTGTAACTCATGGTATTTGGAAGTGGCACTTTAGCTTCCAGCCTTGATTTGAAGAAGGGTAAAGCTTCTGCCTTAGTTTGTAGTTTGTTTCCATGCCAGCCACCATCACAGTGCACAGAAGTGCTTTGCCTGCCAGTTGCTAGCAACTCTTTCTTGAGTCATTGACACAGTCTCTTAAATTCTGCTTTTGGACCTGTGTGTTGAAAACAAGTGAGGTCATTCACTTTATCTAAAAACTTACAGATAAAATTCTGGAGTCTCACCCAATAGGGTGTTTCCTTCAGCATTGCAACTGGGGCAGGGGGAATGAGGGATGGGAAAATATCCTTTTGGGGCCTCTCTTGTCCTGTTTGAAAGTAAAGGTTGGGACACTGGAAAAGCAGGTGTCTTAATTACAAGGCATGCTGTGCTGCTCTTGCTGGTAGAGTTTTAGTAGTTTTCCAGTTTTTGTCCTCTCTCAGTTCTCCAATGCTACCTTGGAGTTCAGAGAGAAAGCTGAAAACTCTGCTTGCTCTAATGCAAGGTTGAATGGCATTGATCCTGTCCTCAAACCCCATTCAGGTTCTCATTTTCACTTGTCACCTTTCTACAGCTTTCTACATCTAATCCTTTACTGTATTTCTGCTTTGTAAGCTGAAGCCCACATAATTTGCAGTCACAGCCTGTGTGACTTCAGTGAAAATAAAAGGCAGTTTTAGTACTGTGGGGTTTTTTCCTCCAAATCAGTTTCACATGCTCTGTATCTGTGAAGTGTCTGTAAGCCTCATCAGCCTGCTAAGCTTTGTGTCACCTGTAAATATAACTGGCAGAGGGTTTCCTGTGTTGTTTTTTTTTAAATTATTTTCCATTTTATTATTGAAAATATTGACTGATGCCTGCCTTAGCACCAATCTTGTGGAAACAGCAGGGACATCTTCATTTGATAAGGCCAACATCAAATCTGTCATCAGTCAGATCTTCACCATTGGACATGTTTTATATCAGTATCATTTGTTCCATTTTTAGATGGAAACATTTGAGAAGAGAAATAGAAGGAAACACTCCTCTGTATCAAACACAGTAAAGGTGGGAGTTCTACCAAGCTAGAACAGACCTGTACGAGAATGTTAATAGGAGACAACAGACTGGCAAAAAAGCCCCACCCAACAGATGGGGTGAGCCTGATTGCAATAAAGCAATACTTCTCCCTTGAGCACAGCTGCTGTAAGGGATGTTTCTTCTGCAAGACTTACTGGGGAGAATTTCAAGAGTAGGTAATGTGCCCGGGTATGAGAGTTTCATTTACAGTGTTTGTCCTGTGTGTTTTGGAGCCTGAATAACTAATGCCATTCTGAAAGATGCATTTTAATGGTTACTAGAATGAACTGACTGAAGTGTATAGGATCTTGCAGTTTCCATGGGAAGCTGGGCCTTTCCCATGAATGCAGGTGGGGGAGAAAGAAACAACCTGTGTGTCTGGGCTGTGTTGTCCCCTCAGAGCTTCAGTTCCAGCTGGATCATGTTCATGCCAGACTGTTTAATCCTGGGGTGTTTCCCCTTATCCATAAACCTCTGTTTCTTCTTGAATGCAGATGCAACAAAGAGCACTACTGCTGTTCCTAGATTTATGAGCATTTTGAACTGCCCCCCCTCCACCCAGTCCCATGCTGAGCATGACTGGTGGCAGCTGCTTATCCCCTGAAAGCATTCCCAGTTTCAGCCTCTGTCCAGCCCTGCTGCTCTGCTTCCAAACTGCTAGGAATCCTCACGCTGCCCCCAGGAGTGATCAGGAACTTGTATAGATTGTGCTAGATCTCCAGATTCAAATATTTGCTTTCAGGAGTTCTGAAATTTAGGTCTAAATATTTTAGCAGCTTGGTTAGTTTCAGAAGCTCACCTATAAACATCTAGATGATAAATAATAATTGCTATAGGCCAGCAATTCCTTAAAGGCTTCTCTTTGACCTCTCCCTACCTCTGGTGCTACAGCTGCTCATTTAAAGGAACTACTTTAAAAGTAGTGCCATCCCACAGCACCTCATCCAGTAAAACCCAGGTATCTTTCCTCTCACCCCCTTTGAAATGTACTCTCATGGTTTATCCTCTTCAAGAAAATGTTCCCTGTGGTCTCACTGCTCACACATATCCCACCAGGAGCTCGGTGGCAGGCTCTGGTGCTCCCATGCCATCTGTCCCGAGAATGATGGAGGGCTACCCAACTGGAACACAAGAAGAGCATTGTTAAAGTCCTTTTTTTAACACTGCCTTCTCTCTGCCTACCTGTAGTAAACCTGAGGCACACCCAAGTCTCTGGATTGTGGAGTGAAGGAAGGCAAATGAGATCAACCTGTTTTGATAGCATTTCTGGTTTTCAGTGGAGTCATTAAGACAGAATTAACTAAATCTGATGTTCTGGTTTATAACCAGAATTTTTGGGGGTGTTTAATGCCGAGCCTTGACCCTATGCCTGTTGTCTTCCTTCTGGTGAATTCTTCTTGCATATTTGGGTAGGTTTTAGCTTTACGATTTTTTAATCTGATGGGTTGTTTTTTGGGGTGAGTTTTTTTGGATGGTTTTTGGTCTTCTGTTGTTGTTTTGGGGGTTTTTTTGGAGAAACTTTTGAGGAAGCTCATACAGTTCCTCTTCATAGCAAAGTTCTGGTTTTTACTTTTTTCTCCTAGATTTCTCAAATGTTCATGAAAGTGACTTAACTAGTTCCTGCCTGTGCAGTTTTTGTTGGGAAAAACTTGTGTTCAGTGCACTGTTTGGAACTCTGTTGTATTTTATGAGGCCTAAAAGCAAAATAAATAGTCAAAAATGTCGATGTGAGGGGAGATAAAAGCCTTACCAAGCCCCATATGCCCCCTTACTTGCTTGGCCATTTCATTTCATTTCATGTTCAACCATCCAGTTTTTGATAGTCTGAATTGTTTTTTGCGGATTTGGATTTTTGGTGGGTTTGGTTTTGTTTTTTCTGTAGGCAGTCTTTTAATGCTTTTTGAAAAATTCTTCAGGTCCTACTGCTATACCCCACTCTTGTTTTATAGTTGCATTACTAGCACCCACAGTACTTGGGTAAGCAGCTCTTAATTGCTTTGCAGCATTGTAAATTGCCTGTTACAGTATTTGAGTTAGACACAGGCATCAACAAAAGTCAGCTCTTACAAACTGCTGCCTTTCTGCTTTTTCCATAGAAGCATGGGTTAGAAGAGTGGCTTATGTGGAATTTGTTAACACTTGGTACAGTTTGGAGACTGGCACTAATTTAATTAAAAACTGCTATGAAGTCTTCACTACTTTTTTTCTACTGTGAAATTCACATGCACTTGGAGAAACATCTGCAGGATCAAAGTCCATTAGCTTGTTCAGAATGTTCCTGATTGCTGAAACTCCCTTCAGCCTTGTTTGTTTGGAAAATGTCTGGTGTATCATTGGATCTGCACAGCCTGCAGTGTTTCACAAGCCAGAGAAGAGCAGAGCAGTGCTTGCACAAGCATGATTATGGGAATGCACAGACAGGAGACACTAAGCCATCTTTTCCCCATTACACTTTTTGCCATTTAAGCTGGTTCTCCCTTCCCTCAGCTCTCCTTTGAGCTTAGGCCTGGGAAACATCCATCAGCTGTTCCTGGGCAATACCAACTGAGATGTTAGCAAACAAGGTGCTTGGACACACAGAAACTCCAGAGAGAATAACAAACTGAAAATATGAGGTGAATTGCCCCTGGCTTGTGACTGTCCTGTGGCCAGGGAAGGACCGTTAGTGCTCATCCACTAAGAGTGCATCTGCTGCTTGAGGTGTGCTGCAGAAAAGTGACCCTCTTTGCTGCTGTTTTACTGATCAGGGATAACTAATCTCTTTGTACCGCAGGTTTTAATTCAGAATAGTTGGGGTTTTGTTCACCCAGACATCAAAGAAGTTCTGATTGGCAGCTCAGAAATTTGTGTAAGGTCTGAAAGGAGGATTTACAGGAAACGAGCAGATGGTCTAGTAGAGAATTTCCCCAGGAGGTTGCAGTTATTTAAAAATGGGAGAAACTAAATAGACTGTACAAAATTTGACTGTAAAATTAACTGGCCAGCCAGTAGCTAAATACTTAACTAAAATGATTCAGCTTGGCCCCTAGCATAAGCATGTAATGAAGTAATATGTCTGTGAGTTTAGTTTCACCTAATACGTGTACATGAATGAAAGATGATTTTGCTAAGCACTGTTCTTGCTGTGGTGAGGCCTTTCCTGCATCTCTTCCTTTCACACTGGCAACATGATTATTCAGGCATGCGGGAGAATGCTACAAAATATTGCTCACATTAAATGAAATACAAAGCTGTTCGGCTGAATGCCTTTAATTTTTAAACTGCTCTTTTTAGCTTCACAAACATAAAGACTTAACACATTGGTTAGATTGCAGTATTTGAAAATATTCAGTATTAGAGAAAAAAACCCAAACAGCATCTTGCTTTATTTTGGGATGCAGGACTCAAGAGTAGGCTAACTCTGAGTAGTCAGATGTCCCATGTCCCTTTAAAAAATCCGTGAACTCAATCACTTCAAAGTTGTTTGCCATATGGCTTTAGACTTCAGTACTCGTTTCCAATGGGTTTTTTTTCCTGAAGCTCTGATACATAGAAACTGGAGGTTTTGTATTGGAGTGGGTGTCTATAAATGGACAAGCAGTTTTTAGTGCAAATCCCATGATGTCAAATGAACGGATGAATTAAAAAACTGCTTGAGCTCATTATTCTTTAAAAACTTAGGAAAACACTTTTTTTTTTTTTTTTTTAGTTAAATCCCTGTGAAGCACCCTCTTTAGAAGGCAGATAGGCTTTAATTCTCTCATTACATTTTAAGTTGAATATGCAGCGGAGAGAATGGTCTAAGAAATGGTATGCAGTTATAAAATGTGTTTAATTACTGTCATGCTCATCTGTTAATGTTCTGGTTTGCTTCTCCCAGAAACTTACACGTAACACCTGGTGTCACGGGGGCAGCACCGTGGGCCACGTGCACACATAGTTCTGCTGAGAGTTCACTGGTGTAACACTGGTGTAGAACGTAATTACACCGTGTTTCTCTTCCAGCTTGTTGTGTTTGCATAATTCTTTGTAGTAATACACCTATTGAATTTAGAAACCAGCCTTCATAACCTTTCACCCACCCTCCTGGAGTACTAAGAGGAAGAGGGTAAATATCCAAAGGGCTATGTGAATTTTTTAACTGAGCTTAGATAACATGCTTCCCTTTATAGAAGCCTTAGAAATGCTTATTTATGGCATGATTTTCCCCCTCCCCTCCAGCAATTCATGTCCATTAGCCTCAGAGCCTTTGAAAAAAAAATTCTCAAAATTCAACAGTATTTTCCAGATATGAAAGAAAACATCTGCGTAGTGAATCCACAGCAGCCCAAGTTCAGCTAAGGCAGAAGTTTTGTCATCTAGGGAGACAAAAGTTTGATAAGTTTATGAGCTTTGATTCGTGCAGAAGGACCACCTTTATTAGAGGTGGAAGAGGAGTCCTTCCAAAGTAACAAGCAGTCATAACTGAGCTTCAGATGACTAATATTTTGAATATCCCTTTCTGTGTCTAGAATCTATCTTCATCTTTTCTCTCTCATCTTTTGTATGAATTGGAGGTAGAAAGCAGGAGCTTTAGCTTTGCTGTGACCTGAGACATGTGATTTCAGAGTTGTCTGGAGAATTAAGTTATGCCCGAACTGAAGAGCCATGGTTCAGAATTTAGGAAGGTGCATGAACCCTCTCACTGTAAATCATAGACTCATTTAGGCTGGAAAAGACCTCAGTATCATTGTGTCTAGTGATTAACCTAACACTTCCAAGTCTACTGCTAAAACACAGCCCTGAGCACTACATCTTTTAAATACCTCCAGGAATGGTGACTCAATCACCTCCCTGGGCAGCCTGTTCCAACACTTAAGAACCCTTTTGGTGAAGAAATTTTTCCAAATAGCCAATCTAAACCTCCTCTGGTGCAATTTGAGGCCATTTCCTCTGGCCCTAACTCTTGTTGCTTGGGAGACTGACAAGCCACATTTCCTTTACAGGAAACTAATGGTTTTTGAGAGCCTTGTCAGTTGTGTTTGGGCAGTGTCACTTGGATCGCAGTGGGTAACTGATACAGAAATGCTAAATAACTTGATGTGTATCTAACAATGAAATCAAAACAAAATAATTCTGAGAAATAGACCCAAATCTACAAGTAACATTTGCCTATTACAGTAACTGTGTTTGCTAATAAATTACCTGCAAATTACTCTTCTGTTTTTTCACTCTTTGGAATACCTGAAAATTATTTTTGTAGTTGGCTTGAAAAATTTTAGTGATACAGCAAAATTTTTTGCTTAAGAGAATAAGCATGTGAACTTATCCCCATATTAATCCACCCCCTAAGTTCTCCTGAACAATTTTTTTTTCTGTAAACAGTCAACTGAACTCGCCAGCTGCAGTAGGCATTTTTTTTCCACCTTCTTTGTACAGTATTATTTTCTGGTCTGTCACATTCTTTTGCTGTCTTTAGTGTTCATCTTTACACAGCTTCTCTTGCATCACAGCCCTTAAGAAAAATAAATTACAAAGCAACCGAATTTACAAGTGTTATGTTGTCCCAGAGATGTGGTTCTGTGCATATCGTGTCTTTTTTGACTTGTAGCTGTGTACACTTTTATTAAAGAAAAATCACCATCTCTATTTGACTAATGAGGAAAGAAAATGGATCTGGAAGGGTCATCCTCCTTGCTCTTTGGAGATTTGGAGAATTGTTATGCTTCATAGCACAAAAATTGCTAAGGATTGCTTTGGGGAAGCAGGGAGAGGTGGACATCAGCTGCTGCAAGGAATGGAGCATGTTCATAGGAGCTCTCATGCATTATTCATCACAAGCTCTTTTCACTGTAATCAGCTGGAGGAAGTAGTTAGTCTAGTTTAAGCTACACTAGTATTTATATTTAGGCGACTTGAACAAGCCCAGGCAAGTACTGCACCAACTCTTTCTATTCATCTGCAGCCAAATGTAGAGCAGACTGCAGCTCTGCTTAAACTCCTCTGTCTCTTTAGTCTGAAGAATAGGAGTCATGCAACCAGGAAAAGCTGCACTGAGGATACACACATGCATTCATGCTGGAAAATGAAGCTTCAGGTAGGAGAATGTCTTGTCAGCAGAGGGATGCTGTTGAGCCCTGCAAGATGAATGTGTGTCAGGGCAGCCTCTGTCAAGGGAGGCTGCTGGAGAGGTTCCTCCTTAGAGTGCTACCTCAGTGATCCCTTTAAGTGGCATACTTTTTTCAGTTCTAATTATGAAAATGCATTATTTTCTTTTACCATGTTTCCTTCATTCACGCTGACAGTCTTCTAAAGGTGCTGGGTTTTAAAAACAGGGAGACAGCTTGCTGGTTTTTGAAATTGAGTTGTTTTTCGTTAAGGTGGCTTCTTAATTTTATTGGTTATTTAGCACTTCAGTTTAGGGGGAAGGTAACCTTAAGAGATTCTGTTAAAATACAGCTGGATGTGATAAGCCTTAAGCTCCAGTGTGTCCTTTCAGCGGGTCTGTGTTTGAATGGCTGCAATATTTGCTACTTTTTTCAATTTGCTGAATAAAGATGCTTGTAAATAGGAGCTTCTGTTCTCAAAGCATATCTGCATTTTCTAATGTTACCAGTTGCTCTAAAAGAAATCTATAGTCTGTCTTTGCAAGCTTTGTATGTTTAAATTATTAAGGCTCTAGCAATACTGTTAATTCAGTTTTAGACAAAGAAGGGGATTTTGCAAAACCTTATGGAACAATAACAAAGGGTCTTTGTTCTGTGAGCATTATTTGCTGTGTAATGTGTGGGTTTGTGCATGTGTGTGAGAGGGAGGTACACAAACACATAATCTCATTTGGCAAGAATGTTCAAATGTTATTTGCTTTGTTTGTCTGAAGTGTGCTTTTGTGTGTGTGTGTGTGTGTGCTGCTTCTGGCTGCAAGCTGCACTGTGCAGTTTGTGTCCTGCCTCTTGGGGATCTGCTTGAGCTTTGGGGAGATTGGCATTTATCTATCTATTTGTTTGTTTATTTATTTATTTTAGTGGGCTGATAAACTTGACAGTGCAAAGATCAAGAGTCATTGCTAGACAACCAGGACAAAATGGTGCTTTGCTGTGAAGAGGAGTTGTTTTCTTTTCAAAACGATAGCTTGTAGTCCAGTCCAGGATTTAGTAAATAAGCATTGTGGGTGGAAGCAAAAATTGTCAGCTTTATGTGAAATCCTCCAGGAGATTAATGGTCACATGTTTTTGGTGGAGCTTAAATGTTTGCTGTCTGCCAGTATGTTGTCTTCCAAGATGACTTTATCACCTAAATAAAGTATGCATGCATATAAGAATATGTTTAGTGACATTTCTTTTTTGCCTTTTAACAGTTGGGAGTTGCAGGATTTTGTCCCACACATTATCAGTCTGTGGCTTTGGTAGGGGGAGACATATATGCTTTTGGTAGTCCTAAATAACTTGAAATGTTGACTCTAAAACTTCAAAAGCTTGTTTTGACTTTGTGTGAAAGTTCTTCAAATTTATATGCTGTGCGTACACTGATAATTGCTCTCCTGCTTGAATTTTGCAGGTGCTTCAATATTTGCCATATGATAGAAAGCTGGCAGTCTAATATTCTCTTACAACTGAATCTATGTCCTTTCAATGTGTAGGATCCTTGTTTCATGGAAGCTGGCTAGCAGAATTCCTTATCTGTTTTTATTAGACTTAAGAGGTCCTGTGCATTCAGTTAATTGATTGAAGTCAGTGGAGATGTGTTCATGATTATGTGACTTAAACTTTAAGATTTTTTTTTTTTAACAGTAAAGAGTGTTTTACTCTTCTGCTGCTCAGTTACACCTAGAGTCCAGAGTTATGTTATCTAGTAATCAGGGTATGGGGAAGGATGTTATTTCTGCACTTGCTTGTTTTATATATTGATAATTTAAAATTAGGTTTTCTGAAAGTGTCTCCACGTTGTTCTTTTTCAACTATCCACATTCATATTTCGTCTGTACTCAGCCTCCACTCAGCTGATTTATTAATTCATTTTTTTATAATCAAATACTATCTAATACTTTGACTGTAGCACAAAGCCACAATTACAACATGGTTTGCACAGAGAAGATTCAAATATGTTCACCCTGGCTTAAACCAGTTTGGGCCCAGATTAAAGTGTCATATTTGATATGTCATATGAAAGTGGTTGGGCTTATGCCCATGCTTCAGAAGTTGCTCAAAATCTTCAAGAAGCTGAAGCATGAGAGACCTGGATGGACTATGATCATAAAATCATACGGATGGACTGTTGATCATAAAATCTCAGTCTTGGAAAGAGAAGCTTTATTCTGATTTTGACAGCTTTTTAAAATTCAGACACTGTTACAATGAAGATAAACTTTCACATGTCTAAGAATTGTTCTGGATTAAAATATCTTCAAAATTTGCCAAAGATTGGCTCTATCAGCTAAGAGTGAGAAAAATATTTTGACTGAACAGAACACTTCAGGCATTACTTAGAGATACAGGAAAATGAGCGATCATATTGAACATTTAAAAAAAAGGTAATAAATAAGGATGAAAATGGCAGAAATCAAATTTTTATTATTTTTCTGTAGATCACTGTGAAGAGCTGGAATCAAACCAGAAGAGGAAACAGCATACCTGTTCAGGCTGCGGCAAGCAGCAGGGCTGAGACTTACTTGATAAAACTCTTTACCAGTTTCATCTCCTCTCTCAGATGGAATATAAAGGCTTCTAAAGGAAGAATCAGAAATACAATTAAAATATTCCCTATTTAACAGCAGCAGGAAATGTCACAAACTGAAATGGAGAACATGCTTATATTGGTTTTAAAGCAGCAAATGGAAGAGGAGTTATTCTGTGATATAAAGGCAGCATCATATTGTAATAGCATTTAAATTAAATCCATCTGTTATGTCCTTGTGAAAAAAACAGGGAAGACTTTGCCAGCAGCAGGGGATGACAGTGACTGCCTTCCTCCCATGGGTGTGGCTGGGAGGAGAAACAGTGGTGGGGCTGCAGAAGGGAGGGTCCTCTGCACCTCCTTGAGGGTGGCAGCATGCCAGACTGGAGATCTCTGCACCTGGGTCTGGTGGAGGAAGGCAAAGGGGTGCCATCATCTCCTTGTGCTTCAGCCTCAACACTGTAATGGGTTTGGCCCCTTCATCATGGGCATTTCTTGGCCACTGGTGACAAAGGAGGGTAAGTTAAAGGAGAGACAGAGACTGTTTCCCCCCACCACACCTCCTCAAACTTCTGCATCTCATTGTTCAAAAGGTACAGGATGCTCTGATGTCTGAGCAGAAACAATTGCAATGCCGTTGTACATTTCTTCCCTCCTGGGAATGACTGCAGAATGGGAAGAAATGCAGTAGGGATGTGACCTGTGTAAGGTTTGGTGGAGACTGAGGGATAGCAGGCAACCATGTGCATCTCCATGGATTGACTGCAACTCCAGTGGGTCAGGACATGACTGTCAATCCAGACAAGCCCAGTCTAAGAGCTGAATGAGCACATTAGTGCAGAGATGTGCCAAGCTGCAGCTGCTTCTCTCTGAGCAAGTCTTGGGTAAAGGGCCAAGTGCTGTGCTATCTCAGCACAGCTCAGGTTTGGTCCAGTTTATTTGTGCATTCATATTAAAGTAACAGCAGGGGAACAGACTGGAGGGGAAGTAGCATTTTGATGTTTTGCATACAATAAATGATAGTCACTGCAGTTTTGCTTTGGACCTATCTGGTCATGTATTTGACCTTCAGCAATGTTTAGAAAACAATCCTAAAGTGAGATGATTGCAGACACACACAACATCCGAGCTTAAAGCTAACAAAAGGCATTTCAACACCATTTGTAAATGTTGGCCTACTGCTGCTGATGACCTCAGACCTTGGACTGAGATATAAAATCATGAATACAGATAGGTCAGTTAAATCTCTCCAAGTCAGACCACCTCTGCACTGGACTCTGCAGAGAGATTTAGCCACTGTGCCTTTCCTGTGCTCCTGGAGGAGTTTGTGTGAAGCTAGTCAAGGCTGGCAGCTTGAAAGCACTGAGAAAATGGAGGTCAGGAAGGAAGCAACAGCAACAGCGGCAGTCTGGGATTTGGGGAATTTGGTTTTATTTTGTCATTTTTATAATGTCATCCTAGGATACTTTCGTGTGACTGCATCTCTGCACTATAGCTATTTGAGGCACTAGTGGCATTTCTTTTTTCCTGTTCTCTTCCTGTCATATATTGTTGTTTTTCTGATTTGCTGATTTTTTACTAAGATCTAAATTCAGTTTCTGGAGAGAACTATCTCCTGTACGGGAGAAGAAAATAATGTATTCTTGAAGCCTTCAGCACTAAATGCATATCTCATGAATGCTGATTAATCCAGAGAACTGACTCAAAGACCCAAAGAGCCCCTTACACTCATGATAATCAAAGTACTAAAGTTGCCAACAGAGTTAAGACCATAGCTAGAATTGAGAACATAGGAACTGCTGTACCAGGTTGGACTAAAGCACCTTGTGGCAGTGTTCAACAGGAGATGCTTAGGGAGTAGTAAAAAAGGAGGCATGTAATTATGTGATATGTCAAAAGTTGGCATACCATCATCCACATAGTAGTGCCTTCCAAATATATTGGAAGATAGCACAAATAGGTAAGGCTTTTGTGATGAGTGGTTTGACAGAGATATGTCATGTGCAGTATGACCACAAATGTTACAGCTACCCCGTCGTACCTGCTGTATTTGTTAATAGCACTTTGCATGCCACGTAACTCCTTCACTGTGAGTTGTGTCAAAGGACTACAAAGGATTTTGGAAGCGCAGTAGAAATGAGCCAGCCTCAATAGGGAAACCCTGCATGACAATCTTAGAAGGAGGTCAAAAATAGGCAATTGTCAATAGACTGTTCAGTCAAACTTACAAAGCAGAGCTAAACTTTGATAAGTTACTATTGCATTGAGTTACTGAAAAAACAAGACACACAGAAAAAGAAGAAACTTTTTCTGTATGATCTTTAACATTGATAAATCTGTAAAGAACAGAGAGAATTTCAGATTATGCTGTTCTTCCTACCTCCTCTGCTTTTTGATGTCTTTTTGTGACTTGCTCTCCTTCCCTTTCATGTCTCTACTTGATGTGTTTTTGACATTGGGATTAATTTTTTTTAAATTTCACTTCATCTAGATATGTTGCTTTCACTTACGGATTCTTTCCACTTGTTGCTAAAGTTACTCGTTTCTTTCTCACGGTTGCATTTCCTAAAAATACTCTTTTGTAATGTGTCTTGGAATCCATGTTCCTTTGTCAGCAACATGCCTTTTCCATGCAGCTCTACAGGCTGGGGGAGGAGTGGCTTGAGAGCTGTTTGGCAGAAAAGGACTGGAGGTGCTGGTTGACAGCCAGATGAATGTGAGCCAGCAGTGGGTCTAGATGGCCAAGAGGGCCATTGGCATCTTGACCAGTATCAAGAATAGTGAGGCCAGCAGGACCAGGGGCAGTGGTCATCCCCCTGTACTCAGCACTGGTTTGGCCACACCTCTAGTACTGCCTTCAGTTCTGGGCCTCTCACTTCAGAAGGGACATTGAGGTCCTGGAGCGTGTCCAGAGAAGGACAGCAAGGCTCGTGAAAGGTCTGGAAAACTTGCCTCACAGGAATGGGTGAGGCAGCTGTGGGTTTGTTTAGACTCCAGAAGAGGAGGTTCCAGGGGGACCTCATCACTCTCTACAACTGCCCCAAGGGAGGTTACACTGAAGTGGGGACTGGTCTCTTCTACTCTGCCTACAGAGAGGACAAGAGAAAATGGCCTGAAGGTGAGATAGGAGATAGAGAATAAATATGAGAAAGAAATTCTTCACTGTTAGGGTGGTCAGGCATTGGGATAGGTTGCCCAGGAATGTGGTGGAGTCACCACCCCAGAGGTGTTTAAGAGGCATCAGGATGTGGTTTAGGGGTTACAGTGGTAGTGCTGGGTGGATGGTTGGACTTGATGATTTTAAAGGTCTCTTCCAACCTTAATGATTCTTAGATTCTATGATCTGTCTGCTATACTTGAATGAAAGACAGAGGTAGCAATTGGGAACTTTGCTGGTGCTACTTTATTATCTTAACTGCAAGCTCACCAAGTAACTGCTGAATGGCTGTTTGGTGCTGCTGAATGTATTTGCTTGGTGGCTGTTACAAAGTGTGTGGGAACCTTCTGTGGCTTAAATGGAGATAATCAAGAATAAGCAGTCAAACAATCAGTGCTTCTGCCAGTCGTCTCAGAAAGTAAACTTCAGAGGGTCGGATTGGCTAAAGAAAAGTAGGTCTCTGAAGACTGATGTTGTAAAGTTCCATTGCTTCTCTCAGGAGCAAAACCTGTGAGGTTGATGTCATCTTTTACTCTCACTGAAGTGATTTAGTTTTTCACAAGAGAGTTCCACAGTGTGTTTGAAGGAGGTAACAGTTCTCTCTGCCAGTATCACTTCACAGACTCTATTAAGTCTGATGGGGTGCTACCCTTCTTGAAATGAATTAAAATACTCTTGCCCTGAACTTTGTCTCCTGCTTTGCAGCAGTTTTTTATTCGAGTGCTTTCTTTATGAGCCTAGCTGTGAGGAAATCTGAACAGCTCAACTCAAGCATTTGATCTTACAGCTGGACAGTGCTGTTTCTTCCAACTTCTCTTATTTTGATGTACTGCAGACACCAGAAGGGTACTGTAAAGTTGTTCAGAAGTGCTTAAAAACATAGTATGTACTCCAAAAATATTATTGGCTTGGAGAAGGTGAGGTTATGTAGAAGAGCACTGCAAGGGGGTGATTTTTCCATTTCTTCAGTTAAGCAATTCAGGGTAGAAAGGCTACTTAGATTATTTCCCCACCACATCCTTCCCCCTTGTCTCGTCCATATTTTTTTTTTTATTATGCCTTTTGGCAAAGGACACAATGACTTCAGCCTGTTGGCTGGGTGATAACAGACAACCTTGCCTCTCTGAATGGCAGCCTCATTTGGTGGAAAAAAAACCACCTTGAATTTCAATCCCAATAAAGAGAAAAAAAAAACAAAAAAACAAAACCACAATAAAAAACAAACCAACCCCAAACCACCAAAACCACACAAAACCCAGAAAAGAAACCAAATCGTCATCCCCACCCTTCCAGGAAAAAGAAAAAAAGAAAAACAAAAAAAACAGAAAAAAGAAAAAAAACCCCCACCAACCCAACTAAAACATACTGTTTGTTCTTTCTGAGATGTAACACATTCAAAAGCAAAATCTAAACAGTGGTACCAAAACAATGAGTATGTTAAAAGAAATTATAATTTTGTGATTTCTGCATTGAGCATTTCTGTACGTCTGTCCCACATGTAACTGAAAGGAAAATAAGGTAGATAAAGGTTTCTTGGTTTTCTTAATCTTACTCAAATTTTAAGTAATGTTTGAAATGTGTATTTTTTAAGATTTGCTTCCTCTGTTGCAGTTACCAGGCAGTGCTGCAGACTTGTTTTAATCGTGTCTTTTGGTGTACTCAGCTTCTGTGACTGGGGCTGCATGCACTTGTTTTATAAATTTTAAGCAAATTTCATAATTTTGAAACTTGAGTAATGGGGATTTTTTTCGTGTATAAGAGCTCACTGAAATTGAATTGTCATTGTTAAAAAGGTGGTAAACAGTTTGGATTCTGAGTACTAGAGCCAGTAATCCTTCAAGTGACATTTGGTGATGAACTGACACATTCCTAGACAGTCCTTGAACTAGGTCCTGGCAAAGACTGTGGAGATGCATGGGGGGTTTGTTTGTTTGTTTGTTTGTTTGTTTGTTTGTTTTAAGGGAATCTGAAGCTCCTCAGTGGTACAATTTGTAGCAGGAGAGTGTTGGGAGAAAATGTTCTTCCAGAGACTGGTTTCTGTACCTTCTGATGGGCAGCTGACATGCTGCTAACATAGCTTTTTGTGTTTCTCTTGTCTGGGGACCTCTTTTTCCCTTTTTCTAATTTAATGTCAAGTTCCCAGCTTAGCCTAGTGTAACAGGAAGCAATCTCAAAACCAGTGAATTTAAGCTCCCTTATGCTGACTTGGTTGGTTGGTCTCCATATTCAGGCATTCTGTGGTTACTACACTCTGTTACTTCTTTCTCTTGATATTAAGTTAATAGTTGAGCAGTTTTTACCATTCCATCTGGTTTCTATTAACTACTAATTTTGTTGCTGTTACTTGTCTTCAGTTTCTCTCTTGTTGTCTAATGGAAAATTAGTGTTTTATGACTTGTTGGGGTACTTACTTTAGCTCAGTTGACAGTCAGTGGTTAATATTAGCATGTTGAAATGTAACAACACTCATCCCCGAGGAAGTATTTGTCTGTCTCGAAGGGGTCAGATTAGTTTGAAGAACCAGATGTAATACCTTAGGCTATTTGAGACACCAGCTCTACTTTCAAATCCAGGCTGGGCCATCTTGGTTAGATTTTCGGTGGTACGATTGAGACTATCTCCTGGCATAAAGTACATAGCTGTCCTTTGTGGAGAGGAACAGGCTTAGGACAATGTATGTGATAATTCAAGAAAGGCAATATTTTTAAAAAACAAACAGAACAGAGGCCAAATTCATATTGAAAAATCAAGCTAGGTAAATACAGTGATAATCTGGCCCAAATGTAGATTTTTGTCTTTTATTTCAGTCTTTTGATCAAGAAACTGTGTATCCTACAAAATTATAATAATATTGTGGCAGATGACAACTGGAAGAAACTTAGTGGTGGGAGCTGAGTTTTTTCTGTGAAAGGATTTCTGAGATCCAGCAGGTGTAGGATGGATGTTTTAACAGTCTCATTTTTTCAGCCCATTTATCTCAAAGTCAAGTAAAGTACAACAGGGACAAGAATATTCCTTGGGTGGGTACAGTTGGAAAGGAACTCTGCATTCTCCTTTGCTGTCTGATAGTCTCTCCCCTAGCCCATGAAAAAGCTTGTCAATCAGGCTCTTCAGTCTAGTTTTCATGATGCTTCAAACCATTAATGGTTTTTGCAAATTGTCTCTCATCAGAAGACCTACATTTCTCATCTGAAATTCAAAAAAGAAATGTAAGAGACATCCTGTCATCAGAAAAACAAAGCAAAACAAACAATTAGGGGTGGAAGAGAATTATCTATTTTGGTTTTTTATTCCTCAGTTGTATTGCAGATTATATTGCTTATTACTTGCTCTGTCCTCCTTTCCCTTTCTTGCTCTTCCGCTTTTTATCTAGAAGAGTTTTCACTTCTGCCATGCCATGCCATGTAGCAGCTGCTTTTGATTTGCAGAAGCACAAGTAGAAGCCTTCTCACATGTCTAACTTCAGGGAAGATGTTAACATGCTTTTCACTGAAAGGAAAAGAAAGGTGAACACAGATACATCTGAGATGAAAACAGAGCATCTGCAATAGCAAGAAGTGTGAATTTAACAAGAAGGAAACATGACCTCCTGATCAGCAGTGGGCAGAGAATCTGCTCATTGTAATGCAAGCATTTTTACAAGTTGTCTTCTTCTTTACCATTTTTAGATGTGAACCACTTTTACCTGTCAGCGCTTTTCAGAGGTGATCTCTGACTCTGTCCTGTTCTTTTCAGCTGAGCTTTGGGAAGGTTTGGTGTCCAAGGCCATGAAGGTCTGACTACAGAAAGTGCACCTCCTAGTTCATCAGCCATTCCTCAGTGGTTAGCCTAGCTTTTCTTCTTTGCTGTTGTCTGTGGTACAAATAAAATCAACTACCTTGTCATTAAAATTGAGGTGACACTTGAAGGATTTCTCTTTTGAGAAGGTTTCTTTGTCTCAGTTTTATGTAGCCTTTGATTTGGCCCTGTCTAGTGCAGATTCTTTCCATTAAATGAAAACAAAATGTAGTTCGTGAGGTTTTTCTGTTGTAATATCTATGTATATATGTCTATGTATGCATTTTAATGCATTTGACATAAATATGCCTGGGTCTTTCTACTCCATTAAAACCTCCCATTTTTTACACCAATATCCTTTCCTCTTAGTGCCTTTTGTTGATTGCTGTAGTTATCTTTTCTTGTATTGGGTTATAAGATTTCTGTATCAGTTCCGGCCTTTTGCCATGGGTTGTATTGCTGAGCAGTACACAGCCCTGCTCCTGAATTCTCTTCTTTCTTGAAAGCATCAGTTGAATTTGGCACTATATTCTGATTTTTAATTACATCCAGACAGAATGTTCCAGTCATTCTAGGCCCACCAGTATTTGTAACTTTTGTACAGTGAGATTAACTCCGTATCTTTCAGGGAATAAAACCACCCTATCTGCAAGTATTTGTTAGAAGGGTATGTTGAACTGGAAGCCAAATCTAATGCTCCACTTCCAAGGAGTGTTAGCTGGCAGAGAAATAAAATCCTTCTGGATTTAAAAATTATTGCAATCCTATTTTCTAAAGCTTACATGAGTTCCCCCTTTGCACCCAGGATTAGATTTTATGAAGATGACTATATGTCTGTCCATTCTAGATTCTTCACATGGAAGTCATCCTTCTTTGTATAATATCCCAAATTCCATTTCTTGCATTGAATTAAAAAATATTTCCGAGTTATTGCAGGAGTGGGGAAGGATGCAGAGACAATATAGATAGCAGCAGAAAGACAGGAGAAAAGGGCAGGTTCATATGGGAAGAGCAGTATCTCAAGAAGAGTTAAGAGTGATAAAAGGCACAAGGAGATACAAAGTGCAGGTGTGATGTGCATTAAGATGATGCTGGGGACAGTGGTGGTGGCTGAAGATGCACTTGATGTGGTCACTGGTTCATTGGCTGTTCTCCTCACTGTATCCCTGCTGCTGAAGGACATGAAGCAGTGCTTTCTTATAGGCAGTGTTTATGTGTGGGCTTTGCTGGTTTCACCCTGTCACTTTGGGAAGCAAAATGTTTTTTAATCTCCATAAGCCTCTAGTCTTGCACCAAAACATGCCCCTCCTGAAATGTAATCCTCTTACTTCAGTTACACTGCTATGCTCCAGTTATGCCCATGTGCTTGGGAGTACACGCAGCAGGGTTTCTGAGTGTGTCAAAGGTTGGAAAAACTTAAATATCTGAGCGTCTAGAGGAAGCCTAACTTTTTTGGTAAGATTGTAGATTGCTTATGCTGTGGGTCCTCACTTGCAAAAAAAAAAAAAGAAACAACTGAAAAAATGTGAACAAAACAAAACCTCACCACAAAACAAACAAACAAAAACCCCCAAAACAAAATAAAACAAATTAGGCATCTTTGAACATATATCAGTTTGCATCACCCTCAGTTTCCTTGCTTCCATGTACGGGGGACAGAGGACATTGTGGAGCACCTTCTGCATGCTCGTGGACCACATGCTTAGAGAACTAAAGGTCATTATACAGCCAGGGAAGTGCAGTGACAATTTGAGATGAAATTTACAAGTAGTGGTGACAAATAGAAAAGTTTCAGGGGTGAAATTAGATTGGTGGAATGAAATGCATCACTGACTTAAAGGAAGCAGTTACTTACTAAGTAGTCAGTGTTTTGCCAGGTGGTGGGCTCTGGGAGGCAGCTCTTAAAGCAGATCTTAAAGTCTGAGACTC
Source organism: Urocynchramus pylzowi (assembly GCA_013397555.1). Classification (NCBI taxonomy): domain Eukaryota; kingdom Metazoa; phylum Chordata; class Aves; order Passeriformes; family Fringillidae; genus Urocynchramus; species Urocynchramus pylzowi. The sequence continues at coordinate 929,306 of VZRH01002267.1, read as the reverse complement.
CATGTGAAAATCAAGGCTTTGACAAGATCCAGCTTGGAGATTTACATTCTACAACCAAGAAGAATGGAGGGAAGAGCTGTTGCTCGTGTTCTCCTTGCTTTGGCATGGTTTCAGTGTACATGAAATTGGTCCTGTGCAAGCCACACGCGCTGTTCGGCCACGTGCCTGTAACAGGACACAGCTGCTGGCTGTGACACGGAGTAACACCGCATACAGCAGTAGTACAAACAGGGGTGAATTTCACTCAGGGCAGCATAACTTCCTTGTGCCTCAGGTTTCTCATCTGCCAAGTAACTGCCATGTTTGCCTGCTTCAGGATATTGATATCAAACTCCAGGCGTGTGTTTTGAAAGAGGCTGTAAATTGCAAACTGGCCTCATCATGTCTCTTTTACAGGTATCATCTTGTTCTGCTCTTGTCTTGAGCTGCTCCCTAGTGCTGTTCAACACTGAACAACTGCAGTATTTCCTCTGGAGGGGGAATTCTGTTTTGGAGGAAAGGTGCTATATAAGAAATCACATGCACTGTGCACCAAAGTTTCAATCCTGCAGTATAGCCTGATTTTCAGTGATAATGTGGGTGTTACCCAAATACTTCAATGTACTAAGAGAGGTTCTTCCAGTTTTACATCCTCTTTTTTGATGTCATTCGTTATGTCATTTTGGGTACTAGCAGCAGATGGTGTTAAGGAACCTTTCAAGAAAATGATCAGCTTTTCTGAGCATCTCTGTAGAAAACTGGCCACTTGTTCCTTTGAACTCTTGCTTTTATTATTTACCTCTCTGTTGCACTACTTTGTTCTTAGCTGCAGGATAAGACTGCCTGTTTCACTACTTTTTGATTCTAAAGCTTGGAGTTTTAAGTGACTGGAAGAGGTTTGTCCCAGCGACATTGCACTGGAGATGAGGTGTTTTCTTCACTTCTACGCATTAAACAAGGGAAGCCTACAGGGAGTATGTCCAAAGACCCACAGACTTTTTTCAGACCTGATACTTAAATATCTCCCTGTTTGGATGATTACTAAAACTTGAACTGTAAGGGTAATAGGAAACTGTCATAACTGCAGGAGGAACTGTTACCTTTTGATCAGTTGTAAATGCATTTTCCTTTGAGTTGATTCCCATTGTTCGTGATGCTTGTTTTGTTGCAGGACTCCCTGCTCACCAGTTTCAGGTCTTGCCTGACCTAAGGAATCATTTAATCTCATCTATGAATTTCCTCCTGGATGCCTGTGAAAACACAGTGACATTTGTGACTTCCTCAAAGCAAAGCATATATGTGTAAGGAATGGTGAAAGAGAAACAAAGAGTTAAAATGCAAAAGATTATAAACATATCTAACCCTTAGCTTTTCCTTGCAAATTTACATCAGTCTCAGTCATGTTTGATAACTTTGTATTGAAACACAAAACCTGTGAATTTTAAATATAGAGGAGTCTGAATGTGGGCCACAATGTTCTGGTTTGAATCTTTGTATGTTTAAGTCTCTGTATTTCAGAAAACCGTCAAGTTGTTCATGCAGGTTGCATCCTTATCCTGTGGTGCTGTCTGATCACTCTCACTGCCTGCACTTGCAAGATGCAGCTCAGCAGCATCTAATCCTTCCCCCTGTGCTCCTGCCTTTTCTCACAGTGCTTGTTGTGCCAAATCATCTGGTTTGTCTTTTAGAGAATGCTTTGCATTTTTTTTTCTTGCTGGTTGCCTTCTGAAGGGCCCCTTTAAAACTAAAATCTAAGAGAGAATTTTTTCCATTTTGTAATGTCCATATAAGCAATATTGCTTGCCTGGGGTTTGGCTTTTAAGAAAAATGGATTTCCAAAGCAGTAGTTACTTTTCTTCAATCTCCAGGAAGATATTTCAGCAGTCATTTCAAACTGGAAGGATGATACTTACATTCTGGGGTAATTTTATTTTTTGTGTTTTTAAAACTAAGAGGAATCAGAAATAGGTTTTTGGGACAGGGGGTGTGTGGACTGAGAAGTTTCAGTTCTGGATCAGAACTTCATTGTAAAAGGATCAGTAAGCATGTGGTTGGTGCGATGCTCCAGGTACAAAAGCTTGCAAACTGAGGATCCTACCCCCAAAGGGAATCTTCTCTGCTGGATTCCAGTACCAGTGGTGAAGCCCCTCTTTCACTGTTTCAGCTTTTCACTCAATTAGAGGTGTAAAGGCTAAGAGAAAACAGCCTCCCTTAAAGATATGATTATATGTATTTACAGCAAGTATACAAAAATGCCTTTAATTATTTAGTGGTTCTTTGTGATGTTTTAAGAGTTACTTCAAAAAAGACAAAATTGTGTGTTTTAATAATATGTATTGTTTTCTAAACCAGCTGCAGATTTCACAGTGTGATTTCTGCAGATAATGAATGTGTAGAGCAGTGAGCATAGAAAAGATGGAAACTGAGTTTTTAAATACTAGTTTTGGTGGGGGTCAATTTAAAGGCAATTTGACAAAAGTCAAATTGTATAAGTTAATACACTTTTCCTGATAACTTTGATGCAATTTCCTGTGACAAATAAAGTCCTCACTCAAAGCTTTAGATAAATAAAGAGCAGGAGATTTAATGTGAGTATGAGACTTAGTTATAACCCTTTCCCCTTGGGAAGTAAACTTTACCAAATGCTGTGTCAGTGCAGGAATGCAGCACTGTCCCCAGTAGGTCAGCCAGCACATCCCACAGCTGCAGTTCCTTTTCTCTTTCATAGGAATAAATGAGTGAGACGGAGGAACCCAAAGAAGTGAATTGCTTAATACTACTTGCATAATATCAGTGCTTTTGAGCTGATGCATGTGTGTTTCCATAAAAAACTCCGAGACCGAGCAGGATTTCACTGGAACTGGAGCATGAGAGTTGCAGAAAGAGAATGAGTAAATGTCTTCAGTTAAGTGGAAAAGCTTCTGTTTCAATAGGCTAATGGCCCAGAGATTTTATTTTAGCAGAAAATGCAGGCGTTCCTGGGACTGTAGTGGTAAATTTAGTTCTTACGCAGCTGCTGGCATTTGGCTCATTCAGACACACAGAAGCCTCAGCCCTCCTTATTAGACAGTGTGTGTGCTGAGTTTCCCAAACGGGTGAAGGGCAGTGCTCTCCTGGAAGGTTTCTTCCCTTCAGCTGGTAGGTTTTGTAAGTCTTTCATCCAATTGCCTCAGACAGTCTTCTGCTGTCTTCTAGGTTTTTAGGTTTTGAGAAGGAGAATCCCCTTTCCAGCTACAGCCACCATACTCTGTATTCACACCGCCTGCTCAAGAAAAATCTTTTTTTCTTTTCCTTTTGCTGTGTGCTGGCCTGCAGGTTGATGGCCCTGCTGTGCTGGGTCATCCCTGCTTAATTTAGCCAGCACAGCTTCATTGGATTCCGTGTTGCACGGTGTAAGCACTGCACAGCTGTCCCTTCCTGCACAGGGGTTCTTTAAGATATGTTCCTCCTTCTCCCAGCTGAATGTGTAGTAAATCTAGATTTCCATGTGCAAAGGCAAACATGTTTTTCTAGTTGACTCTTAGTGCAATTTTTTAATCTCTGTTTCTCATGCCTTAAGGTAAATTAGTGTTTTTAAAACCACCTACTACCACTTGTAGCTACTGAAATACTTTTCTTCTTTGGGTCAGGGTGTTGGTAGTGACTCAGGCAGACTCTTAAGCCAGCAGTGTGCCCAGATGGCAGGAAATACGTTTAGAGTGTGTTAAATCCTGTGTGCTTTTGCAGCCTCTAGCACTGTGCAAATCTCAGGATTTCTTGGTCAGTGAGAAATGGCCATCTTAAGTCACTGTTGTTCACACACAACTGTGAGCAAACACAGTGGCCCTGACAGACAGACATGTAAAAGCAGGAAATATCATACCTTGGCTTCTTCAGCTCTGAATTTTTGCAGGAAGCCCTGAAATTCACAATTGCAGAAAATGTCCTGCTGAGCCAGGCTGGGGGAGGGTGTGGTTAACAGTGGCATAGGAGGCTGGGGATGCAGCCAAGTGTTTCAAAGCACTGCCTTACCAGGTTCTTGCTGTGCACTGGTACTGTAGGAGTGCAGTGACTTTAAATGTTCGCAGCACCAAACAGTGCAGAGCACCAGTGGGTGCCCATGAGTGATGCTGTGCCCAGGAGTGGTCTTTTCCCTAGTCCCAGGTAGCCCACTCTGGACTCACACTAGTTGGCTGCATCCCATAGCATCAGGTGAGGCCCTGTGTGAGATCAGCTATGCTTTTTTGACAAAATAAAATCAAATGCTCTTGGGTTACTGGTTAGGGTAGCCTGCTACATCTCAAGAGGTTTTTGCCTTTTTTTCTTGTATCAGGGTGTGAGTTTTGGGGAAAGAGAAGGTAGATGGCTGTATATGTGCTTTCTCTAGTTTTGTAGGGTTTTTCCAGGAGGAGCAGGGGAGTGGAATTGTTTTAATTAAAAGAGCTTAAAAGTATGTAAATGTGGGCATTCACACATGCATGTTCTTTAAATTTTTTGTGGCATATAGTCAGTCAACATGTTTGGAATTTTCTGGATAATTAGTCAGGAACTCTGAAGAGTCATTTAATAAAAATTTTTGTTAGCACATTTATGCTTTAAAAGATTCTCATTCTGCAGTTGAAATGCTCTATCTTTTAAATGAAAAGTACCTTTTCCCTTAGGTGTGAATAATATTTTTTTCCCAGAGCAGTGTTTTCTTTAAGGATGGCTGAATATGTTGCTTTTCTTAGACACTATTTGTAGTGAGTTGTCTGAACTTATAAACAAATATTGCTGGAAATGTGACGTGAATAAAACTCTCCAGAACATCACGATTTAGAGTCTTACAAGGATCTCACTCTAACCAGTGTTTGGCTCAGTGAGTTTTATGGCATCTGTAGGCCCTAGTTGATCATTTGCCTAAATTTCTGTGATCGTTCAACACTGAGTTTGAAATGCTTCAGGCAGAATATTTTGCTGACTGCACTAATAAAAGTGCGAAGATAAAATTTCAGGAACAAGCAAGCTGGTCTGTACTGATTAGGTATTGCTAAATAGGTATAATATCTACAAGTGTTCTTTCAAGAGTTCTTTTGTCATGTGCTTTCAGCCATATCACATTAAATGGTAACAAAAATACCCTGAACGCTTTCCCAGCATCATTTGGGAAGTGATTTCTCTAATTTCTCTAGGGAACATTGTTTGCCTTTATGATCCATGCAGTCAGAAATAGGTTAATAAGCAATCATGTTACATTAAGATGTAAAGGGAGAAAAAGAAGGTCAAATCCCTGAAGAATATAGAAACTACTTGAAGTATCAAGCTTTCTTTGGGCAGTAGGCAGTTTGCTAGTGTTGTTCTGAATCTAGTTTTAGATTCAGGAGACCTTTGTAAGATTGGCTAAGAGATTAATTGGTAATTAACTGTTTTAGCAGTATGCTTTGGTGGTATGAGTGAAGATAAAAGCAGCTTTGTGGACCATGTTAGATGAGCAGAGGCAGTGATCTGGGCCCATGTGTCAGGCCCGAGTTGCAGCTGCCGCCCTGCCCAAGGAGCGGGTGCCAAAACATGGCCTGACACCTGCAGGGCCCTGCAGACACAGGCAAAGGCCAGCTCTTCTGAGAGGCTCTCTGGATGCAGGCTTCCTCTTGTCTGCTGGCAGCTTGAGAAATTCCAAGTTACCAGTTGCCTGGAGGGTTTTTTAATTGGTGAATGTTTAAAATAGTCAATTGATTTGGCATATTGACATGTTTAGTGTACCATGAGAATTCCAGCAGTTGCGTTAAATGCAATTACTTTGTAAAAGATAGAATGTTATTCCTTTTAATGTGTTTATAATTGCAGACTTCCTCAGCGCCTGTCTCTTTCTTTCTGCTGTTAAATACACAAAATTGTTTGAAATGGCATTTTCGCTGTAAGCTTAATGTGTACTGCTTCCATTATCAAGAAAGGTGTGTATTTTTGGATCACATCTTTTGTAGTTCATATAATTTGTTCCCTGTGGGAAGGATTCATTTTTTTGTGTTGCATCACATAAAGTTGTGCATCAGTTTTAGGCAGGTTGTCTGGCAACAGCAGGATAAGAGCATCGGTAAAACATGTTGGGTACCAAACTTTGTAGTCTACTTTCTTTGTTTGAAATTGGGCATAGGGCACGTGCATGTAAAAAGTATGCAAATTGATACATTTTTAGTGAAATGTACCAGATTGATGGTCTTGTATAGATATAAAAATTTGTGCTTCCAGGTGAGGCAGCCTTTGGTCATCAAGAGGAAAACATATATATCATCTAGCTCAGACAGTTAAAGAAGGAAGATGGAGGGCAGTGTCCATTTTGAAATAGTAGCTGGTGATGTAGGTTATCCATGATAGGAGGCACTTTGCAGAGTTTTTGGAAGTAAACCAAAGCAATGCATAACCCAGAAAAATGGTATGTTGAACAAAGTCATGGAGAAGAGGGCCTTTTTGAAGAGAATGCTCTTCTCACCTTATCCACTATCTGGCTGAAGTCAAGAAAGAATCCAAGCATTGTATCTGTCTCGTAGTCCTAGGACCAAACTGGCAGAGCCAGGCCCAGAGCAGTACACAAGAAGTAACCATACCTTTTACATGTAGGGACCTGTGTGCCTGATGAGTTTGCATCCTATTGGACACATCCATGGAAGTTCTGAGAGCTGCTCCTCAGGCAGCGGGGGATGGAGCGCATCGTGTTTCTGTCCAGACTGGGGTGCAGACACAGGCAAGAGATCCCTAGTTAACTTCTGCACTCTGCTGTGTTTGCCTTTGAATTTCTTCTCAGTTCTATTTCTTGTTTGTGATCTGCTAACCTCCTTGACCTGCCTCCCCAAACCCCCAAGGGCCATGGCCTGTTTTTGAATTCCTAAGTTCCTTGAACTTTGCCATTGAATCTATTTGGTCTGTTTGTTTTCTTCTTTTGTTGGCCGCTCTTTTCTGTTTAAGCTATATGATCTCATGGTTTTATTTCTGTTGTTGATGTTTTCAGGCACAGCTGTACATTCAGTGCCTGGAATAAAGCTTGTTAATTCTCCTATGTTTTACTTTCAGGCTTACCTTTTGCCTTAAGGTTGTTTTTCTGAGTTTGTCTCCCACTATGTGAAGTGGCTCAATGTGAATATGATCAAACAAGTTAGAGAGCTCTCTGAGTTATCAACAGTGAACATGCTATAGATTTTCCCTTATGATAGATCTGAAATCTTACGTTGGCTTTCTGCACTTAGTCATGGATTGCTGGTTGCTGGGAATCAAGTGGGATTATCCAGTAACAGAAGATACTGAACTAGATGCAAGGGGCATGATTTAGATTCCTATTTCAGTATTAATACTGTGTCTCCAGAAAGGCAAATAAAGGAAATAGGTCATGTGATTTCCATAACTGTTTTGCTTTCAAGTGTCAAATAAACACTGCACAAGTATTTTCAAGTTAATACTCCACAAGAGCAGAGATGCTAAGCATAGATGCCATGAATGTTTTTTCACTAGATGCATTATGGCATTATTCTTAATTTCATTACTCTCCTAGCTGTGTGCAAAAATCATTGATGAACCTTGATGATAGTTATTGCTCTTCCACAATGACCTGGTGACTACCAAGGAAATAAAGGTCATATTCAGATGGTAAGATGCAAAGTACCATTTCTTACTAAAGTAATTAAATGTTGACTTCTGTCAGTGACGAGATGCAGTGCTGACAAAGCTTTTGTAATTTAACAATCCATTGGTTTTGACAGATGAAGGAAATAATTGCAAATAAAAGTGTTCTCCCATTTCTTTCCTCTCATTCTGTCTACTTCAGACAATTAAGTGCACTTGACAATATTATCAGCAGCAATTTCCTCTTCCCAGACTAAAAGCGTATGTTCTTTTTAATATATATCGTTCAGGTATAGGGTTGCAAAGCAAGGTTTGCAGAAATTCTTGGAAGCAGTTGTCAGGAAATTTGACGCAGTGTGAAACCTGAAACAGTACCTGGGTGTGTACGACTGCATGTTTGTAGAACAGTGGTGCATTCATGCTCTGGTCTTCAGTGGAAGAACAGAGTTTCACTTCTGATTTGCTGCTTGGCCCTGCATCGGTCAGCTACTTGTTACTTCAGCACCTCATTATTTCAAGCAGTGCCATTCTGTGTTCCATTCTGCAATTCTCATCAGATCTAAAAATGAGAATTGCTGTATGAACGGAGCAGTTGTTACTTATTCATTCTCTTCTGCAAAGTTTTTTATTAAGAAAAGCAGCCATTTACCCAGAAGACTTTGTTACAATTCATTGATGTGAATTGTTGATAACAGTAAGTATTTTTCTAGATATCAATCTCATGCTTAATCTGTCATTGTAAAATACAATTGTAATGCACAGAATGAAATTAAAATGCCTTTCAGATCCCACATAGAAAACCACAAGTTGGCAGCACTCTAGCCAGTCTGACCTGGTTTGTTTTTGTGTCTCTTTTGGGCTGAGACATTAGTACTTGTCTTGTAGGGATCTCTCTCTGTGGCATTGCAGTGACACAGTCCTCAAAATAAAGTCTCTGATCTTTGTTACTGAGATTTTAGATGGAGAACACCTATCTTCAGATGAAGCTCTTAACCCATGATATCATGTAAGATAATGTAACACAGAAATTGTATTGCAAAATGGGGAATATAGTGCCCTAACAGGTCACAGGACTTAAAGAATTAAGACTTCAGGAAGCAAGCCTGTGATGGGTTCACGTATAGCCATTGGTGTCTTGAGGGCAAAGGAGTACCATCCTGTGGTGCCCTCTGTCCTCTTTTCCAAGATGGAAAGAGAATAAAAGTCATCTTGCTAACCCCTTGGGATCTGGCTTGCAGTTTCTTCTGCAGGTCTGTGAGCAGAGATAAAAGATGAGTTTAGCATTAATCATTCTTAGGACGGGATTACGTGTGTAGTCACAGTTGTAACTAGAAGGCGGTTGCACAAGCTATGAGACTGCTTCCTCTGTTGTCTTCTACTTACCTGCCTTAATGACTAGAAACCAGACTGTTGGAAATGCAAAACCAAATTATTTTACTGATAAATTGTTTACTTTTCATCTGGCCAAGATACTTAAGTTGTATTTCTTTCGGGTGCCCACTTGCTGATGCTGCAGTAAGTCTGCAGCTAAGTTTGGAGAAAAGTCAGTTTGATACAATGGTGTTTTAACTGGACAAGAGCAGCTCTGGCTGCTGTGGCTCTCGTGGTAGGAACTGATCTATTGGGATTCACAGGAATTCTGGGTTTGGCTGTGTGAGTTATGTAGCTGTTGTGCTTAGTGGAAAATTAATACATTGGGGTAGGAAAGCAAGGGTAAAATATCTTGAAGTGCTGAATATGTGAAAGACTGAGGCAAAAGGAAGGACAGAAGGGAGTTATCATCTTCTAGATATCTGAACTGAAAAGGCCTTGAGAGATGTCATGCAGCTGAGGAATGAGGTGGCAGAAGGGAGAACAAGCCAGGCAAGATGGAGAAGGCAAGGTATAGAGCCCTGAAGAAGGGCAGATGTGAGCTGAAGCAACTGCTGAAGGAAGAAGGCAGCTCTGTCACTCACAGTTGGGAGCAAATTCAAGGGAAAGGTAGAAAAAGAAAGGAAAGCTGGGAGGAGGATTCTGGCAATTGCAAGCAAGTGCGTCCAGAGGACTGGGTAGCAATTTTTCTGGTTTTCAGTCATTTTTCTAGAGCCACACTAGCTGCTGGGGACCTCAGAGCAGCAGCTGCCAGTGAATGGTTCAGAAGTGACAAGTTGCACTTGTAATTTTTTTCCTATCCGGGTGGGGTTTGTTTGTTTTTTAAACACCTGCCAGGTGGTTCTAGTTGAGGAGGATGCCTTCAAAAGTCAGGATTCCCATTATTCCATACAGAAAAACTGAATTGCTAAAGGAGAGTGACACTTACTTTAACTGGTGATAATTGTAGGGTCCTTGCTTGCAGATGTTGCTTTTGTCTTGATCTTTCATTCAAGTGCAAAGCCTAATGCTTTTGCATGAGGGAAGGAGAGCTTGTTTGGAGCTCTGATTACCAACCAGAATATGTCTTACTGTGCACTGGGAACATAGTAGAAATAGTCTCTGGAGGTTTTTATTTGGCAGGAGTGATAGTACCATGAAAGCTTAGCCTTCCACTCCCATGTCATTGTTAATTTGTGCATAATTCTAAAAGATCCCAGGATTAATGTACTGGAGATGGATATAGAGTGAAAAGTGAGATTTGTTTGTTTGTTTTGTAAATAATTTTTATCTGTTTAATGTTTCTGTTCCTCATTAATTGTGCCTACTATTAAAATCTACTATAGTGAATTTCCTGTTGATGTTATGGATGTACCTGCTTTGTGTGGCTAAGAAATAGAGATGTTAAAAAGCACTTAGGTGCTTAGGCGTCCATTAGGCTTATCACAGATTCCTACATATATGTGTGCATGCACTCTGTAGCCCTTAAGGGAATACTTTTCAATACTGATTTTTGCTTTAAAATGATCACTTTTTCAGTAACAAGACCAATTGTTTGCAGTCATCTGCTGACTGAAACCTCTGATACGTATGTTTCCAACAGTAGATGAATAAAGATAATATGTGCATCTGTCTCTTGGAGGCTCCTGGCATCTATCAGATAAAATCAGTTCTGGGAGCAGAGGCAGAGAGACGAGTTTCTGTGGCAGCAGCTAAAAGTCTATTTACTCTGCATCATCTACTGTGTTGTGCAAATACAAGTCTTCTCTTCCAGCCTGCCATGCTTATTGAATTTTAGCACATCCTTTTCAATGCAGGTGCCTGTGTAAGTTCAGTCATGCTCCCTTGCAAGCATCTTCTTCAGCTAGACAGGAGTTTTGGTGGGGGGCATTAAGTTAACATGAAGAAACCTCTGCTCTGTTTAATTTCATCTTGTCTTTGACACCTGGGCTGGATTTGAGACTGTCACCTGTCTTCAGGGAGACTTCGGGGAGACTTCTCACCCAAGGGTTTCACTCTCCACTATCATTTTCCCTTGTTGCATGAAACCTTGCTCTGTTTGCTTCCCACGCATCCCTAGAAGGCCAAGCACAGCCCGCTTCCCCCACGCCTCACTCATAGGCAGTGGCAAGTCTTTGTGCTTGCCAGCTTGTGTTGGTCTCTTTTCGTCATAGCTTGAGAACATGTTCCTGCCCCCTTTTTTCTTCCTCCCGTCTCCTGTAGCTTCAATGAACTTTTTTTTTGCTCTGTTGCTGTGGTTACAGTGCCTTTGATGAAGTCAGCTAGGCTGTCCCTTGTGATTGGAGCCAGTTCTTAGCCGTACAGGGTCTGGCAGTAGTCCTGTCCAACCTTAGTCTTCACATAAGCATTATGTCCATATATTTGAGGGTCTTTGTGTGTTTGTTTGTGTTCCAGGAATACTGTTATCTATGTAACAAAAGCTCACAGTCATCTCAAAAATGAAACTCATCCTTGCAGTGTACAAATCTGGCATTCTGATACTTGCTGATTTTTATTTTGGCAGTCGGTCAAAACTAGCATGTGGTGTTCCCTAAGCACTTTTCCCCTTTTCTTCAGAAATACTATTTTACTGTCTTCTCGATACTCAGATTCCTGCAGGAAATTTCAGAACACTGTATTTGCTTCCTCATGTTTTTAATGAAGGAAATGCAGTTTTTATCTGTCAACTGACAGAGTGCTCAGGACTGTGTTGAGAGGCAGCTGGTGGTGTAAGGGAGGGACACCCTGCTTTTGTAAGCACATGCTAAAGGTTTATGCCTTTATGGCTTATCTTTTCTCATCAAAAAGCTTTGAAGTTGCTGTGAAGGATGCACTGTAGGAAGTATTTGGAATGTCAAAAGTTTGGGTGTAGCACCTGAATGCTCAGCCAGTCAGGCTGACTTCATGTGGGCTTTAGTCATTGAAAGGTCACTTGAATTGTAGCAAACTATAGGCAGGAACTCTGAGTCCAGTGTGCTGATCTTGGACTAACAGCAGCTGACTGATGGGGAATTTTTGTGTCCGTATTTGTTATAGATGTAGGACTTCTGATCTCAGTTTCTGTCTGATCAGTCACTGCCCAGAAGACTAGAAGAGGGTGCTGTCAATCAAAGTGTCTCTGTTAGGTTAAATTCTCTTCAGGAATAAATGTGAAAGAGTTTGTTTCCTAAAATCCCAAGCAAAAACATGCACTTCTAGAAGCCCTTACATAGCACAGAGCCCACAGGAAAAAGTAATAACTTTGTCTTTTTGTCAGAGGGATTAAATCTCAAACCTATTGCATTCCAGCTTTACAAACTTAGAGGAATGTAGATCTGTAACTGGGTATTCCGACTTGCTCTGTTTATAGTACTTGTGTAGGAAAAAGTATTTTTCATTGGGTTTTATTCAGAAAAGTTTTTGCAAAGCAATTTCTAGGCTCTTCCAAGTGAAGCAACTATGTCCAGTTACAGTTACATTCAGAAACCAGGTATCCTAAAAGGACGAAATATCTTGCTGAAACCTATGGTTAATTTTTGGAGGAGATAAGGTTGTCATCCTTATGCGTCTGCACACTGTAAAGTGAATAACAGATACAATCATCACTAATTTCCGTTTTGAGAATTCAGCTTCCACATTTCCATCTTGTATGATATTTCCAGTTTAATTCAAAATTCTGTATTAAAAGGAAGTTCCTCAATATTTCTGCCCTGTATCCTGAAGTGACATGCATGTGGTTATTCACAATTATTTCTAGACATCACTATGATATTTTTGTTTTTCATTAAGCAAGAGCTTTCAGCTTTAGTGGTTGGATGTTTGCCTTTAAATGTAGATGAAGCAGGTCTTCATGATACTGAGTATTCTTTCCAAAATAGATGCCATCTGAGGGCTTTACACTGCCCTCAGAGAAAAGAAATAATTTTTTTAGTATTTGTCAGTTTGTACATATGTTGTCTATGTAATTTTCTGCAAGGTAATATCTTGTTAAACAAACAAAGCAATTCAGTGATTATTGTAAATCAGGCTGATGTCAATAGAAGCAACATCCTTGAAAGCCCCAGCTGTAAGATTTTCTCCATGGAATTTGATTTCTGATGCCAACTTTTAAGTATTTTCATAAGTGTGACTTGTTGCTGCAGTGATCCTGTTCTTGCTCTTTCAGAATGAGAAGGCTTTGGGGCATTCCGTGAGCCGCTCTAGTAACATCTCAAAGGTATGTTGCTCGATGTAACTCAGTCTTTGATAAATTGGGGGATACTGGAATTTCTTTCATTTCAAAATTTGGTGATACATGTGATGATGTGACCAGTAGAAAATGCTTTTTATGCCTGTCATTGATAGTCACTCCTGAAACATTAGAAGTCTGGTGTTTTGCAGACTCTCTTTACAGGTCAAACGAAATGGAAGCTACGGTAGGTTTTCTCTTTCACACTGTCAGCCTCCTCAGCTTGATAGGAGCAAGATAGATGACAGATGCCTGAAATCTTATCTTGGAGGGAAAGTGGCTCCAAAAATATCACTCAAGTATGTTGTTTTGTTAGATAAAGCTGTGTAAGATGTGTATTGCTGTGCATCCCATAATATGTGTAGGATATGTGGTTAAATGTTATTCTATTGTTATTTCAACACCAAATTATTTTTAAGTGCCATGAGCTTATTATCAGGACATGACTATGTAAGTATTTTTAAATGTCTGATTTTACAGAGCCTGGTCATATAAGGTAAGCATATTGCTCCACCCATTCTAGTCACTCTTCAGCATAGCCAGTGGGTACATCCAAAGCATAATTGCTTTGTTATGCCATTAGGAAAAAGGTATCTTCTGTCCAAGGTAGTTATTGCAATACATACCCTACTTCTGCATTGCAAATGAGATTTTTTTTATTAGCTGTAAGCATGACAACATTTTGCTTACACGAGTACAATTGCTCAAAGCCTTCATGCAAGCAAGGCTGTGCTGATTGAACAGTACTTTTCATGGGGTGTCATAAGCTTCAACTCTTTGTTGCCACAGTTTTAAGTGGCTGTATGTAGTTACTTTAAATGAAACACTGAGTCATTATGGCTGCAACATAATAAGTATTGTGAGTACCTCTGGATCTAGGAAACTGTTCATGACTATCTCCAACAGAGGAGACAGTGTCTGCACATAATATATGGTTTATATGGGCACAGATAACTTTCACTTTGGAGCCAAAAGACAGGATTACTGGGTGTCCTAAACAGTGAGCAGGGCAACTGCCTGATGCACAAGGTATTGACCTTGTTATCATGGATTGGTAAGAGATCATTTTGCATTTGGCGTCAGAAAATATGCATTCATATAAGGGGTTTTGAAACAAAAACTGTGTGAGTATAAATACTCATGTAGATTTTTCTAAAGTGGGACTATGCTTGTGCCTTTTTACCCTGGTTCTTATCTTCTTAGGGATCCTTAATTGGATTTTCAGGTTTTGTTCAGCAGAGATAGTAGTTTTGCCATTAAGTATCATTGTACTTTTCCCAGAGTGTCTCAAATCAGCACAAACCTTTTGGCAGCAGCACTTTGGTACTCATACGAATCTGCACAGTTCATTCTTAATTCATCAAGACCTGGTAGTGTGGCAGTGCAGTGGGAAGGACCTTGCACTCTGGCAAAGCTCTCCCTGGGAGTGCTGGCAAGTGAGACATCAATATTTACATTTGTCTTGAAGTACTGAAACGTTCAGCCTGACTGCTGTGTGTTGCAAAAGATAAAGTTCTCAAGGGGATCAAAAGTCAGTCTTGCCAGTTTAATGGAGGAGACTTTTTAGTTGCAAAGTGAGCAACACCTCCCAGAGGTGTTGATATTCTTAATGCTCCTGTGTCACCTCTGCCTGATCCATTCTCTCCACTCTAGAGATAAGTTCAAACAAGGGCAGAGGGTGAAAACCCCATCAGTGAAGTCAGCCCCTGATTTGCCTTCCTGTCTGAATGCTGCCTTGTGCATCCAGGCAGTTCAGTGCTAAACTGCAACAATTATTTTGTGGTTGACAGGTGTTTTGGCTGTTGCACGCAATTTCAAATGACAAATCAGGAAACATTGTAGTAGTGGAATGCTGCATGGAAGCTTAAGTACATGGAAATTTTTTCTTTAGTTGTGATTTTTAATAGGAAAGGGCCCATTTTTTTATTCAGCATACCATAGCAACCTGGTCAATAAGGCAGATCAGGTACACATAAAGGAATAAGTATGGAAATGCTTGTCTGCCTGTATAGCCCTTTCTGAAATCCACAGGACTTGTTGATCCTACACCATTTTAAGAGGAGCTTTTTAACCAAAATTGGGTTAAATCAATTACATGCTGCATTTCCAGATGTGTTGAAGTATGTGTGTGTGTGTACAGAAATAATGGTCGTGCTTTCTGCAAATGTTTCAGCCATTGTTTTTCAACCCAAATCTAGCTTACAGCACAGCAATATAGCAAATATTCTACAAATTCTTGGCACTGATGCTTGATTCAAGGCCTTACTGGTGCTGATATGTCATTATGAACCCGCTGTGATTATTACTGTGTATCTTTCCACTACTCTCAATTGCACAGTGCAATTTGAGTGGAAAGGATTGAGTCAGAACTCAGCCTTTAGCCAAGAGAGGATGCTGTGTTACTTATTGTGACCAAGGAAAGCAATGCCCATAGGCTTAAAGTCATCAGGGAGGGAGGCAGACAGATGGTGCTACTGAAAATGTAATCAGCTGGTAGAGGTAGCAGGACCTCTCTGAATGTAGACCCCCCCAGTGTTGGGACCAGGTGGAGCTGTCCCTTGGGAGAAAGGGGCAAAAAGGCAGTTCTCCAAGAGGCAGATGCTAAGAGAGGCAGAAGAAATGCTGGTACATGTGGCCAAGCCAAGAAAAAGCAATCACCTGAATACTTGGCTAGGGATGGAGGCCAGAAAGAGCAGAAAAAGGAGCAGGGAGTAAGATGTAGGAGGATCTTCATATGGTGTCATTAGGCTGTGTGCAGCATGTTGCACACTGGGGGATGTGGCATTCCTCCAGGCCCTTCTTTGCTTTTTTGGTATATATATTTCAAACACTCCTTTTAAATCTGCTACACATGAAACATGTAAATTTCTGAAATCTTTTCTATTTGTTTTGAAATTTAAAAAAAAACATTGAAGGCAGATTTAATTTATTTAGTCATGGGACTTGAACACAGCCCATTTTCCCCAACTGCCCTGTTCAGACACATAAACAGCACTGATGCTGATTGAAACAACCCCAGTTGGCACAAGGGAATACAGCCCAGATCCACATCTCAGCTGTTTACCCTAAGCCAACATTTTTTCCAAGCAGCCACTGATTGGCAGTGCTGCGAAGTGCCTTCATCATTCAAGCCCCACAGAGAAATAATTAAGCTTTATAGAAGAATCGTCCTCTAAATATAAAAGAAATTGACCCTAACACACAGCTAGTCACTGGGAGCAGCTAAAAGTGGGATTTTCACAGCAGTGGTAATTCATGCCCTCAGTTCATAGATAAAGGAATTGTGCTTACAAGCAGATGAAATGAGGTCACTTACAAAGCTGGTCTCTAAATAGTTATTCTCAAATTAGTGGTATTGTTTACCTTTAAAGTATCTGATATATCCTGAAACTGATGATGTGATGTCTGGAAATACCTTCAGGTCATCTGTGTACTGTCCTTGTCATCTGATTGCTTTGGAAGGTTGATTCTAATGTAAAGGGGAAGCACTTTGTAGTCTTATTTTCATAGCCCTCCAAGGGATAAACTTGGAAAATGCTAACACTGGGATCACAGCAAAGGAATCAAAAGTGAACTCCTTAAAAAATGTAAATGCTTTGTCTTTTCTGAAGGCCTGTATAGTTTTATCTTTTGAGCAGAAGCATGCTATAAAGTATTAGATTATTCTTAGGCTGAATAGCAGCCAGTGCAGACACAAAGAGGTAGCCTAAGCTTACTATGAAATTTAAAATCCATTTAGGCTGTTCATCAGCTTGGAACAGATTTAGAAAAGCATATGAATACACACGTCCACTGTTGCCTGAAGCTTTAATGAATTCAGTGAGCATTTGTCTGTAGAAAAGTAGTCCAGGTTTTTCATCCAGGTTTTTCAGTTGCAGAACTTAGCTATTCTGTAGTCTATCAGATGACCAAGGCTTACTGAAGAGAACTGTTTTCTCAGAGGTGTTCTGTTCAGGTATGTGAGCCTGGGGGTAGGGAAACACAAGTTGCTTTAAAAAACTCTTCCGTTGAGTTACTGGGGAAGGAAAAGACATGAAAAATTGTGTAGTGTGAAGATGAAAGTATATTCTTTCCCCAAGTACAAGAGCAAGTAATCTCATGCTGGAGCACAGTGCAGTCATGTTTGTAAGGAATGTGATAGTCTCCCTGTGCTGTGATAAATTCCCTCTCCTGGGGCTGGATTCTTTCTGCAGATAGGTATGAGGGCACCCCATAAAGGAACCTGCAGGGGTTTCCTTTCCTCTTTTGTTCCCTCAGTACATTCAAGGTATTTTGAGGGAGATTTTTAAAGACAAAAAGCCATAAATACTTTTTTCTTCTTCTCCCTGCAGAACCAGTGTAGTTGTTACTGGGTTTAGTCAACCTCCTTAATCCTGTGCTGTAGGCAGGTTGTATTATTCTTGGGGAGATTTTGAAGGGATAGATAGCCTCCTTTCTCCAGTATCTTTAGCTCTGGAATCTCTAGAGAAAAGTTCCTGACACAATCCTCCTTTAGATTTCTTTAGAAATAAGGGAAAGCTGACTTCAGCTTTGCTTCTAGTTGCTAGACATAGCTTTAATTATAGTCATATACATTATATAAAGAATGGAAGAAAGTTCTTCCAGCAGCTGACTGCTGGTTCCTGTCAAATTGCTGCCAAGATTACATGGTGTAGTTGATAGTCCTGAAATTTTCAGATACCTCTTTCCCATATCTCCTCTGCAGCTTTTTAACCACTCATTTTAATAATTTATCTTAACCCTTTCTAAAGACACTTGATTTTAATATGCTCTGGAAGTCAATATGGCATGAATCTGGTAGGGAGAACTTAACTGGAGAAGATCAGAAGTTGCTGATGATTGATCCTGCCAGTTTGGTACAAAAGCTTTCAAAACCATCCTGTCATCAAGGCTGTCTGCTCGTCACATCCCGCAGTCTGTCCACAGGTGGCCTGTTCTGCCTCTCTCAGGGGTCAGGTTTGTCCATTTGGTCTTGATGCACTGCTGCCTTGGCGTGCTGGCACTGCTGGAGGCCTCCTTTGGCATCTGCTCCACAGATGAACTTCAGAGACTGTGGAACTGCAGTGCACTTTAGCAAGAGCTGTCAGCCAACACGTACATGGAACACAGTACTTGCTGAAAGTACTCAAGAGCACATAAAATAAGGACAAGCCCATAATCAAAATGCCAGGTCGAAATTCGGGTTGTGGAGTGTTTCATTCCTTGCTCTATTGCTAAATTTGTGTTTGCCTGAAGCTCCTTGTTCTGAAGTTCCTCCCAATAAAAGACTTAAAATTGCGCTTCTTTTCACTCTTTGTCTGCACAAAAGAGGGTTGTGTTCTGTTATTAAATGTGCATAGTTCTACGAATGTTAGTTCCAGATCCTTAGCTGAGACTTCTAGATGTTTTTGTAGCACAAGTAGTAGGGTCACAGTATTATTCCTAACTATGTGGCACCTAGAAATGACAAAGTTTGCATGTGTGGGGGAAAACCTTTGTTTGCTTCCTTTAGACTTCCAATCAGTTGAAAAATTCTACAGGAGCTGTTTCTAATTTTTTACCTTCAATGAATAATTTAATAAAGTATTTAGGATGTGACAGGCCCTGATCTTTAAATTGAGATGTAATTGCTGTTACTGAAGCGCAGATCAGAGTGGGACAACAGCAATTGTACCCAGAAGTGTCATCTCAGATAAGCAGGTTATCTTGAAATATACCTGAGCCATTGGCATGTTCACTATGGCTCACTTCAAAGATGCCTTTATTTTCTTAGGCAGGGTGGGTTTTTCTGGGTTTTAGTGTGCAACATGTAATCAAAAGTATGTAATAAGAAAAGGCTGAGTTCTCTTACCAATAGATAACACTGTTCATGTGGAGGCAGAATGAGAATATATATGTGTATATATGCATGGACACCTGCATATGTGCATATTAAAAAATGTATATACTCCTGATGACAACCCTTCAGAGAATTGTAGGAATCCCAGGAATTGTTGCCTTCAAAATTGCTGTGATTGTCTGAGTACCAGTGCAGAAGGCTGTGCTGTGACCTCAGTGAATTGCATTAGGTAGGAATGTCAATATACACAATTAACTAACTATTGACCTTTAGTACTGAGCTATTTTAGGCAACCAGTCAGGCTGTACAGAGTAACTCACAAGCACATGGCTCCGAGGCTCGTCACTGGAGGTGATGTTCCTCCATGCGAAGGGCATGACAGTCCACAGAGTTTCAGCAAGTGATTATGGGGTTAGAAGGGTCAAATTCAGGCTGTCAAGGCTTAGGCTACATGTCACATGTGAACATGGCAGGAACCTCCTATGAGAAAGCGCTCTAAAACCAGCAGCTGCTGTTGCCATTATAAATAGCCAGCTTGGCCAAAGGTGCTGCTGCCTGGGAGGCTGCTGCAGGGGCAGTAAGGGTGGTGTGTACCAGAAGTTAGAGTGGAGAAGGCTTTGACTGCTTATTTTCCCAGCCTCTTCAGAGCTGAGCTGTGTGTGGGAGCAGCATCAGAGCTCCAAGACAGCTGGACCTGCCTGTTTCATTCACCCATCACTGCCTTTTCTTCGCCGTGTTCTGTCCCGAGGCTGCCTGTATTTCTTTTCTGTGTCACCTCTCTGCCTGAAAGCTGCTGTGTCTGAGTCAGTAGAGTGAGTCCCAGTCAGGTGAGCTGGGAGGACTGGCCAGCAGCAGTGGTGTGTGACCCTGCTTCTAGATGCAGCAGAACTTGGTACTTAGCTTTGGGCAGCAGCTTGCATTTTACTGTGCTCTTGCAAGGGAGTTGTGCTTCACTGTTAGACACTCATTGCTGTCACTGACTGGGGTTCCTAGGGAAGTGACTGGCATTAAAGCAATGTTTTACCTCACCTCACTATCCTGCTCTGAGTTGCAGTGCAGCTCTGTAAAGTTTCATGAGCAAAAAGCATGGGACGAAAGGAGGACAGACTGAGTGACTGGAGGCTCATTGAACCATGGCTTTTGGTGGTAGCCACAGCTCGTTTGAACCAAGGGTGGGGCATAACTTCCTCCAGTGATTTGTTGTTCCTTTTTGTGGTGCCTATCCAAGTGTGTTAATTTCTGTTCATAGTTTAGTTGCACTTTCATTATGTATGAAAATAGAGAAAAGTATCTTTTGTTCTGAAGCAGAAAGATAGGGGGGAAAGGAAATGTGCCTCAGATGCTGAGTTTCTCTAAGCCACCCTGAAGAGTACTGGCATCTAGAAACGGAATACTGAGCTTGAAATGCAAATGAAATTCCACAATTTCTTTTTTGTCCCAGCCTTTTGATTTCCCAAGAGGCAAGACTTTTGACACTCTTGGTACCAGACAACTGGATCGAGAAACCAATAACATGGTTTCAGAAGGGAAATTTTGAATCATTGATTCTAGTCATCTGCTATTAGACTATCACATCCTATATTCTGCTGTCCTTTTTTAGAGAAGTTCATTGCTAAACTGAAGCAGCTGAGACATTGGATTCATTCTTAGCAGTTTACCTTCTGTGATTTGCTCATTACATAAAACCTGAGACAGATTTATTAATTGATTTGTGACTTCACTTTCAACAATATATAGCTCTGTCTCCATGGCAGAATGCAACTTGCTGTTTTACTGGTTTAAAATTTTGTTTTTAGAAGTTTGCTCAATATGTCTTTTAAACTGTTTCATTATTTTAGTTTCATTAATTTGCAGAGTGAAACAGTTTATCAGTAAATTATTGTCAGATCTTTCATTAAATTGTCAGACTTGGAGTTAAAAAAAAAGTTACTGCACAAACCCCTTATAAAAGATACGCTATGAAGTCAGGTGTACCTGCTTTTAGGAGAGGTGAAGCATCAAAGAGAGAACAAATTTCCAACAAGTACCTGAATTCACATCACTGCATGATCAGAATCCTGTATCATTAGCATGTGCAAGTGGTGTAAAGTGTAAAGAACTGTAGTTTCCTGGATAAAGCCAGTAATTGTCTTTAATTTGTTTTGTCACAGTCATTACATAGCTCAGTTTGCTTTCTGGCCCAAGGTTATTCTGCTGGGTTTTATTCTATATGTGTACCCAGTTTTGGGTAAGATGGGAAATAAGTTACAGTGTCTTAATAAGGGTTAAGAGCTGCATGTCAGTCTTGTCTGAGTCTTGCCTTGGATTCCTGCAGACCCAGCTGTAAATGGATACCTGTTTTTTCAGTGTCTGTGCACCTGAGGCATCCTAATGTGGGGGCAGATACATTGTGTCTATAGTGCTGTTGACTAGAGAACTAAAACCTTAAAAGATGAGTTCTGTGACAAGGAAGGTGATTGTTTTGTCTGTATTTATGAAGTAGCATGTGCATGTATCTTCTCTCACAAAGAAATAAAAAGTATAATGTGTGACAAGGAACCTTGGTTTTGCTATGACAGTATAAAAGCCTGTGGCAGCCTTGTTCAAATATACAATAGGGGCTTTTAATAAATTAAGTATAGAATTGACAAGTCCCAAGACAGATACATTGTGTGTTGCAGCGTGATCAAAGCAGTGATGACTGAGCAGCTCTGGTGTCTGAAGCTGAAGCACAGGGCTGGGCACAGCAGGCTTCTGTGGTAGCTCACCTTTTGTCACCTGAGGTCTCCCTGGTCTGGCTGTTTGCAGTTGCCTGACCCAGGTCTCTGCTGGCAGTACTGGTTTCTGTGCAGCCCAGTATGGAGATGACATTTCTGTTGTTCTGCTGACTGCATTGTTCTTTCCTGGGTTTCAGGCTTTGCTGTGCAGATCAAAAGAGCTGTAAAGCTTTGTTTGAATTTTGAAGTGCAAACAATGTTTTGCAGGAGTGGGTGAGCAGTGCAGCCTGTCCAGCAGCTGTGGAACATGGGAGACCCAGGTTTAGAGATTCTCTGTTGTGAGGTTATTAATACAGGTCTCCTCCCCACAAAAATCTCCAGGAAGAGTTGAGAAGTTTGTCAAAGTGATGTGCAGGATACAGCAGCAGCAAGGGTCTTTAATAACAGCCAGTGGAGTGACAGCTGAGACAATGCTCATTCTTAGCACACTGATTTCAGATTTGTCTATGAAGTGTTAAATATGCCAAGAGCTTCACTTTATGTTTTTGAGTTAGTTCAGCTAATTCTTAATTTTTCAGTTATTCTATTTCTCACTGTGCTCTTGTTTTACAAATTGCTGCCACACCTCTTCTCCAGTATGGATCTTCCAGGATGGAAGATCCTGTTCAAGTAAGAGCAGGATGAAAGGCCTCAAAAAGTACACTAAGTACTTCAGGGAATGGTCTGGTTTGGCAGATGGTGCTCATGTGCATATGCTAGTAAGGAATATAAGTCCTCAGGTTGTGTTTGAGTTACTGAGTTACTGCCAGTTCTGTTTTGTGAAGAAAACCCCAAGCCTCTAATCTCTTGCCATCATTGTTTAAGGAAGGATTAGCTATTACATGGTAGCTAAATTCCAACTAGTTTATACACACGCTTCCATCTAATTATTCTAATTACTGTAGCATTGCTCATTTCCTGAGCTATTGTTCTGTGCAATGTTTGACAGCTGGCAGGTTCCATTCCAGAGATGTCTGCATTTGACCTTGGGGTAAAACATTTCTGTTCTTCTGATCACTACTTCTCCAGGGATGAGACTATGTGACCTTTCTCGCATTTAACAGTAAAGTCACTTTCTTACAACTAGCCCTTGAGTATCTGCTGTAGAGTGATATCTGACTCCATATGCTGTGTTTCACCCTGAAGGTGATTGCTCTGCATACTGAATCCTGACTTGAGGGTTTGTTTGTTTGTTTGTTTTAATTTCACTGCAGGCTGGAAGTCCAACCTCTGTCTCTGCCCCTCATAGCTTCTCTCGGACTTCTGTTACACCATCCAACCAGGACATCTGCAGGTAAGGTGTGCCATTTGTGTGGCTGCAGCGAGGCTCAGGCGAGGTTCAAATGAGGGAAAAACAAAACTGAAAAAGCATGTTTATGGGGAAGTAAGCAATGTGGGGTTCCCACTTAAAGCATCCCATTTGTTTGACTCGACTGCTGTCTAACACTGCTTTGTTAAATCCTACTGACTGTTTGGCCCTGCTATGTTTGCCATTGCCACACTAGCTGTAATTCTCATTTCTTCACTTTTAATTATACATGTTCTCTTTTTTAATTGTTTATTTTTACTTTCTGTGCTTTTATTCCACTATTCTGCATGCAGTTCCAGTGCAGTGTTTTCTGAGTGTTGTCATCACAGTCCAGTGCAGTCTGCTGTTGTCTTGAAAAATCCGCACTGCCAGAGCCCTCTGACACAAGGGGTCACTGTGACAGTAATCTGTCAGGACACGTTACATGCAGCAAAGAGAAACTCCCGTGGGCAGGATCGGGGCCAGGCACTCAGGTCTGCTAAGAATGTAAAGCCCACCCGCGCCCTGAAATTCTCCAAGTCCCTCAATGACGTGGACCAGAAAGCGCAGAGCACCAGCGAGTGCTTTGATTATGTGGAGCGAACACGCTCAGAAGGCAAACTGACCCTGAATCAAGAGCAGTGTTTAAGGATTAACAAATTTCATCTTAAAGAGAGGAAACCGCTGAATCTCAGGCCTCTTTCTTTTAGCAATTCTAAGCACTCCTATATCCCTTCCCTTTCCAACTACTCAAGTGCATCGGGAGGAGCAGAGAACCACAGCGCTGTACATATCCCCCTGCTGGAGGACAAGGTGGACCATGACTCCTCAAGGAGCAAAAAACTGTTGCGTTACCTTTTTTCCTTCTCCCACACCTCCAGCATCAGCAGCCTGCATAAATTTCACGAACTGGAGAGCTATTCCAGTCACTTTCAAGCTGACAAATCCTCCAGCATGCTGGTGGAAAGCACAGACTTCTGCTCTGATGATATGGGAGATGATGACGTCTTTGAGGACAGCACCTCAGTGAAACTCAAAACAAAAGAGCAGCGGGCACCACTCTGTTCAGTTGAGAAGGACAGTGACCTTGACTGCCCTTCCCCCCTCTCAGAAAAGTTACCCCCTCTGTCCCCTGTGTCCACATCGGGGGATACCTGCAGGTTGGTTTACCAGAGAACCACCTACCTTTTTAACCCTCCCATGTGCGGTGGTGACTGTTCTGCTTTCCCCTGCCTTTGTGCTGTTTCTGTCTGTTCTTTTACCCTGTCACCTTGCTAATACAGTATGTGTGATTTGAAGCATGCAACCCTCTCTCTGCGGTCTTGCGCCCCTCTGATGCACTTAACAAGGCTACTAAGCAAAATAACTTCCTTTGAAGTCAAATAAATTCTCCTAAAATTTACTTCAGGTTTGGGGTTCTGAGATATTTTATCAGTGCCCAAACTGGGAATACTATGAGAGACTCAGCTACGCATCACAAAGGTCAAGCTGAACATGTCTTAGCTTTTAATGAGCAATGTGTTGTCCTGACAGCCCTGCTAGTTTGGTCAGAGGGGGGAATCAGGAGGAAAACAGACTGCTTGAAAATTGCTTGAAAATCAGCTCTGAGATCAGATCTATATAGCTTTAGATTATTTTTCCCCTCTCAGTTTGTATCATACCACACTTTTTTATTTGCTGTGGGCTTCCTGGTTGTCTAGGTCAAAGGGTATCTGAACACTGCCTGTTAATGGTAGGCCTGTGTGATGTCCATAGTGTGAGATTCAAAAATGATGTCCTTATTCCAGCTACAGAGGATTAATCATGTGCACAGGTGTAAGGAACAACAAGATCTGGACTGTCTTCACGGTGACTTGTCTGCTGGTCTGCCCTGTCCCACATTAAAAATGTGCTTGAGGAGCAAGAGTCATCAAGTTCAGGAGCAAATGTCTATTGCCTTTACCTAGCATTTTATCCTAGTCTTTCTCCTCCCTAACAACACTTCTTAAAGCTGCCTTTGTTACTACTTTCCAATATTATTTGATTTCCCCTCTCATTACCACCATATTTAGTTCTCTACTGGCTTACCATCAACTAGATGCTGTTGTAATCCACCCACGCCTTCATTTCCACTTGCCAGCTATCAGCAAGGTCACAAGAGGCAAGATGCTACACATCAGTAAGAGATTTCAGTTATAGACAGGGATGGCAGCAGGCCAGTATGTACTTCACATATGCTTAGTAATTTGTACTCATTCCCTGAGCTCCTTACCATCCCCCTTTCAATTCATGACCTCTTCCACATGGTTAGAAGGACTTCACAATGCTTGATGCTACCCAGGGGTTGTGTATAAATTGAATCTGGAAACCAAATGTCAGCAGCTGGTAGTAATTCTTTATCAGATGTCTTTGCTGTTTGCACAGTTAGGCTGTGAGAAAAATAGGGAATTTTGCAGAGCTTATGCTTCCTTAGCAACTCTTGCTAAGTTAGATTTGGAGAAGCAAAACCATTTAGAGTAAGTGTGTTTTGGGGTTCAGATTCAGTGCTGTAGTTTTGCATTGTGAATCTGTCTCTTAGGAATTTGCATTGGAACTAATCACTTGTGTAAAATCCAAGCAGTCTAAATTGTTCATGATCCTGGGGTGGACTGTTTCACCATTGATATTGGAATTTTGTTTTATCTTCTATTTCAGACTGTAGTACATGAGTAGCTGTACCTCTCTGTGCATATTTTGTCTTGGGAAGTGCTGTCCGATCTGTTTAAATACTATTTGCAGTTAAGTGCTATTGGTCTGGGTGAAACGTTGTCATTCCTTGCTCCATTTTTTCTTTCAGGTACTGCATTTCTGTCAGGCTCTATGTGTGTGCATCATCTGTGAGAGAGCAGCTGTCTAGTCAGCTGTGTCTGTGCTTAATTATTTTGTGCCTGTGTATGTGCTTGTGCAGCATTTCAGTTGTTTAGTTTTAGCTCCTTTGTGGAACACATTCCTTTGATTTATATGTCTTGGGATCCTCAGTGAACATCCATGTGTGATCGCAGATATTACATGGCTCTTCCACATCCTTTCTGCTTCCTCTTCTCCTAATGAGCAGCTTTGCTTCTGATTCAGGATATGTCACTGTGAAGGAGATGATGAGAGCCCCTTGATTACCCCCTGTCACTGTACGGGAAGTCTTCATTTTGTGCACCAGGCCTGCCTGCAGCAATGGATCAAGAGCTCGGATACGCGGTGCTGTGAGCTCTGCAAGTATGAGTTCATCATGGAGACAAAACTGAAGCCTTTGAGAAAGGTAGGCACAGGACCTGCTTCCCCAAAAACACGCTTTGTTAAAGAGATCCACTCTGGAACAGGCTGTGCCCACGAGCCTGCAGCACCCACCATGTATTTATTAATGGTTTTGTGGCTCCTTAGTAAGTCTGGTCAGTCTTGTATAGGTACAAAAGGATTTGAATTAATACTCACCCTGGCAAATTCAACATCACTGGAATCCAGCTCTGATAACAGCTCTTGCAGCCCAGCAGATTTCTGTGTGTATGTGTGTAAATATATATATATATATATATGCATGTGTAAATGTATATATATATGTCCATGCAACAATCTGATTTCTTTCTTTAGATTTTAGAGCACAAAACTCTACAGTTACCAGTATTTTTTTTAATGGAGAGCTTTGTATTACTGTTAGCTGCTTTAGTTTGTGGCGCTAAGATCCACATAGCTTTCAAGTTCTCTTCAAAATATTAGGGTTTCCACATTAAATTTACTTTAAATCACACTTCTTGGATGCAATTTAGTTAAAATTTGTAGCTTTCCTTTTCTTTTTAAAGGATCAAACTTACTTAGTGAAAATAATACAATTTAAGTAGAAGGTGGTTCCCTGTTAAATGTGTTTTCATTTTTACCTTTTCTTAGGCTGTGAATGACTAGAACCTGTATTTTTGTTTAATAGATAAGTATCTTTCATAAATCTGGTGACTTAAAGTATAGGTGCTAAGATCAGTTTTGTGCTTCTATCCTCATTTTGTTCTCCCACATTCTCCGAGCTTTCAGTGTCAGTTGTCCTGACATCAGGATTTTGAGATGGAAGTCACCGGTTTTCTTAGCACAGACAAATCTTGCCATATCTACCAAAGTGGAAGAGGTTAATAATGATAACCTCAGTCTGGAACTAGAATAAATGAGAAACATTAAATTCAGTTATGATGAGCCTAAATAATGTAGGGTGAGAAGTTTGGACTGCAGCTATCCAAAAACTGTTATGAGAATTTGTCCAAATCCTAAAAGTGACTTCTAACAGAAAATAGAGCAGGTTTCAAACTCTTCTTATTTTTTCAGAGAGATGTGCTGTCTGCGAAGTGTATAGCTTAGCATGTCCAGTGGATAGAATGTCCTTTGCTTATGACTGTGGTGGATCATTGCCTTCTAAAAATGCAGATTTTGGCTTCGTAGCCCCTTGGCACAGAGTGTAGTTGTTTCTGAGCTGCAGTATTGGTCATCATAAGCTCTGTTGCCTGCACAGACAATACTTTGCACTGCCCAACCATAGGACTGGAAAGAAATTACTCTAGAGAATCCAAAGAAGAGTTGCTATAGTTGTCAGTTGACTGCTGTTTTTTTTTTCTGTGCTCACTGTGCCTGAAGTGGGTGGTGAACATTTTCTGAATATTTGTGCCCTGTGGGGAAAAAAAAATGTTGTGCACCTTCAGAAATGAGTCACTCAATATCATTAGTTATATCTGAACAGGTCATCTGTGGGAAGCAGACAAGTTGCCAGAAGGTAGGGATAGAGCCATAAATAGAAGGAGTTTGCCTCTCAAATATGTATAAAGAATCCTTTTAGAGGTTCAGCTGCAGCAAAAAGATGCCTCTGTATCTTCAACTCAGCCTTATGATGGCCTTTCAGTCAGGAGAAAACAGCCTGGAACTGGTGAGTATGATCAGGATGGGACAAATCATAGGGCTTCCCCTTATCTGTAGGGTAGAAATGGAATTAAACTTCCCTGGCATCTTAAGGTTGTATTGCAGCATTGGGCTGTTCAAAAATTAAGTTACTAAGGGAAGAGCGTGAGAACAAAATATGTCATGGCTCAAATGAAGATGAGGGCAGACAAGAGAGAGATGCTTAATTTGAAAATTTCAATGAAAAAAAGAGACATTAAATTTAAATTGTCTTCTGGGCTTGTTTGTTTGTTTGTTTGTTTGTTTGTTTTAACAACACTTGACAAGTCCAGAATTGCTGATTATTTTAAGTGGGAAATGGCACATGCTGTGTCATTAGAATAATACAGGACCTACAGATTTGAGTTTCCTCTCTGGGCTAGTGTGCAATTTGCAGAATATTTTCTGTTTTGCTTTGCAGTCATCTCTCTTGAAGCAGTGAGGTGGTGCAAGCTGGTTTTGTGACTGTGGAGCCAGCAGTTCACAGGAGGTATTGTCCAGCAGAGGAGCCCAAGCTGTGGAACAGAAAAAAGAACTGTAAATTAGTCAAAGCACAGGTCCTCCTGGCTCTGTAAAAGTGTTTGCAAATAGATTTAACATGGTTCCTTTTTGGCAAAATAATTTGATTCATTTGTACTTTCTATCAAAAGGCAACACTTTTTTATAGAAGCAAAAGCAATTTTCTGTTTAAAATACAACATGCAAAGGGAATGTTTTGTCCAATCTTTTTCTAAAATGACTGGAAAAGTACAGCTTTCTAGTACAACAAGTCTAGCATGTCGTTCCTGGAAGTACTCAATTCTTTTGCCATGATGAGGTTTGGATGCCTGCATAACTGGAAATGTGGCTTGGGCAGGACAAAGAGATGTGTCTGTTGGCAGCACAGAGATCATCACAAAGTCTCTGTCTCATCTTTCAACCGTTCTTGTTTTTGTGGCAGTGGAAGCAATAATTCAACATAACGGATTATTTCAATCATACCATTAAGATCATCCTCACCCCTTTCCACATGATGCCTCCTTTTTGAAGTCCCCTTTTTCTACAAATTATTCTATGAGACATCAAATGCGCCTTTTTATGCATGAGATGTTTATTATGTCCCAGCATGTATTTTATGAAAGCGTGAGAAAAGTCTGTCATAACTCTCTTCCAAGCAGATATGCTGAGGGATGTGAGTCCCACATGCAAAAACTTTCATCATAGACATAGGTAAAATTACAGAAGATAAATTTAAAACACAGCTTCTGGGTGTCCCAGTGTGTCTGGCATATTAGAAGCATCTATAATAATTGTCTGGTTTCCTTGTATCTTTCTGAAAGTTGGTTGGCCTGGTTTTGTTTTGGGCTAAATAAGCATTATTGTTAGATGCAGATCTGGGGATTTAATTTGCTGGATCCTCTCACTTAGAAAAGCTGTCACCCCCATTCTACTGTATATTCTTAGGGCATATGTATTTAAGTGCACTTGAAACACTGAAAATGAAGTGTGAGTGTGGCTGCTGTAAGTGGTGTTAAATACAAGTGAAGATTGAATGAAACCCCTAGAGGCAGGAGGTGAGAGCTGAAGAGCCATGGGACTCTGAGAGCTCACCATGAGGTGTCTTTACACACCCTGGTCAGTTGAACCATGTGCCACTTTCATTATTCTGTTGAATGCCTCCCTGAGCAAGGGTACCCACTTCCACTCGAGATGCTCAGCTGCAGCTGTGGGTACCTGCTGTCGAGTGGGGAGCACAGGAAGGAGCAGCCCTGCTTGGGGCCCTCTGTGCTGGAGCTGCCCCTGTGTGGGTGAGCAGGGTGTGATGACATTGTCCTGAGGCGTGGGAGCACTCGAGTCCCCTCTGGCACCAGGATGGCTCCTGTCACAGCAGGGTGAGCCGCCAGCCATCACACACACGCTGTGACCGAAGCAATGATGCCATCTGACTTTTAAAATCCTTGTTAGGAGGAAACTGGTCTCCTGCCTGGTTTTTGTTCTTATCAACATTCTCTTTTCATACTCTCTAGTAACTACAATAAACTCCTAATCTCTTGCTCTGGTTCCTGGTTTTTGGCAGTGGGAGAAGCTGCAGATGACAGCCAGCGAGAGGAGGAAGATCATGTGCTCTGTAACATTCCATATCATTGCCATCACCTGCGTTGTGTGGTCTCTCTATGTCCTGATAGACAGGACTGCTGAAGAGATTAAACAGGGACAAACTACCGGTATGTTACTTGCTTATCTTCCCACTTATTCTCTTGGAATAATTATTTATCCTGATTGCAGAGAGGATGTGAACGTAAGTGTTAAACTTAAACTAGTCAGCATTACCCCAGTGTTGGGTTGGTTTAAAAGCACAGTTCTAAAATTATTTCATTAAATCAGTAAATTAACCAGTGAATTTATCTGTGGGTACTTTTTAAATCTATTTCAGGTCAATTTAGTTTGCAGTTGTGAAATGTGTGGATATGAGAGCTAATCCACTGTAGCCAGACACAAAGTTGCACTGCCTCAGCAAATTTAGGTCTAAATTTTCAGATAAGGATATAAGCATTTGTTTGCTGCTATGACTACCTTTAAACTGGGCAAAACTGGAACAGTTTTTGAAAGGAGAAGAACTAAGAGGAACCTAAATTCAAATCTTTGAGGTAAATCAACAGGGTTTTCTTTCCTCCCAGTCACCTGTGGGGTGGGTTAGTCATCAGTGAGAGCCATGTTAGGCTGGGAAAACTTTGAGTGGTTGCACTTGAAGCAGAAGAAATTCAAGTTGAATATTAGAACTCCAGTTTGCACAACTGAAATAAGATGCTTGCAGTCTTATCAAGGGCTGGCACCCCAGCACACAGGTACCTTAACTTCTTGAATAGAAGGTTTTCTTCAGTATGTCACAGTAAACATACCAAGCTGAAATGTGTTTACTCAGGTATCCTGGGCTGCAGATTTGCAGCTGTCACAAAACTGTTCCTCAGGCAGCTGAGCCTGAATGTGGGGATAGAATGGATGGAAGCTGTTAGAAGGCAAGCTGTCCTTGCTTACAGAGCACTGCATGCCAACTAGATTTGCAGGTGGAAAGTGTTTTACTGGTGATTGAACAGTGTCCTTCAGGGAGCTAATTTAGCATTGATAAATCTGTAAATCCACAGAGCTGTTACAGTCTCTTCAGAGCAGAATCACTTGAAATTAAAAAGTTATCCTCTCATTTCTCATTTAGGCTATAGTTGCATTGTTCACAACTTCAGTCAGGAAGCTGCTTTCAGTGAAGTCTCTTAGTTTCTGTTCCATCCAACCCCATTTCTTCCATGAACAGTGAACATTATTGGCCTTTCAAAAGTGTAAGGTTTCCAATATGATAATGAAAAGGATATGTTTTCAAAGATTTATCATCTCCAGGTTATTTTTTCCTGTAAATATATTAGATGAACATAACTAGGAGGAATGATGTGAATATTTGGTACATATTACAGTGCTTTCTTTCCTCCTTTCATTTGGATTCTAAATCCAGGGAGTGCTGTAATGAGCTAGGGGATGCAGGAAGTGTGTGTAGATAATATATTCATGTCCACACAGGGGCAAGCATGTGCTGTCACTGCCTACAGACAGCATCAGACAGCTCCCTTTGAATCAGAGGGTCAGACATGAATCACAGGTGGGATTTCATCAGTAGTAGAGCTGCAATGCTCTTTGTATTTTGGGACTAAAATATTTTAATTCCTCCCTCACTACTGTGCCTTTCCAAAACCACACCAGCCCTGTATCTTGGTTAAAACTTTGAAGAGTTGGAAAGATATGATTTTTTTCTCTGAAAAACCTGATACTGGTTGATTCAGCATAGTTTCATATCCATGTTGTGATGGCACTTATTTTAAAGAGGCTGGATGAGTACAGGACCTGTGTAAGGAGAATATGTATAAAATTATTAGTTTTTAATTTAAGTGGTTGATAGAAATGTAATGAGATCCACTGTACAAATGTTCAAGTTAGACAAATTTAAGCAAAAAGTGATGGTGGTAGCTTTTAAGGACAGAGGGTAAGCTTGAAATGCTTCAGCATCTCCAGCACTTGCAGTTTTGTATCAGAGGAGATGCTCTAGTTCAGATACGAGTTACTGAGTGTGATGGAGATAAAATTTTCCTCATGTGCATAACAAACATGTCAAGCTGTATGATAACAATCATTCCTTTATGTCTTCATGTGCTTTGTGATCACAGAGTGGAACAAACTTGTTGGGTCACTGAGTTGAGTCTCTGCTATGAAGAGGAAACCATGCCATAGAATCCATTAAATAATTTGATCCAGTCTTTGTTTAAAAACAGGTGTAAAAGGACCTAAGCATATTACTGGTGGTTGTCTTGACTCTGTGATTGTACTGCATCAAGGCTCAGACACAAAAAATCAGTTGTTCTGTTTTTTTCTCTGGTGGGGAAGAATGTGATATGTGAAGCAGAAGTCTGTGTGTTTGACTTGAAGAGGAAAAAAAAAGCCAGACAGAAAAATTGCAAAATAAGAATAGCTGGCATGACCCAAACTCTGTGACAGTTTCCTTACAGTGCATTTTTGAAAGATCCAGTTTAGTCCAGCTTAAAAAAGTCTGGTTGTAGTAAATTAAGCTACTTACATAAAGTTTGGAAACCCAGCAAGACCTCTGTATAAAAATACCCTCCTGGAGAAATGGTAGGATAATTTCCAGGGCCTGCTGTTTGACTGGCAGTTTCTGAGATGAATTTAATTATTCTTTTTATTTTTTTACTTCCAGGTATTCTAGAGTGGCCATTTTGGACTAAGCTGGTAGTTGTGGCTATTGGTTTCACTGGAGGACTTCTGTTCATGTATGTACAATGCAAGGTGTACGTACAGCTGTGGAAGAGACTTAAAGCTTATAACCGAGTAATATATGTACAAAACTGTCCAGAAACTAGCAAAAAGAATATTTTTGAAAAACCTGCACTAATGGAGCCAAACTTTGAAAGTAAAGAAATGTTTGGGGTTCACCATTCAGATACAAACTCTTCACATTACACAGAGCCAGAAGACTGTGCTGCAGAAATCCTTCACGTCTGATTTCTAGGTGGAAGGGGTATTTCCATATATCCTTGAAGATTTGAATATCATTGTTTACTGCAAACTGCTCTACCTTTTTAACATCAGCAAATAGCTGAGGGCTGGCGGATAAATTTTTTATGTTTGTTTTTTTGTTGGAATTTTTTTAAATCCCTTAGGCATATCTGTCAATGTCATCATGGCTGCATACCTCTCAACATTTTGTGTCTCATACTGGCTGATCAAAGAGCCACAGGATGAGGCATTCACAGGGTGGAATGAGCCTTGGGTTTGGTATCGAGGAAGCCGCTAGCGAGCTGTCGCCAACTTCATGGAGTCTGTTACTTTAAAACATGACTCTTAAGTGATTCTGGAGGATGTGTAGTGTGGGGTTGGTTGGTTGGTCTGTTCTTTGTGTGATGAAGGAGGTAGTCCCAGACAGTGAGAGAAATGAGAGGGAGTCTAATCTACCACTAACACTGCCACTAACATTGTGTCTCAAGCAGCAGGTGTAAAATTTTGCTTTACATATTGCGATGAGACTTACAAAGCATATAGCACTTTTAAAAATCTTTATTTTGTGATATGTATGTCAAATGAGAATGAAACTTGAAAGAATGTGTCATTTTTGAAACATTTCTTCATTCTTTACCCCATCTATTCTTCTGGAACATAAACCTCTTGCCTTATGAAAAAAAAAAAATTAAAATTTCAGCCTGTGATTTCCCACACATGCCCACATTATCTTACTAAACGTAACACTAAAAATTTCTGCCTCTTTGGGTTTCCTTTGAGAAGCAATTTTCTTCAAAGGATATTGCACTTGTGACTTGTGTATGAGGAGTAGTGGATGTGTACAGTGTTTGTTTCCAGTGGTTTCAGTGCTCTGTTTTGGGGGTTGGTTTTGATTTTTTTTTTTCCCAACAGGTCAAACCATCAACATACCTGCACATATATACCTGATGTAGCTTTCGTTCCAAACCACTGGCAAAGGGTTTGTTGCTATATTGATAAAAATGTGAGCTGTTACAGAAAAAAGGAAACTTAGTCAATACAGCAGAAACTGGTTTTCTTTCTTTAGTGCTGTTTCATATGTGAATTACCCAAGAATTTGATGTTGTCAGAGGAGATGCTGACATACAAGTCTAGGAAGTAAATATCACATTAAGTGGATAAATTTAAAAATACCTGCTTGATGTGATGCACTGTGTGGTCAGAGAATAGTTTATATCTGTGCTTTTGAATTTGGCACTGGCTTTTTAATCAGTCAGCTTTCATGCAAAGAGAGGGACAGCTTTAAAAGCAAGGCTTTGGACACAGTTGCCCAAAGCCTGGGGTGTCTGCAGTTGATTTGTTTGTCCAGTCAGTTTCACTGCACCAGTATCCAGCTTTAAGCCCTCATTTAACCAAAGTCTCAGTGTGACTAGAGGAGAAACGAAGCCCCATGAAAAGTCAGTACATGAGGCCTCTACATTTGAAAGCTGACTTTCCCTACCTGAGCCCTGTCTAAATCTCTGTCCAGTTAATAATGATAATATGGCTGGTTTTAGTAGAAGTTGCCTGGACTTCTCAGGTAAAAGTTTCTGTTTACTTGTTGAGATAGTGAACTAAATTCTTAGCTCTAGTTCAAGTTTCACTTAGTATTTTTGAAGTACAACTTTGGGTACATTCTTTTCATAGTAAAAGCAGCTGCTTTAAGACTTCTTAAAATATAACAGTAAGAGATCAGGGATTTTTTCCTTAAAATGTAATATTAATTTATTTCTAAATCAATATTTTAATAGAAGGCAGAGAAGGGACTCTGGTAAGAGAACACTCATCCCAGTGGTTTTCTAGAAGCTGTTAGAGGAAAAGCACGTGTGCCTCTGTCACTTCATGCTTGAAGCTTACTGTCTGTGATCTTCATGAACAACGTGGTACCTTGTTCTTGAGATGTGTTAAAACATCCAGACCTCTGGGCAGTCCTGGTAAAGCTGCACTGGCATGGATTTGTGTACTGTACTAGCTGTCAGGATGTCCCATGCTTAAGTGATACAGGCAGACAAACCCTGCATACCCTGCTAGTATCGGGGCAGTCTCTGTGACCATACACTTGCTGAGTTTGTTGCCTGTGCCTGCCATAATTTAAAGTGCAATTACTCAAGACCTTTCCTGAACTCTGCTGTGAGTGATCCTCTTCTATTATGAGAACCCAGATAATACACTGTCTCGTTTTGTTTTCTGTTTTGTTCTGTGAAAGATTCACTAGATAAACTCAGGTGGGTTAAGTATCAGGTCTTGCACACCTTCATGATGTTCTTCTGAAAAGCCCGAGTGCACGAGGCCTGCCTGTCTGTGAGATGCTCAGGCTACAGCTGCGAGACGCACGGGATCGGCTGCCGAGCGATGCTGGGCGCCTGCTCATCCCGCCTGCGGCCGGGCGGTGAAAGGAAGATGGACAAGCCCTGCTGTGAAACCCAGCTGTTCTCCAGCTCACCTGAGTGGCTCTGGTGTGTGAGCAATGTGAGCAATGTTCATGGCCGATACAGCACACCACAACTTGCCGATTCTGCTTCAGTCACTGTTGTACATGATTGTAGGTGGAACATTGCGAAAATCTCGTTTGGTGTTTTGGAAGGTGCATGGGGAATGTGCCGGGTATTGTTCAATGTATTCAGGGTACTGAAGGTTTTTGATGTGCCCCTGAGTATCTTAACTTGTAAAGAAAAATCATCTCCAGCAAAATCACTTGGGGAAAAATACTTGTGAATGAAAATGTTTTAGCCAGGGTTGCTGCTAACAATTCCCTCTCCCAGCAGTTCTTTTCTGAGTGAAAATTAAGGCCTATTATTTAAACTCTTTATACTGCTTAGGAATGCTCATACCAGGAAAGACTGCGGAAGAGATCCATCTGTCAGGGGGTTTCATTTATACTGGTGACACTTCTCATGCTGAATCTTGCTTGGTGTTAATGATGGGCTTCTGGAGATGCAGTTCTCTGCTTCTGCATGGTGCCATCAAATGTTTGAGAAGGCTGAATGGTGCTTTTTTCTTCTTTCTCCTCAAGAAGATACTGTTGACTTTTTTCAGCTTCCAGCTGTGAGGCACTGATGCCAGCTCAGGTGAGCTCTGTCCTTTCTGTTCAGATGTCAGTAAGGGGAACAATCACCCCCTGTTAGATCAGGCTTTCCAGTACTTCTTTCTGGCAGCTTTTGAAATGACTGAAATAGAAGCCTGGTCCTTGTACCTTGGCCAAAGTTAGCTTGGGTTACCCTGGGACTTTCCTGAGACCAGAATTTAAGTAGGAAGGAGCATAGGCTTAATGCCATCTACTACAATCCTTCCCTAGGTTGCCAGAGCCTTTGCTGATATGTCCAATGCCCCAGATAACTGACCCCATTCTATTGACAGCACTCCTGTCCAAAAAGACACCATCTGGGCCAAGGAAATTCCCCTGCTGTGTCACGTTGGATGAATCTGCCAGGTCATGAACATGCATTATGTTAGAAATACAAGGTGTGTGCTGCAGAAGGTTGATCCTGTGTAAGAACTGATGAGTTATTAAATTCCTGTGGATTCTCAGGACTTTTTTCAACTGTAAAGCCTGTATTTTGGGAGTGAGAGTGGTGTTTAAAATGTGCTCTGAAGAGATGACCAGACCCTGAGACAGCTCCCTCTGGTTGAGTGTCATTGAGATTGGCTTTCCTTCAGCAAGGAGGCATTCAGTGAAGACTGAATGAGCCTTTCGAGGGGTTAGAGAAGTACTGGGCCTCTGTGCTGTACCTGGGGGTTCCTGGGAAGCAGTCATAACTCTGTTCAAGCCAAGCCTCTGTACTGATCAGAGCACAAGGCCCACTTGGTGTTGTAAGGAAGGGGGCTGCTTGGCCTGCCACTCATGGGAAACCTTGGAAGTGATGCATGGATGTTGCCATGCACAGGAGCTGGTTGCTTCTGCCCTGTGTGTGGCAGAATATGTATCTATTTCAAAGTAGGAACCAGGTCCAAATTTCTCCTAAAGCTGACATGTTAAGATACAGATTTCTGGTGTGGTCTGCTCTGGAGACTGGCCAGCAATGAAAGGGGGAAGGTCAGTGACTCTGGGTTGGGTCCCTCTCAGATATGGGTCAAAAAGGGTAAATACAAAAGCAAGGATATTGCTGGCTGGATTTCCTTAGTGTTGTATTAGATACACAAAGAAAATTTCTAAGTGGGACCTTTTATTTTGTGATTATTTTTTAGTTTTGAGATATTGCGGTGTCTATATATTCCAATGAAGTACTGAAAGCACTTGTCTTTGTATAGAAGATAACTGTTTAAAAATTGCAGCTAATCTTGTATTTAGGTAAAACATTTGTAGATAGGTAATTGTATAATGTTGAAGAACTTTACACTGGCATGTGTTGTATAGCGTTTATACAAGACACTTCATACTTCTGCAGAATTTTTTAGTTATTAAATTTCTAGTAACTTAATGTATAGTTTTGTATCCTTTCATGTATGTTCGTTTTCTCAGTATTACCACTTGCAGAATTATTTTTAGTTTCTTAAACTGTAATTGGTTATTTGTGTGTGATACACAGGGTTATTGACTGCAGCAATAAAGTGTTTCTATAAAAAAACAGAAAAACCCAAACCCCTTATAGTATCCATTTTGTCTGAAAAAGCAAGGAGAGAAAAACTGAGTAAGATGATGATCAAAACAGAGAACTCGATGGCTCTTCAGTGTAGCAGACCAGTGCAGAGTAGCATCCCATGACAATTTGATGATCAAATGATCCGTAATGATAAAGGCATTGTAACCATTGAAATAATTGGGCAACTCCTTCGATGCAGGTGCTTTGGCCTCAAATGCAGCAATCATGGGGAGAAGTTTCTGGCATCTGCTATGCAGGAGGTGGGGAGAGAAGATTCCCATGGGCCCTAAAATCTGACCTTCTGGAATCAACACTGCATGGGACATCAAATGCTTCATATCTGAAGTCAGCATTTTCACATGCATCTGTGTAGAGGTGCAGAGCAGAAGATGTTCATTGCTATGGTTTTCCTCTAGGAAGAATATTAATTTTATGTACAGAAGAGGAAATCTTTAGCAGTTTCACTAAAATACATTTCTTGCACCAGTGGGTCAAGGAAACTGCATGGCTGTGGGAGAACAAAGGCATACACACCAAAGAGCAAAGACCTGGAGTCTAGTGTCTGTAACAGACACAAGGGGGCTCAAGGAAAAGCTTTTCATTTCTGTTTAAGTAGTAATTAGTTTTTCATTTTCTTTTAGGTAAGGAAGGGAAGGAAATCTTGAATTTGCAACCCTGAAGAGGTGTTTTCCATGCAAAACAAAAGTCTCTGTCCTACATTCCCTTAGTAAAGAAAGTCTGGCTGTAGTAAATTAAGCTACTTACATAAAGTTTGAAAATCCAACAAGACCTCTATACAAAAATATCCTCCTGGAGAGGTGGTAAGATAATTTCCAGGGCCTGCTGTTTGACTGGCAGTCTCTGAGATGAAAAGCTTTAAGGAACAGAGCCCACAAAGCCATCTGGCTGCCAGTTAAAAAGTGTTCCTTGTCTTGGGCTCCTGCATCTCGAGTTAATTATAAATTAACTTCCTCTTGTAAACCGTATTTTCATCTGAAGGAGTATTACTGTCACTGTGTGAAGTGTGTCCATCTCTGAGGCAGAGAACAGCATTGGCTCAGCAGCATATGGCACAGCTGTGACTCCAGGAACAGGATTCTTCATCTGGTCCCCAGGAACTGGAGCTGGCTGGTGAGTAGTTACTGGCTGGCAGGACCAGCATGACTTGTCTCTTGGAGCAGGGCAGCAGGAGGCAGTTGGGAAGCAGAAGGGAAGCAGTGTGCAAGGTCTGTGAGTGCCCTGTGGAGGCTGCAAAGGTGTCAGAAGATGCAACTCCAGCTGGCGATTCTGAAAACCAAGTGCTCTCTCAAAAGCCTGGCTTGTGCCTGTGCTGCTGCTCAGCCCCCTGCACTGCTGCAGGAACTGGACATCTCCCATCCCACTTCCCACAGCCACCCTGTGCACCAGTCTCCTGTCAGCCAACCCTCCATTCCAGATTTCCCTATCCCCAGTGTGTTATCCACCTCATTCTATGCTTCTCCTTTTCCTTTCAGTCTACTTGTGCAACCCTAATTTCCTTCCACTTGCCCCCTTCCTCACTTGCCTCTGGGTCAGGCTGGCTGTGAGGGTTGTGCTAGGATGTACCAAATTGCAGACAATGTGTGGTTGATAGGAATGATCACAGAAATAGCCAAAAGTGACACTGCAAATAAAGGTCTGTGTCCCCTTGTGATCCCAGTTTTTCCTGTAAATCCTCTAGGCTCCAGTCTCTGATGCGTAGGATGCTCTCTGACATTTTGGCATTGTATTGTGTACCACAATACAGCAGAAGAGGATGATTTTTCACTGCCTTGGGATGGATGGATAACATAAAATCAGTCAAGAATATCTCAATATAGAACGAGAACAGAATAGAGGAAAACTCACTGCATCGTGGCTAGATGGAGAAAGGAGGTAAAGGAGGTTTATTTAAAAAAAAACAAAACAAAACAAAAAAAAACCTACCAAGTTAAAAAGAGGCCTGGATAAAAGAAATAGGAAGCAAATTCAGTGCATTATACAGGGTAGAATAATTAGAAATGTAATACTGCTCAAGCAGGGTCGAGTGATGGCAAACTTTAGGAATACTCGTTAAAGTGCATTCTAGGAAAAGGCAAGAATGTGTCAGAGGAACTGAGATCTGAAAATAGAGAGTAGACTTTGAGAGTATTAGGGAGATAAATGAAGTTGTTTCAAAGGCTTTAACATCAGAGAAGGGTTTCAAATAACTGAGTAAAACACTAGAAGGCTGTACAGAGCGGGGGGTGGGTGTGGGGGGGGAAGATCACCACTCAGGGTGTGCTCATTAAATCCTGAACCTTCAAGGAATCAAGCTTGCAATTCCTAGCACTTTTGGACTTTGCTAAAACAAACCTCCCAGTCAATTTTGCTGGCACCAGTGTGCTGTGCTTGGTTGTTCTGATACTGTCTCAAAGGCCACCTGCAAACAAGGCAGGCTAAGCAGGCTCAGGAGAATGCATCACTGTTAGAGCTGTAGGGTCTGGTGCTGGGACAGCAGGTTCCTTTGTCATGGGAAACAGTTATTCTTGTGGCTGGGACAGGACAGGAAATGTCTTGGGCTGGTGACTTGATCCCAGCTGCGAGAGCACAGCTGACTTGGATAGTGTGCCATACATGATACCTGCTTTACTTCTAAGCATCCCAAAATAACTCACCAAGTACCATTGTCCCCTTCCTACAGATAAACCGAGCTCTCTCTAGAACCTGGCTTGCCACTTATTTCGCTCTCATGTTTAACTTCTTACTTTATTTTGCTCTCATGTTTAACTTCTTAACTTTAAAGTGCTGTATTAAAAGAGAACTGATTCTAACATTGGGATTATCTAAACCAGTACTTCCTTATGCCAGCAAGTTGATGGTTTATTTTATCCTAAAAGTGCTTTCAGGATTATGTTAAACTCATGGTCATATATAAGCAGTTGATGTACACCAGAGAAATCAGATGTAAATTAAATCAGACAATTCCATTGAGCAGCCTTCTTGCAGCCCTGGACAAAATCAAGCTGTGGTAGAAGTTAGAGGTATTATTTCAAGGACTAATTTGAACCTGCCTGATGTTGCACAAGCCTCTATCAGGACTCTACCTTTGCTTCCTGGGCTTAGGAATTTTGCAGCAGTTTTCAATCTCTCACTAATTTTGCAGTTGTCAAATGTGTGCAGCACAAAATGATACCTAAAGAGCAGCCACTAATGCAGCTGTATTCCTTGTGTTTGCCTTGCCTGTGGCTTAACGTGTCCCATGCCTTTGCTCTCCCCTCCTCTTTTAGCACTGTTACCTGCACAGCCTCCAGCAGTAGTTTGGGGAGGGGAAACCTGAAAGCACATTGCTTTCTCTCGGCCTCCCTCCTCTCCTTAAGTGTAGCTGCACAGCTACATCTGCAGAGGAAGGAGAGGATCTGCACATTTAGGGGGGGAATTGATGAGGTCAGGCAGTTTCAGATCCTATGGTCCTCAGGGCTGAGGGCGGTATCCTAACATCATGTTAACTGGGATGAAGGATCCAAGGAACACCAGTCCATAAAGAGGGTAGGAAGTTCATGGGGATAGAGAGACTGTCAGCCTCTTGCAAGCTGGATGGTCCCTTGCAGAAAAGGTATAAAGGTACTGTATTAAGTGTTGATATAGTAGCCCTGTTGGGGGTTGTGAGAGATTCAACTGGTGCCAGAATTGCCACTGCCTGGATGGCAGAGCAAGGACACCGTGCTTTGCAACTCTAGAGTTCATTTCTGGGCACTGAGGTGGGACAGAGGCAGTTCTACAAACAAGGAGGGTTCTTTCTCCCTATTCTGGTGCAGTAATATGCAATTAACATCCATATGTTCTCAGCTATTAAACTCATGCCCCTTAGATTATTTATGTAGCTTGGAAATTTCTGTAGGCTCTGCTGCTCCTCTCTGTCATTTGTTAATTGCTGCATTGTATCATTCCTCCCTACTCCCAGTCCTTATTAACATATTTCAGGGAGGGCCATCTGCCTACCCCAACCGCCTGTAACCTCAGGAGGGCTGTAAGATACATGACATCTTCCCAGAACAACCTTGTTTTTCACTGGTACTGCACGAAGGTAAAGAGGGACAGCAGCTGACTTCTGCTGTGAGTTTCCATGTAGTAAATCTGAGGGGTGTTTAGGTGAAGGGGAGCTGTGAGTAAAAAGCAGCAAAATCTCTGGCAGAGTAGATGTGCCCTTGCAGCAGCTGTCCTGCCCCACACTAACACTCAGCCAGACCAGGAACAGCAGCTGCTCATGTTTTAAGGGCCCGGTTTCCTGGCTGGCTGCACGTGGCTGCACAGATCCTGCTGCCTTAGTGAAACCCTCTCCAAGAGAGGAGCGAGGTGTTTGTGCACAGGCGGTGCAGGGAACAATTCCTGCTTCCCCAGGGAAAGGGTTGAGGGGGCGTAAGCCTGAGCTGGTGGTGACAGTACAGTGTGGGTCTCAGTGGGGGTCTCCTTATGAGTGAAGTAATGTACTCTCTGGATAAAATGGTTGGGTTTGGTTTCTGTGCATCCGGCATTTTGTCTGGCAGGATTTGGACAAAGTGTTTGAAATTATGCCAAAAGTAAAAATTATCAATATCCTTTTGAATGTGAACCTCATGTTAAAAGTGAGAAGTGCTAAAAGAACTGACTTAAAAAGAGACATAGCTGTGAAGAGGCTGGTGAGACACAACAAATGCATTCCTACAACTTTCCTGTACAGGACTGAGCTTATCTAGTATTTTTTAATGAGTTTGTAAGAGGAGTTGTAACACTGTAGGGAGAGTCCCAGTCAGTCTTTGTGCAGAAGAGCCTCAAACCGTGTGAAAACAGAACTCACCACTCAGGGGAATGGAATTGTGTTCAAATGCTGCATCAGAGCCGAAATGCAAGGAAACGTGGAAACCTGCTGATCAAGATTTGAACACCATTTTGTTCCATATTTGCACTGAAAATGAAGGTGTCTAGAAAGAGGCCTTAGGTATGACAAATCTGTTTCTAAAGCACTTGATATGTTAGAAGGGTTTCAGATATCTTTCAATGACGGATGTAAACCTAAATTTAGAAACTTTAAGACTAACAGCTCTTGTGCAAAAATGAAACGGAACTGTGAGTTCTTAGAAAACTTATGTAAAAGGAAGGGGAAAACAAGGAAGATCTCACTGGGTTTATGGTGTGCTTCTATGTGGTAACATTGTCCATGGAAGTGATCAGAGTGCAGTAGTAAGGATCCCTTGCTGCTTAAATCTCAGGAGGAGAAGTCAGATCCTTGGGCTGGGATTCTGCAACTGCCTCAGGTGGTCATTCAACAGTTGGCCATTTTGCACTTCTGTTTGTTATTTAAACAGTTGCAGCAGACTAGAAATTAATGCTGAGTACTTTTGAATCTTTTGTATGTCTATATATAAAAGTATGTCCTGAATGTGGGAGAGCCTTGAAATCTAAGTCACGGTACAGAAAATGCTTGAGTTACTACTTGACCAGAAGAGACATAGGAGACCTTCCTTGACTCTTCTGGGTGAGCATAGCACAGTACCTTCATGCCTCTGCAAAAGAAAAACAGGATCCTTTCCAGGGCAGCAGCACAGGCTGCCCCTGTTGTCCCCATTGGTGTGTAACCACAAGCTGTAAGTAACTTAAAACATAAGACAGACTACAGCCTGTCTCAGGAAGCTGAAGCAGAGAATCCATAAGCATATCTCGTGATGTTGCTCAGCAGTCTGAGGGGCACAAGGCACTTTGCAACTGGATTTGCCAGAACACAAACAGGCACTGGCAGCAACAACTTCCAACTTTAGTTGGCTTTAATTGCTCACTTCCTCTGTATTTGAAGGTTGCTGCCTCACCTGTGGGCAGAGTGCCTCATACTGAAAGTGCTACCAAAGTATGATTTGATTAGTTACCATCATACACTAATTAATCCAGTACAGAACCTCAGTTCTAACTGTGCCACAAGTAAAGCACTCCTGAGGTGGTTTTAATTTAGCTTGTTAATGCATATCTATCACTAAAGATTCACAAGAGCCAAAGACCAGCTAGGCCAAGTGCCTGACCACAAAGAAATGAGGGGCTGGGTTTGATCACAGATCAATGATGGAAGGACATCATTGAGATGAGATGTCCTTTTGCACATCTCATTTTGCACTGAGATGTGCAAAAGCGCAGCCTGGCTCCTCTCAGCACTGTAGCATGCAGCTGCTGCTGCAGCAGCACAGAGGAAGATTATCAGTGAGATAACAGGGTTGGCAGCATGTAGTATTTGTTTGCTTGATGAAATACTCAAGAACAGTATTAGTGGTCTTGGTGTCAAAGTGCCAAGTGTGCAGTGTCACTGGCACACTTGTGTGCCACACACAACTTCCAGTGTCACTGGAAGCTGTGCTTCCTCCAGACTCCAACTTGCCATGGCAAGCTCTTCTGTTCATAATGTCAGCATCTTAATGGTAGGAGGTGCTTGGTGCACTCAGGGTGGGGAGTATGAAATGGGATGTTTAGAGGGCTTTGCAAATGGGGAGCTGGCTGTTACGTACAGTTGTGATCTGCAGACATGCTGGCATTTGGTGTTACACACAGTAATACAAAGACAGCAGGGTGTTTCAAAAACTCAGAGGAATACAGGGAATAAAGCATGGGCACATACAGTGGTCTAGCCCTGAGGAAAGCGTGAGCAGTACACAGATTTGCACATTTGGTGTATAGAATGAGGGTGCAGTATGGTGT
The DNA here is from genome assembly GCA_013397555.1 of Urocynchramus pylzowi. Classification (NCBI taxonomy): domain Eukaryota; kingdom Metazoa; phylum Chordata; class Aves; order Passeriformes; family Fringillidae; genus Urocynchramus; species Urocynchramus pylzowi. The sequence continues at coordinate 885,118 of VZRH01002267.1, read as the reverse complement.
GAGTCATCATCCCTGGGAGTGTTCAAAAACATGTGGTTATGGCACTTAAGGATGTGGTTTAATGATGAATTTGAGTGGACTTGATGATCTTAGAGATCTTTTCCAAGCTTAACGATTCTTTGGTGCTATGATAGAGTGAGTAACTTTGGATGATGAAGAGAGCGAGATATTTACAGTGCATAGTGTGTTGTGTCAGTGTAGTGTGAGTGTAAGGAGCACACAGAAAAGTATGTGTGCCTGCACATGGGGTGGTTTGGAGGTGAGGTTACAGAGTGCAGAGCAGTTTAAGATGAAATCCTATAAATGTAGAGGTGATGAGGCACACGGGGCTATGCCAACATGAGCTGTGCCTGGCGGGATCAGGAATACTGTGTGGAGCACTGTGCTGCAGGGCCGAGAGCTCTGGACGCTGTGTAGAGTTGTGAAACTGGAAGGTTATCAAAAGGAAAGTAGAGCGTGGAGGGGCTGTGTAAATAAATCGTGCTGGCGTGGAGCTGGTGCACAGCGGGAGGGCAGGTGCACGGAGAGGGCTGAGCGCGGGCTGAGGGGCAGGGCCTGGAATTCCGGGTGAGGGGCTGCTGTGCCAGGACGGGGCTCGGGGCAGGGCTGGAATTCCGGGTGAGGGGCTGCTGTGCCAGGACGGGGCTCGGGGCAGG
>VZRH01002267.1:825854-883389 GCA_013397555.1 Urocynchramus pylzowi | reverse complement strand
CCCCCCCCTTTTCCAAAATGTATATTTTACCTGGAAACAACATTCACAGTTTCCAGAAGGTCTGATGAGATAGAAACAACTTTGAAAGTTTTAAAAAGGTATTCAGAAGTTTGGAAGTTTGACCTACCACCACATGTACAAGTGAGTCTTCAGTGTCACGGTGCTGCTTTGCCTTGAGGTGTATTTTTTCAGCCATGTGGTTTGCAGCCTGAATTAGGTCCATGGTCTCTTCTGTGTTTAACATCATGGACATGCTTAACAGAAGTCAGCATTTTGACTAGGTGTTGATGGTATGTGGGGTTGGGGTCCCCCAGATGTTTACCAGCCACTGCTACTGAAGTTAATTTTCTTTCATTATTAAATATTTGTTAGCTCAGGACCTTGTCACCTGAATCTCCCCAGTGGGCATCCAGTCATTGTTTCTCTCTTACCTGCTGAATAGTCACATACTTTAGGCAAAACTGAACACCGTTAGCAAGAGAGGTTGAAGGAGACCTCAGACTGTGCTGCAAACTTAGGGTTAGGGCACTGTCCCAGGAGGGCTGAGCTCTGCCCAGCTGAGGAGATCACCACCAGGATTTTACTGACCAGGCAGTTTGCTCTTATTCCTGGGCAGCAAAAGAGGGTTTCAGGTGGCTCTGATGGAGAGCCTGGCAGTACTGTGAGCATTCAGTTGGGCTGGATCCTGTCACAGGGAGAAAATGCCATGATGGGAGCATTCAGTGTCTGCCCAGCAGCAACTGGGGAGCTGCTGTGGGACCAGATCCAGCAGGAGCAGAGATATATCCACGAGGTGAGGGAGCAACAAACAGAGGGTGTGGGTGTTAGTAGCAGTCAGTCTTCCAGCATGTATTTATTGTGGACCATCAGAGTAAGTCTGGGTTTTGTAAAGTGTCTGGCTCACTGGACACTTGCAGTACAATGTGCTACATTTTGGTTTTGAGGATGTTTTCTTGGGGAATGCAGCATCTTTTTCCAGGCACCTGGAAAAAGATGTATCCTGTTCAGGTTATATTGTGCCCAAAACACTGTGTCTTAATAATATGTTGTGCAAGGTAAAGAAGGAAAGGAAAGAAAAGAAAAATACCAGTACAGAACCAGAAAATTAAAACTGAAGAAGGTCAGAAGACTTTGAGTTTGGTTGGTTTGCAAAATGTAGCAATTGTTTCCAGTTTTGCCTTTAGTGTTTCTTTCAATACCATCTTTATATTTTTTTCTGCAAAGCAATTCATTTGCTTTTCTAAAACAAATGTCAGGTTTTAGTGGATGAGCAGAATTTTGCAGCATCATTTTGTAAGTTGTTGTAAACTTTCCAGGTTTGGGTTTTTGTTTTTTTTTTTTTCCCTAATGTTGGGCCAGGCTCTGTAGTTCCATTATCCTCATAATGTCTTCATTTGCATTATTGCAAATTTGGCATATTACTATATGTGATTAAAGAGGGCATGGGCCAGATCTGAGTAGGAGATTTGCATGGCAAATGTTGATTGAGGGAATAATATGTGGAAAACCCTGAAGGAATTTGCACAATGTTAGCTCACTTGTAGTTTTGGTGACTTGCTTCAAGCCCTGGACACAGGCAATGTTGAAAGTCATAGTTTCTTTTCTTTGCATAGTGACTTTTTAGTAAATTCCTCTGGTGCTGAGTGATTTCAAAGTTTATGGTGTCCCTCAGTTCTCTCTTTCCTTCCTGTTCCCCTTTCATCTGCTTTTTTGCTTTTGTTGAAAGAAAGATACTATCATGTATTTCCAGAAAGGAAATACAGCTCTTTGCCCTTAGAGCTTTATGCTGATAGAAAGAGGAGTTGTCTGTGCCATCCTTTTTCCAATATAAGAATGGTCAGTAGGAATCTCTCCTCAAAAAGAGACTCAGGTTTTGCATGAGATTAAATTGCTTGAACAGCATGGTACAGGAGTTTGGACAGTCCAATAGTCTTCATTATGTCTGTTCTCTCCCTCTGCCCTCAAACTGTATCAAAGCTCCTTGTATCTCTGGTTCACCATACAACCACCCTGGTGTTTATCAAGGGACCCCAAACAATAAATGTCATAGAAACCTTGAGCAACCAAGTGTCAGCTCATACCTGCACCTTGCACATTCTCTGTAACCTGACACACCTTTACTGTATTGGCAAAATTGTCATCTCAGGTGAGCCCATGGCAGTGCTGGCTTGGAGGCAGCAGAAGCTGTGTGAGGTACCAGGAGGGAGCCCTCCCTTTCAGAACTGCCATTAAAATTGGAATTGTGATGGTCATAAAAAGATTAAAAACCTCCAGGATCATTCAGGTTAATTGCCTGTGCTTCTTGCATTACATCAACAGTAACTACTTTAGGGTTCTTGTAGGCATGTGGGCTGTTACCAGAGGAATGAGTTTCTTTTGAAAGTTGGCTGTCAATGTGACATTTCTATCAACTCCTTGGATCCAAGTCATATTGCACTTTAATTTATATCTTATGTGTACATATTTCTGGGTGTGACATTGTACATAAATTCCTTTGTGCATCTGAGCCTTACAAACATAAAATGTATAATTGTTCAAATTTTAGCTGTACAAACAGAAAATGTACCATTGTCCTCATTTTAAAAAGAGTGAACTCAGGAAGAACAGGAAGCAAAAGACGGAGTAGATTGAGGTGATCTGGATACTGTGCTTAGTCTGAAGCACACATAACTAACACACAAAGGTTTTTAATTTCCTACTCCAATGTTCTAATTTCTTTAACATCTTTCCACTCCAGTTGCATGAGTAGATGTGCCCTGGCAGTAGCTCCTTCAGCTCTTGCTAGGAGAGTAGTGAATGGTTTCATTGGCCTGCATGTTTTTCTAAGACTTGCACACATTTCAAGGAGTAATACTGGTTTTAGCTTGCATCCAAAATGTTTCTCTATTTCTGGAGTGTTTTGCATGTTATTGTTTGTTCTTTTTATTTATCTTTCTGTTGCACTGCAGTCCAATAATAGGACTTCCTTTTTTCACCTACAAGAAGCTGGAAAGCCGTGTGAGGAAAGACTAGGTGTGCCTGGGTAGTGCTGGTGGTGGTTTCTGCATGTGCAGTGGATCACTGGCTGTATTCCGCTCTGCAGGTTGACTCCTATGATGTGACTGTGGAAGAAGACCTTGGAGAAATTCAGCTAATTAAAATTGAGAAACGAAAATACTGGTATCACGATGACTGGTACCTTAAGTATATCACTGTTAAAACACCAGTGGGTGACTATTTGGAGTTCCCCTGTTACCGCTGGATTACAGATGAAAAGGAGGTTGTCCTTCGAGATGGAAGAGGTGAGAGCTATTAGAAACCAGATTTCCTGCAGAACACCTGGAATTCTTCCATCTCTCCTTCCCATTTCTCCACATACCTTCCAATCTTTTCCCTGTGATGAAGACCCTCTGCCAGTCCCCTGCTGCATCCTAGAGAGTGGGCTTTCCCTACTAGGAATACTTTCTGAGCAGCTTGTTGGGCTAGGCACTGGAAGTTGGGTTGGATGTTTTGGGAAGCACATACAAGTAAGAGTCCTAACACTGGCTTGTTACGCTGGGCTTGAATTTGAAGGTTGACCCTAATTTTTGACTACTCCACATCCCCATTGCTGGAAGCCCTTTTGGTCTAATTAGAATTAGTGTCCCCTGTTTGCTTTGTTCTAAGCTCCTAAGTGGCCCATGATTAATTGCCTGTAAATTGTCTAGTTTTCATGAGAATTAAATAAAATCCCAAAGTTGCTCAGCAGGTGCAAACTGAAACAGCAGCTTACTTTTCATTCATTCTCTTTGCATGCTGTCAAGTCCAGAACAAGGCAGGATGATGGATTTGACTGCTCCAAGTAATGGTGACCAACTGAGAAAGGTGTTTTTAAGTGTCTCTGACACCTGCTTGCCATGACCAGGGTTTGGGCAGACATTTGTCATTGATATTTGCTTGTTCCTCCCTCTGGTACCTGGGGTAGGTTGGCTACTGTAGTGTTCTGCAACATGAGTGCTTGAAAACAGCTGAAACAAGTGTGAGGTGGTAGGAAATAAATGTTTATATTTATATTCTCCTTACATTTTTGGCTACTCCTGGCTGGGGCATTTTGTGTTTGAAGTCTTTTGTCCTATAATGACACCTATGTGTCAATTTATTTTTGGTCTTTCCATTTTTCACAATTTGCTTTATAACAACTGTACCACTTCCATGGAATGCAGCTTTGCGTGGCTTTCAAAGTACGGTGAGGCAAAGGACAAGAGCAAGTGAAACTTTCTTGGTAACTTGGACACAACCACCTGGAAACCATTAGCCATGTACCTTATCAGCTGTATTCCTCTGATATTTCCAGCCCCAACCCCAAACAGCTTTTGTCATGAAACTTCTGCTGGTTTTATCTGCCTCCATATTTGTGTATGTAAAGTGAGTCTCATACCTTGCCCTTTCTCTGATCACTAAGGAAGTCTCTGTGTTATTTAATGTTATATTGCATTCATGGTCAGAAGAGCAAAATGTCTAGAACTGACGTCTCATTGTTTTTTCTTTCTGTTCTCATGACTGGAAGATGTGATTATTGCCCCAAGCTGACAGGGGTGAGCATTGCTCAAGGGGAGAAGCTTGGAGATGTTTCCTGAACGTGTCTTTTAGCAGAGAAGATAAGCTGGAATAATGTTGTGGTTTCTCTTATCGATGGAAATTCTCCCAGATACTGAACTAGTAAAATTAGTTCCCAAGACTCTCTTCAGACCATTTAACACTAGATATGTACAGCAAATGTCTACATTAGAAATCCAAGGCTTATATACAGTTGAGACAGATATTCCTAGTTTAAGCTAATTTTCCCTTGGAAGCACCAAGTCAGGAGCTTATCTTCTTCCACAGATTCTCTAAGGACCTGTGTGTCTACTCAAAAGTGCTAAATTGGATCATGTAAGCATTTCCCGCAGAAACTTTGTAAAGGTATAGATCAGAAGTTTGAAAACTTTGCTGTCCTTCTCAACACCTGGGCAGTGATAGGTAGAGGAACCTCATAACCCTGTCTCTTTTCCCTGTTAACAGCAAAGCTCCCCCGAGATGACAAGACTCAGATTCTGAAGCAGCACAGACGCAAAGAGCTCGAATCCCGTCAGAAAATGTACCGGTGAGTTTCCCACTGCTCCAGGGTCTGTCCTCATCAGATCAGAGTTTGGCAGAGGATATTCTCATTACCACATGCCACTAATTACTCAACTGCTGGATAAGAGAAAGCCTTGGTTACCATGTTGGCCATATCTGGTTTTTACTTAGATGGAATTCATTGACAAGGATGATCATCCCAATGCAAGTGGCATTATGAGATACTTGTACCTCAGATAAGCCTACCTGGAAGACTTCTGTGGGAATTCAGTGATACAGCCTCTGTGTGGGCCCTCTGGGATACCATTGTGCTTTCAAGGAAAATCTTCTAGAAGGATTTGAAGGCATATTTCATTTGCCTATTACAAGCAGTACTACAGTTTTAGAACATGATCTGAACATGTCAGCTTTTCCTGGAGCTTTTTGGCTGCTGCACCAAGCTAGCTTGAGTTGTTTCCTGCACCAGGGTGCAGTGAAAACCTGGCCCTGTTTGAATGAACTGAAATGTGCTAACAGAACACAGTTGTAATATATAAAAATCTCACATATGTATATTATACATATATGTTTCATATATATATATATGTACACACACGTATGTATTATACATATATATCACATATATATTGTGCTGCTGTAGACATTTTTTCCTAGTCAGTGTCATGATGACAAAATTCTGTCTTTTCTCAGAGGGTAACTCCAGAAGGCATTAGACATTGCCTTTTGCTAGTGATGTGCTCTGTTAAAATAACAAAAGTTTCTTGCACTTGTATCTCCTTATTGGGAGAGTAGGGGTCAGGGCAAAGGGTCAGTTCAGAATTGATGGATTGAGGCTTGGTGTACATGTTGTTTATTTCATTTGAACAAGAAAGGCTGTTCCCTACAAATTACAGGAAATAGAGCAGAGGAAAATATGGTTCAAAAAGAGGTGTACCACAAAATCTTATTTGCATATGCAAGAAGGAAGGCAAAACCATTTGTAATATCAGGGAAATAGCTACTTAAAATTCTGATGCACAGCTGATAATACACAGTGCAGTCTGCGTGTGGCAGGCAGTTTGGAAATACCATTGAAACAGTTTTCTTTACAATTCACTTTCTTTTGTTTTGAAATAAAAATGGGGCAAAGAATGTGTGCCATGACCATTAGGAGGTTGAACAGTTGAATCAAGACTCCTGGAGAGTGCCTTTTGAAGGAATCTAACCACATGCCTGAGTAGTTTTAGCTGCTGTATCTCAGTTCTGCAGAAGTGTAGTCCCAAGAATGAGCATGCATTGAGCAGCTGTCTCTCTGTCCCCTGCCCAAACACTACTAACTGGCAATAGTATTTGAAGCTACTGCCAGTTTCAACCAGAGGTGGCAAATGTGTAGAAATATCACAGATATTAGGCTACTTCAAGCTTTGTGAAGGTAGGTGGCCAAGTAGATGCAATCCCCAAGGATTCTGTGGGGTACTGGTAGGTATTGATGAGGTGTAAATCACATATTTTGGCCTAAGTGAGTCTGACACAAAATTCTTTTATAGCAGTGAGCCACCAAAACAGTAGAGGTAAGGACACAGCTCCCATGCTGATAAGGTTTTTTGGTTAATCAAACCTCTCTTATTTTCTCAGCTGGAAGGAGTGGCATCCAGGCTTTCCCCTGAGCATTGATGCCCACTCTCACAGTGAACTGCCTCGTGACATCCAGTTTGACAATGAGAAGGGAATTGACTTCATTCTCAACTACACGAAAGCGTAAGTGTTTGTGGAACTTCAGGAGTTTGCAGAATCTCTTTTGGGGCAGGATAAGGATCTGACTACTTTTTAGGTTTCATTGAATCTCAGAATTGCATTATTTTCCCCAAGTGCTGAATCAGCAACCAATCAAAAGTAGGAATTTAATGGATTTGTTATTTCATTTTTTAGTTATCAATATTTAAGTTTTTCACACTGGGAGCTGACTGAGCCTCTGCATTCTTGTTAGCCATGGTTTTGGCTGTAGGCAGATGGAGACACTGGTGAACACTGGTGGGAAACATCAGCAGGACTACAGGCACCTGAGACCTTGAGCTTTTCACTCAGTTCTCAGCGTTTCCCCCTGGAGATACCTTTCTCCTCTGACTCTTGGTGATAATGGACTCTTGGTGATAATGGAATCTTCTGGTGGCATACACAAAGATCGTTATCACCCTTGACACTTGCTGGAGAAAATCTCTTCCGAGCAGCTCATCAGTTATCCACACCTGAGTGTAATCTGCTTGGGCAGCCAAGTTACTGTACACCCACTTGCACATATCATGTCATTGAGGAAAACATTGGATGGCCATTGGATAAGCCCAAATAATCAATCCTGCAGAGCTCTGGAATAGCACAGTGTCAATGAAGCAGACGGGACCTCTCTGACCTGTGAGTCTCCTTCTGTGCTGTCTCAAATGCTCAGATCATACAGCACTGTCTCAGATACCCCACCATACTGTCAGGTGGTGGGATAGTCTGACATGAGACAAGACTGGTCTTTACATGTCAAAGCATTCTGGGTATTTTATTTATTGATTTATGCAGCTGAATTCCACTACCAACACAGAGTCAAATCGGCATGGTGTTAGCTAGTGCAAAACTGTTTGCCAGCTCATGTAGAAGATCTGAGTGATGCAGGAGCAAAAGCACCTGAATGCCAGAGATGAGAGGTTTGCCATTAGGAGACATAAGCAGTTTGGAGGCTGCGTTCCCTTCTAGCAATCCCATCCTGCCAGGCTGTGGCATGTTGTCACAGGGCCTGAGTCACTGCCAAGTGAAACTTGGAAGTGACTCAACAGAGTGCAGGGACATCTATCTTTGTCATTGGCTGTAGGGGCCCTCCCCATGAAATAGGAACCTGAAACTGTGTTGCTGACAGCCAGCCATTCTGGATAACCGGTATGATGCAAACCAGATTTTTCTAAGCAATGGCAATGCTTCTGGTCTGGCACATTTGGCTGAAAAAATCTAGACCTATGTTTCTGGTCAAGCGAATTGTGAAAATCTTTGGAGAAGAGTTTGATAGCCCTTATCTAGCTACCCTGATGTGCTTTGGGAGCTTGGAACAACTGTTTGCAGGAATGGAGTGGAGAACATGGGGGAAAGCATGGGGCTTGTCTTCAGTTTGAGTGCAGTAGGAAGGAAGACAGAGAGGTGTGTCTGGAAATCCAAAGGCAAAGTGTAGCAGTGGGCAAGGAGAACTTTTAACGGAATATGTGAGAGCTGGGAGAGTTCTGTGACACACAGGAAGTCATGGAAGAGGGGAGGGGAAAGCCCTTTTCCTTGGGACATGCAAAAATGAACTTAGAGGGAGATACATTTCAGATATTCTTTATGCTGTTGCAAGGTTGGATTTTTGGATGCTATTGACAGTGGATAGCTCTGTAAATTTAAAGGATTAATTGTGTGTAGGTGGAGATAATCCTGAAGGTGTCTGGTGCTGACGTGACCTACACTATCTAGCAAATGGAAACTCTCAGCCTGGATTCTGTGCCAGAAATGCAGGCTTCTGTAGCTATTTTGGACCAGTGTTGCATTTGGGCAGATTAATTCTACAAGCAACTCTGACTTTTTTTTTCCCTTGCTCTGGTTTCTAGTGTGTGCCAGACACTTCCAAGTACTTGATTTCTTGAGGAAAACATATTTTTGTTTCCTGAGTCCTTTGGAATTTTTTCCAAGATAGAAAATGTGAAGGACTTCCTCCTTTTGGAAGTAATCTTCAAAACATTTGAGAATGGATATGTGCCTGGCATTCAGCAGGTCAAACTGCAGCAGGTTTGTGACTAGATCCCAGGTGCTGTGCCTACTGTTTGATTTGATCAGTAGTCCCAGGGAGGAAGAGCATCTTGGGCAGGAGAGGAGCAGTACATATCTGCTTATGTGTCAAATGTTTTCTAATCTTAGAGTAGTTCTGAAGGAGGGCAGAGGCTCTGCAGGACTTTTAGTGGAAACTCTCAAATGAGTCAGTCTTAAGTAACTCTTCTCAAGCTATTGAGTTATGTTTTTAAAAGTAATTTAACCTTCTGGTGATGATCATGCTGCCTCTTGAAGTTCATCTGTGATTCAGATACCTGGTTCCTATCCAGAAAGTCCTGCCCAGCAGTCACCCTTGCTTTGATCCTAGTACAGTGATTTTGTGTCCCTGTTGGGTGTGAGAAGACCTCTGGAGAGGCCATCACCTGTTCTAGCATAGACAGTTGTGTGACTTTTACTTCCAAACATGCCTCCAGGCATCTCTTACCCATGACTGCCATCTGCAGCAGCAGAAGCAGCCCATTCTACATGCACCACATCTGGGCTTAATACAGAAGCAGCTCCTTTGTCTGCATTGTGGTCATGTTGCTCTAGAGCCCTCCTTCCAGATAGCCACTGGCTGTTTCTCCAGGCTTTTGGTCCTCTCCAGCCAGTTCTGATCCAGTCTTTTCTATACATTTGCTGATTATAAATCCGGCCTCCTGGGATTCTCCTCAAATTCTTTTTGGGAGGCTTTCGTGCAGCACTGTGACTTTTCTTTACTTTACTTTGTTGTCTGTCCTGCATATCTTTGTGTGCTATGTGCACTTTTATTTGTGCATTTGAAGTGTTAGTGGGGAGCCAGCTTTCTTTTTCAAGTTCATTATTTGCTTTCTAGTCAAAGTAAATGATTTCCATCTAATAACAGCAGTTTAGCATTTATACAATAGTTTAGGACTCATCATTTCATATAAAGGGAACTTGCTTGACTGTGCTGTATTTGCTGAATTAGCAGATGAAGTCAGACATTTCTGGCTCCCAGCCCACTGTGTTCATGTGATGTGTGCAACTAAGAGCCTTGGTTTCTGAGGTTAGATGTGAGCATCAAGTTTATCCAGCAGCTCAAATAAATAGAAAGCTCTCAAAAGCTCAGGTCTCACACTTCGGGAGCCAGTCTGGCCTTTGTCATGTAGATAATTACAGTACCTATTGTTCTTTTTAGGAATAGTGGCTGACTGATCCTGGTTTGTTTGTCTTCTGACTTTGTGCACCTCTCTCAGTCTCTTTGTGTCACCATACCACTTTCTGAATTGGTGCTAGTAGTGCCTTCAGCACTCTTAGCTGATGTTAACCACTGACAATGTGTGAAGCTTTTCTGACTACAGTTTTTATAGGTCCTAAATCACTGTCACTGTAGGCTGCTAAGAACAATTCTAGAATGGAGTTCTGTAAATGCAATAGCAGAAGTTGGGCTCTTGATGTGCCTTTCAGCCTTGTGTGGAAAGGTACAGCCTGCAATATTAATTCTGTCGGGTGACTAATCCCACATTCCATTACTAAAAGTTTATTGTGTTTAGATATATAAAAACATTAAAAATAATAGGAATGGGTATTGAGAAAGCTGGAGTTTATTTTTTTTTTCCAGATATGTTTTGTTTTGGTTTCTTTTTAGTATGGAGAATCTTTATGTCAACCGTTTCATGCACATGTTCCAGTCCTCCTGGAGTGATTTTGCAGATTTTGAGAGGATCTTTGTCAGAATCAGCAACACAATCTCTGGTGAGTTTATCAGCATTTGCTCATGTTTTCGTCATAGAGTGACTAATTAGTTGTCTTGTTTGATCATCTGATTAGGATGGATGTTGCTGACCTGCTCTTCTGCTCTCCAATAAATAAACTGTATTCTCTGAAGTTTTGCTCTTCTTCAGGCTGCCTAGGGATCAATTCACAGAAAGAAGAATAATTATGCTTTTCTTGGGTATAAACCCAAGCGCACAAGGTGGCAGAAATATTAAAAATTAATTACAACAATTTGTTACATTTAATAAGATTGCTTCCTAAAGTACTTTTAACACAAGAATTAAATATGATCTAGAATTAATTTCATTGATAACATTTCTATATTCGTGAGAAAAGCTCCAAGTCTGTGTTATTTAAACCTTAAGCATCAGTCTCAATTATGTTAATACAAAACTTAGTTTGCTTTTTTGCAAGCCTTGGCAGAAACAGGGATAATAGAGAAGGTGGCTCAAGCCATTTTTCAGTCATGCTGTTTCTGTCCAAGGTGCTGAGTAATTTTTTTCTTGATGTAGACTTCAGATACAGCTCCAGACTCATTAGGCAGTTGATGGAGATAATCTAAATGTCAGTTTATATAAACTTAATTTTTTTCTGCTTTATGAAAGAGCATTGTGGGTTTTGAGACTTTTTTAAATTATCACTGCATTCCCTTGGGGCCTACATTTTTAATTTTTTTTTACCCTTTTTAGAAAAATTAATTGCTTTTTTTTTTGCCTTGTTTAAAACTAGTCAGTAGTGGAAAACTTCACTACCTTCATTTTTCCCCTGAAGACACCAATGGGATTTTTCATATTAACTGAAGTGGCAACATGACATTATGAAACAGAGCACTGTAACTATAGAAAATATTCAGTAGTACTACATATGTAATAATAAAGAGATGGACTATCCAAAACTAGAATTTTATTGAGATGTTAATCTGGGTTTATATCACTAATTGAAAAATAAATAGAGGGAAAACAAGTCAAACAAGCAAAACAGCAAATGAGGAGTTTTACTGAGTCAGAGTCCAAATGTTTCCCCAAATTTCCCTCACCCAGCTCTAGCTTAAAAGAACTGCTCCAGTCACTGCTGTTCTTTCCCTACACACATTGATATGTATTTCCCTTCTCCTGCTTGTGCCACCTGTTTTGGAACTTATCCCTCTGTACTGCATGCCATGTGAATTTGAAGAGGGGGATTTAAAAATTTCCTGAAAGACCTGAGGAGGTGGTTTACAGATGAAGAGAGTATTCTTCATAAAAGTGGAATATTTTATTCCCCATTGCTTTTGTACATGGAGAAACAAATTATCATCAATTTCATTGTTCTCAGCGTGAGAAGCAAGGATTTAATTTTCCATTCAACTTCAATGATATTTTTTAAAAGTCTGTCACCTTTTGAATCCTTTTATTGCTTCTTTCTGTATTCAAAGTTGTAATGCAGTATAACGAAAAGGTGAGGGAGAAAGGAGGAATCCTACAATGCAGTAGGTATTGATGCTGCACAGATATTGATGCTGTAGGCTTGCTTTGCCTTTAGAATATGTGATGCAACACTGGAGGGAAGATTTTATGTTTGGCTACCAGTTCCTGAATGGATGCAATCCTGTGCTGATCCGGAGATGCACAGAGATACCCAAGAAGCTGCCTGTGACCATGGATATGGTAGAATGCAGTCTGGAGAGGAACCTGACACTGGAGGAGGAAGTGAAGGTATGGCTCTGGGTCAGGCTGGCTCCACCTGTTCCTTATCGCATCCTGTAATCTCCAGAGTCTGTTCTTACTGCCTTCAGCCACATCTCCTTTCTTCAGGATGTGTGATGGGTCATGGCAAAGCTGTTTGTCTCTGCAGACTGGCAGTGCTCCTGTTGGCTTCTCTCCTGCTGTCCTGCAGTTGCAGGCCATGCCTGTCTCCAGGTCCAGTGGAAGAGCTGTAACCTAGAGATGAAGTCCTTTGTCACTGGTTTTCTCTGAAAGGTTAGGGGCTGACTGAATGCCTCAGAGGGGAAAGGTGCCTCTTCCTTTCCTGGCAGGGTCTTTCCCACTAACGTGCTGAAGAAACATTGACAAGGGTGGTGCCTTGCTTTTGTTTGTACAATTAACACAGGGTTCTCTTCAGCTGGCAGGGTGAAACCTGCTTGAAACACATCGATGCTCTTTGCTGAAAGGCTCACTGCCAGTCAAGTCAGGTAGTTTGTGCAATGGTACTTGCTGTCTCAATGGCATCCTTCTTGAGCTGCCATGAGCAAGGGCAGGCCAGGGGTAGCTTGTAACCACCAGGCTCATGTCAGTCTCTGGCCAAGGCTTCCCATTCCTTTGTTTCAAGCTGCTTGCATATCATTAAAACACATCNTGTGCAGCTCTGTTACAGGGAAGGCCACTGGGGCCAGGCCTGGGGAGTTTCAGTTCTAGAGAGGGAAAGTGGCTGCTTGTTTGTTTGTTTGTTTGTTTGTTTTCCACAGCAAGGAAACATTTTCATTGTGGACTATGAGCTGCTTGACGGTGTGGATGCCAATAAAACAGACCCGTGCACAATACAGTACTTGGCTGCACCCATCTGTCTGCTGTATAAGAATCTGGAGAAAAAAATTGTACCCATTGCAATCCAGGTGGGCTTGCTGTCAGGGTCTTCAGAAGGTCACACTGTTTGTTGTCTCATTTTAAACATGAAGAACTTGGGGTTTCGTGTTCTTTTTATATCTTTCAGCTTGGTCAAAAGCCTGGACCAGACAATCCCATCTTCCTTCCTTCAGATGCCACATATGACTGGCTGCTAGCTAAAATTTGGGTCCGCTCGTCTGATTTCCACATCCACCAGACGGTGACCCACCTCTTACGGACACACTTAGTCTCAGAGGTGTTCAGCATAGCTATGTTCCGGCAGCTGCCTGCTGTACATCCCCTCTTCAAGGTTAGTTCTTGCATGAAGAGAGGGTGTATGTGGGGTGGGGTGGTTATCACATCAGTTGGACAAACCAAAAGGAAGTTCTGGTGATCGTTCAGCTGAAATAGTTTAACTGGCTGCAAGATAAGAAACAGCTAAACCACCAGGACTTCAACCTTTACATCTGGCTGCTGTTGAATTCAAATCAAGAATTTTCCTTCTCTCGTTTGTTTCATTTCACAGCTCTTGGTGCCGCACATGCGGTTCACAATAGCCATCAATACCAAAGCCCGAGAACAGCTTATCTGTGAATGTGGCCTTTTTGACAAGGTAGGGAAACTCCTTGTGAATCTTCATTGTTCATGTCAGTTCATCGTTATGCATGGTTCTTTGCTCTTCATGGTTCCATATGTACATATCCTGTAATCATCATCTATTGCCTTGTTCCCTGACCTTTCTATTAAGGGGCAAACATAAGTAGTGCCACCTGAGAAACAGGCACACAGAACTGATGCCTTGTTGTGCTAAAGATGTGCTCTTTTGTCTCAAAGTAGCTAAATCAGACCTGGCCAATGTCAGTCAGTATCTCACTCATTGCTAGTGTGCCTTTGGGTTATAATATAGGAGTGCACATAAATTCCTGCATGTGTATCCACATAGCTAAACCCCCAACTCTTTCTAAATACTCAGTTATTCATCTGTGAGCAAAGGGATTTGTGATTGCAAGTGGAAATCTTCATCACAGAAAGACACATAGGTAAGACAGATTTCTAAGACTGCAAAAAGTGTGTTTGGATTCCAGACTGTCTTCTTGAGTCACCATAAGCAGCAGACCTGCTAGGAGTGAATCTCAGCTTCATCTGAGTCAGTGTAAACGTAGCTGTATGTCATACCTTTGTCAATGATTTGTGCGAGGACTGGCATGCATCCTCACTAAGTTCACAGGTGACACCAAGCTCACTGGGAGAAATGGAATGCCACATCTAGGAGCTGCAACAGCCTGGCACACAGCAGTCTCTGAGACAACATGCTAGGAGTGTGCTATGAAGTTTGGGGAGGTTTCAGAAGCCCTTTCAAAGAGGGAGTCTGTGTTTCAAGACACCTCTGTCCTCGTTACACCACTGGCACCAGGCCAAAAACAGCTTCCTTGCTTCAGAGTTTTTCACCCAAGGAGAATTGAGGGGTTAAATCCAGACACCTTTCCTTGTTGTCTGTACTCCACTGCTGACTGTGGAGACTTTGCATCCCTTTAAACAGAAGTGTCATGTCCATACCCCCATGCATGTGGGATGAGTGTGTGGGTAAGACCTGCCAGCAAGGATCTGGAGTTCCAGAATTTGTTGCTTCCAATGCACACGAACAGCCAGCCAGAGGACAGTAAATGTAAGGTCACAACTGCTACAACACTATATCCTGTGCTAGAAAAGCAGCTTTTGGGAACTCTTTCACAGTGATTATCTAAAGAGTTTTGCAGTGCTGTTTGTTGTGGACATGCTGTGTTTTTCAAATTTTAACACATACTGGAACCCTGGCCACTCCTCATTAGTAGCAAACCAGCAGGATTGATCTCCTGGCATTGTTTCCAGGGTGACTAAGGGTAGCCTGAATCCCTAAAAACTTGCTCCTAAACTACTCTGTAGTAGTACTCAGCACTGTCAGTTTAACTTAAGCCCTCTTCTAACACTCTCAGGGCTGCCTTCCCTCACACATGCACTGGTACTGGAGCATAGGGCTGCAGGGAGTAGCATGCTTTGATGTTGCTGTACTTTGTTAGTGTATTCCAGTATAAGCAGTACCTATGGTGTAAATGTGGATATTAACAGTGATTCATGGGAGAGGTGTGAAATCCCTAAAGTCAAAATGGACAGTTCCAGTAGACCTCTGCAGTTTGGTACTTTGTGTGGAGATGTGGTTTTCTCCTTGAAAAACAGATTCACCAGCATTCTGTATCCCATCTCCTGAAAATTTGTGAAGCCAGTCTTGGCACAAAGGGAACATAATCTCCTACTGCTCCCATCTTGCTGTTCTTCCTGCAGGCAAACGCTACGGGTGGAGGAGGACATGTACAAATGGTGCAGAAAGCAATGAAGGATCTGACTTACAGTTCCCTCTGCTTCCCTGAGGAGATCAAAGCTAAAGGAATGGACAGCAAAGAGGATATCCCCTACTACTATTACCGGGATGATGGCATTAAGGTCTGGGAGGCTATAAAGAGGTAAAAGACCACAGGGCTAGATATTGGTTAACAAAGTCACAGAGACACAGACCTCATTTTTTCCCTCCTCACTTTGATCTTCATGGCGTCTTGTAAACAATATCTGGGCTGGTTAGTCACATAGAGCCTTTTCCATCCAATATATCTCATCTGAGGAAAACAATTTAGTCAAGCACACTAAATTGAAATACTGGTAATTCCTGCTTTTTTCAGTGCTGTTTCCTTGTATTCTGTATATCAGAGGACCCTTTACCAGCATGTACTCTTCTATAGGATTTCACAGAAATTTAGTGAGTCAGAATTTAGCCTGCAAAAGGAATTTAGTTATCCTTTTTTTTAGCTATGCACGAGCCAAGAGAGGACTCAGTTCTCTGAGCCAGCCACGTGAGCTCATTGAGCTTCTTGTGGACTGAAAATATAAGGTTGGCTTCCATGATGGTTCTCTTTTGAAACTCAGTAAATTAGATATAAACTGATGGAACAAAACCTTTCTTAAAATGCCTTAAATTTTTGAAGTGTGAGTTTAATCAGGAAGGGCAGCAATTCTGAGTAAGGAGAGGTACTGCAAGGCTGCTCAACCACACAATCGTGGCTCCTTTTCAGATCTGAAACACTGCCTTACATGATTTATATGGTTTTTATTCTGCAGTGGCATTTAATTTAACAAACAACGTATTTTTGCGTGGCATAAGTTGCTTACCAAATATGCAGCTGTTTCTGATCACATGACTTTTGAAAAGCATGAGCATTAAAAATCAGATCTTTTGTCTATACAAAGTAAGTGTTTTATGATGCAAGGATAATGTTGGAAGTTCTGGGGACATCTTTGTCTCCTGTGTTTCCTCTGTGTTTTTACAAGGGCTTATCTTGCAATATTTCCTGCAATTGTGAGTGCCCATTTGAGAGAAAAGGAAGTTGTAACTTTGCTGTGGTTGTTTTCTTCATGTAGTCCATTTTTTTTTCTCTTTCCTATGTTTTCTTTGTGGATTGAGATATGCCTTTCAAATACCAGGTAATACTTAGTCAACTCAATTCATTTTGACTGTTTGTGGGTGTTGACCTTGCTGGAGGGTGGTGTTACCCTGCCTCAAACTTGGCTGAGAGCTGTGAATCATTTGGTTTATAAATGGTGTGGGCAGTACCTTTTTGAGTGTGTGAGATCCTGACCCAGGTCATGCATGTGTCTACTCACCAGGAATCTCCTACACTCTGCAGGTGTATCAGTCTTCACTTTTTTGATGAAATAATTTCTATCCCCACCAGTACTTCACATGTTGTAGATGGCCTAGGCCTAAGGAAGCTGATAAGGTTGTTCCCATAGAAACAGTGAGTCTCACACAGCAAATTTGTAAAGTCCTCTAGTCCTCTTCCTGTTTCTGATCTAACTGCAGATAGATACACCAACCCAAAGATACCTCAGCCCAAAAGGTCTCACCCATACTTCATATACTAATTTCTATTTGTATGGAAGGGGGTCTGAAATACTGCCATTTTTTGAGAGGAGGATCCCCTTCCTGTATCGCCTGGCACCAGTGCCAAATGCACAGAAACAGAACTCATCAAGAGCAGCTTTCTCTCTGCATGTTGCAAAGTTTTTGTTTTCCTTTAATTTCCTCTGGGAGCTAAAATTTCTTAAACTTTTGGTGTTTACTCAGTTATGTGTCTGCTTCAATGACAACTTTTGATTGGCTGATAGGAGCCACATTGATAGATTTGTAAAAGTCTCCAAATTGCAATAAATTTATAAAATGTATAAATTTATATTTTATTAATGGATTAATCTCTGTTGGGCAAAAATTCTTAATCCCATCAGTCAGCTTCTGCAGTCATGTATTTTACCCTATGGGTTGTTGTCAAAATACTTAGCAAGAGATTTAGCAAGGTACCTGCAGAGCTAACAGAATATCTCAGCACAACTCCGTTAACCAGTCATTCAGTCACAAACTGCAGTTCTTCAGGAAATCAGGATTTCCTATTTTCACTGCTTTCAAAATTACTTCTGTTATCTTAGTGTTTTAAGAGCCTTTCTTTCAGAGGCAAGCTAGCCTGGGAAGCTTTCATAGGAAGAGGCATCTTGAGAAGAGGAACTGAACAGGAAGATGTCTGCTGTGAGCAGTGGGCATAGGAAACAGCTCTAGACCTCTTCTTCCCAGGAGAAGTTTCCTGGGCCACTTAAGTACTTCACAAAAAGGATATCCAATGGAAGGGGTCAACTACTGGCATTCAGGAGCAGCTTTGGAGTGTCCCACATACAGGGAATGGTACTGGTATCACAGTTTGGGAACCCCACTGCCCAGTGTGGGAGCCATGTGGATATGCAAGAGGGAGTCTGTATGGAGTTAGGAAAGGATGTAGATGTGATGACAGAGGTCTGTGCAGGAGCAAAGCCTCAAATAAGAGAATAAAGTGCACAGGATTTTTCAGGGGTTGCAGTGTGGTCCAGGATATTTTTGTTGGGGGAGAAGTGATGCTGCAGTCCTAAATGAATCCAAATTGCTTCTGTTAATTCCCACTGCTTATAGGAAGGAGATAGGAGGGGTTTGAGACCTTCTGTTGCCCCTTTCTCTTTCCCCATGGAGCATTTGCAAGGTCAGAAGATCATCTTCTGGAATGGCAGACTTGCATTCTCCTTTTAATTTTGTTTTGTTTGTTTGTTCCTGTCTGCAGTTTTGCAGAGGATGTAATTCACATCTACTATGAGAGCGACGAGGTGGTTTGTGAGGATGTGGAGCTGCAGGCCTTTGTCAAAGACATTTATGTCTATGGAATGAGGGGTGTGAAAGCCTCAGGTAAGGTTTGATGGCCCAGCCAGGTCTGCAGCTTGTCCAGTCCCTGCTGACAGCAGTGCTGAGTGCACAGCACAAGTTAGAGACCTGCTCTCTTCTTGGGCTGAAGATGCTGGGTTTTATTGTGAGACCCTGGCTCAGGCCATCTCTCAGGAGACAGCTCCTTCCTTTGACACAGATTCTTGTAATGAGCTTGAGCATCTCGTGTAATCTCTCTAAACAGGGGACAGGTCCTTTGATTTTGTCTGCTCATGCTTTAAGCATTAGGGGGTGTGTCTGTGTGTGCTACAACCACTGGGCAGACTGATAGACATCAAGGAGCAGCGAGGCCCCTTGAATCCTCTCCTCCAAACCTCACACTAAATAAGAACATGCAATAATCTCCCCAGGAGTATATTGCTGCATTTCCCATTTGTTCAGCATTTGTGTCATTTCCAAGAAATATTTTCCTTTGCTCTGTCTCTTCTCACTGCCTCTCTTTTCTTGTAAACCATTACTTGGCCATGGGAGCTCTCACCCATAACATGGCTCAATTCAGCTACCTGAGTAAATACTCCCCTGTTGTTCCCTAAACATGTTGCTTTTCTCTTCCACGCACATTCTTTCCAAGCAAATTTTCAGGAATTTATAGAGGTGGCTGGGGATTCTTCCTGTTGTCCTGTCTGATTTAAATCTGTCAACACCTGTTGGCCAGTGACCTAGGGCAGATGGCTCTGGTGTTGCATGCACACATTGGAGTGCCAGATGTCCAGGCAAAAGTGTGATGTTTCCAATCATTATGTTCTGGTGGATAAAAGGCTTCTGGGTTCTATCTGCCTGGACAAGCAAAGGTTCATTTTTGTTTGTCTAGTTGTCACTTAGCAAAAGCTTAGAAATGTTGTTCTTACCTTCATGTTCTTCCAAGCATGAAGGTAAGAACTTCATGCTTGACCTAAGCATCTTGATATGAGACGAGTACTGAGCCTTCCAGGGCTCCAGCTGGGGTGGGATGCTACAAGCACCACTGGTGGGAGGACTGCCACTACAGATGGGAACCTACCAGGCTTGCAGCCTCTTTCTAAGCACTGCTGCTGCTCCACGGGTTGGATCATAGAGAATGGAGATTTGGCAGGGTCTGTAAAGAATGGGAGAAGGCTAAATGAGGGAGGCTGTAGCACCTGTTTCTTCCCTGGGACGGCTGCTGTGATTGGGAGAATGCCAAACTCCTTTAAAGATGAGCACAGTGTACTTAGAATAGCAGGACACAGGAGGGGAAGGTGCATCCTCTCCTCTTTGGGCTTGGTAGCTGGCCAGAGGTACCTCTTCCCTCTCACAGGCTGAGTTCTGCATCAGGTTGGTGATGGAGATGTGAAGCAGCTGGCACAGGCAGCCTGGGCAGGGGCAGCTTGCCCCTGTCTGTAGGAATACTGGGACCAGTGGTCATGTTGGGCTGGGACAGGGGATATCCCACACCAGGACTGGGATTTAGTGAGGATAGGAGTGATAAAGGGCTGGGGTTGCTTTGGTTGCAAAATATTTCCTTAGTCCCTGACTATTCTGTTTTCTCTTTATATAACTCTGATTATTCTCCTTCAAAGACAGCTTAATGCAACTATTTCTGTTCCTCATTCTGTTGTTTGTTTTTCAGAAGTTCTCATTTCCTCACTTCCCATTTCAGCGAATAAACTCTCCCTGCACTCTTTCTTGCAATACACTTGATTGCTGAACCTCAGACCTTTGTAAATACAAGCATATGGTTGCTTCCTCCTTGACATGAACCTTCCCTGCTCACACTGCAGACTGAAGAAAAATGGAGCATCTGCGGTCCCTGCCCTGGGGACTCTGGGAGTTCCTTGCTGCAGGGTAGGTAGGACAGGGACACTGGTTTTTAAAGGCATAATTATATTTTTTCTTTCCCTTATGGAACACCACATACTTTGCAAACAGTGGTGATGCCTCACAGACTCGTTTGAAGTAAGTCTGTTTCTACAGCTGCACAGCCAAGGCCCAGAGAGGTGAGGAGCTCCTGTTAGACCACACAGCAAGATTCATAGAATGCCCTCTTCAGAGACTGCTGCATGGCCCTCTAACCCATGGGTTTTGATTACTGCTGGGTGGCAGGGTTACTTCATTGCTGGGCCAAGCTTTTCTTCTCCCTCATTTAGGGTTCCCTAAGATGATCAGGACACGAGAGACACTAGCAGAATATCTCACAGTGATCATGTTCACTACATCGGCTCAACATGCAGCTGTGAATTTTGGCCAGGTAGGAACTTGTGGGAGGACTGTTCTTCTTTCTGGGCTGGGAGGTACATCTACCAGGGCAGGGCCTGAGAAGCATTTTTTAGTAGATGTATTACAGAATTACATTGCTTTTTTCTGGTCAAAATAACTGCAGAGCATCTACAAATCCCTGTGAGGTCTGTGGAAACTGAAGTAATTTGGAAGTTGAGAAAGGCATTTACCAAATGACTTAATTTGGAAGTTGAGAAAGGCATCTGTACCAAAGATCAGATTAGGGGTTCTCATATATTTTAGTTTTGTTGATTTTATTATGGGAATAAATTTTTAAGCATTTAAATGGCATTGCTGCTGATTTCTTGAGTTTACAAACCAAGTGGCAACTTTGAGCTTCCTCTGTGATGTTTGATGTGTCACATACTGGTAACCTGTGTTTTCCCTGCCTGCCTTGACTGAAATATATCTGCCCTGAAACTGTAGTAAAACCCTGCCTTTCAAATGCTGTTTCTTTCAACATCAAGGCATTTTGGAAAGCAGATTTAACAGCCAGAAGCAAATCACTTTGTCAGTCGCAGAGCTTTTTCACTTTTTCACTGAGTGGGTGGTCAGCCACTGGAGCAGGCTCCCCAGGGAATTGATCACAGTTCCAAGCCTGTCAGAGTTCAAGGAGCATTTGAATTATGCTCTTAGTCTGATGGTTTAGTTTTAGGTAGTTCTGCAAGGATCAGGGATCAGGAAGCTGGACTAGATGATCCTTATATGTCCCTTCCAACTTGAGATATTCTATGATTTTATGAGGTTTTTTTGGTTTTTTTTTTTTTGCATGTTCTCACTTCAGGCATAGGTGATCTCTGAGATATGATCTCAGAGATAAGCAGAGAGACCATCTTTCTTATGGTGGTTATTCCCAAATACCCTACATCACTTTTTATGCTGACCCTCCTGTCCACCCCTGCAGCTCAGGAGCCCTGGAGAAGGTCTGGAACCTGATGTCTAATGAACTCACACTATTGCTGTGACATGTCCATAACCAGGGACTTCTGCACCTGTTCCCTTCTAACTTGTCTTTACAACTGATTGAGACAACTCTCAGTGCCCCCCTCAGAAAATCCTGTCTGTTCAAGTACCACCAAGAAACCATCTCTTAATTTGGCATACAGAGGATATGCAGCCCATCAGTAAAAGGATCTTCAGCCATGGAACCAAAAGGCAGAGAGGGCTGAGGGGAGGAGGTGGCTGTGCACTTCCCCTCAGGCAGAGCAGGGGATGTGTATGAAGGTAATGAAAAAGTGCTTGGGAAAGAAAGAGTTCTGGTAACTGCAGTGTCTTAGATGGTGGCAAAACTCAGGGTCATATCTGAGGCAAAATGAGACATCACTGCACTGAACCAGGCCAGAATTGACTATGAGTTCCCAGTCTGCTGTTCACCATGGCCATATCTGCATGCCATATTCCATATTTCTTGATGAACCAGCATGCTTTATCTCTGTTAGTATCTGACCACATGGGCATTCACTGTGGGCATGTTCTTGGAGGAAATTTAGCATAAAGAGAAGCTGGAGAAAAGGCAATTGCCTCAGGTTATCAGAAGGGAACTTTAATAAAATATTAAAGGCCTTAGCCAGTCTGCTGAATTTGGGCTTTGTGGCACATGCCTGTGGTTAGCAGAATAAATACTCCCATTTAGATTACCCAACTCTCTCCTGTGAGCTCCTGAACAAAACAGTGGGGACTTCCTTGTTACCTCCAGTCCTTCTCTAGAACTTCCCTGTCCTTAGTATCTTCTCTTTCTGAGGGGCTCCTATTACAGAAGCAAACTCCCTGTTGGCAAAGTCCTGATTTTCTTTGGTGTGTTCCTAAACACCAGCCACTGCAGGCTTTCACTGTGGTCTCCTGCTCTCTTGTGCAGTATGACTGGTGCTCCTGGATTCCCAACGCCCCACCAACGATGCGCTGCCCTCCTCCAACAGAAAAGGGGACAGTCACCATCGAGCAGATTGTGGAGAGTCTGCCAGACAGGGGACGTTCTTGTTGGCATCTTGGAGCTGTCTGGGCCTTGAGCCAATTCCAGGACAAAGAAGTAAGTCAACCTCCCTGCTCTAGGTGCTGGAGATGTGAGACCATGAGGGCCATGGCAAGACTGCACAGACTCATGAAACTGTAGTGCTGCCCTGTGCTTGACTTGGCCATTTTCATCTTTCTGTGGAGATGTGTGAGTGCTGTGGATTTGCCTGTGTTCTGCCAGATGCAAACCAGCTTTGAGAAAGAAATTGTACTTTTACTCTCAGGCTGTCTCAGCTATAATCAAAGTTTTTAAGCCTGAGCTTGGCATTGTTTGAAAAGGATGCTGGTGTGGGAGACAGAGGGCTGCAGAGGCATAAGGGATGTCCCTGCAGTTCTGGGGAAGAAGGTACAGCTGTGCTGTGTCCCCATGTCCTGTTCCTTTGGAAAATCTGCTCCAGTGCCATGTGCACTACAGCTGTGGCTTGTGCCTGGCAGGTGAGGAGTGAAAACAAAAGAAGCCTACAGAAGGCTTTGCAGGCATGTAAAGCCATGCATGGATACAGGTCTGTAGCCATTTCCCTCATGTGAAATGAGGTTGTAGGTACCTGATTGTTTCACACAAGGGCTCTGGAGAAGCCCTTGTGTTTTGAAATCCTTAGATAGAAGATGATGGACAGAGGGTACTTTAAACTCAGTTTCTGTATAAGAAAAAAGCAGTACTAGCAGAGAAGTTTGTACTATGGGAAGCAGTTCCCAAAGTGCCCGAAGCAGTGCCAGTGTGCATATTGGCAGTGCACTTTCAGAGCATCCTTAGAGTCCAAGCTGACTAAAGCAACTGTCATATTGAACTCTGAAGGACAGTTTGAAGTCTACAGAATCTTCCACTGTCACTGAATGAAGTAGTCCTTTTCCTTTTAAACCTCTGGCTGTGAATTCCCCTGTAATTCTATCCTTTTTTCTAGCAGCAAAAATGTTTGTGTGGCTATACAGAGATCTGGCATAGGAAGCTCATCTGACTGACCACTGACCTGAATAAAAGTACAATGGTTTTCAGTGGATGTGGTCTCTTTAGGTCAAGGAGAGCCATGTAGACATCTGAACCAGCACCACAGAAAGATGCAGGGATGGAAAGAAGTAGCTAGCAGTAGAGGGAAGGTGTAGGCTAGTTTAAGTATTGATAATACTATTTAATAGAAGCGTTTGTGAGGAGAGGCTCTGGGTGGTGTTCTGCCAATGGCATAATATTGAAAACTAATTGCCTTTGCTTTCTCAAATCATGGTTTCTTGGTGTTTTTCAATCAGCTGTTTCTGGGCATGTACCCAGATGAACACTTTGTGGAGAAGCCAGTGAAAGAGGCTATGGCAAAATTCCGCAAGAACTTGGATGAGATTGTCAGCACCATCACCGAGCGCAACAAGAACAAGAAGCTTCCTTACTACTACCTTTCCCCAGATCGTATTCCCAACAGTGTTGCTGTTTGAGCACATGGCCAGGAGAGTTTGAAGGCCTGTAAAGCTAATGGTATTTTTCTGTTATGTGCTTCTTCAATTAGCTTTTCACAAATGGATAAGAAACCCACCCTCTGCATCAGAGCTTGCTTAAGTCTATTTGAACTTTCAAAATAAATTTGGTTATGACCAATCTTGCAAACAAAATCTAACTGACAACCCTCTAGGTCAAATTTGTTACAAATTTGTTTTTCCAGGATTTTTAAACTAATCTTAGAATCAATAGGCATGTTTCTGTTATCTTTCCCTCTCCTTGTCAAAACAGTGTAATCACAGATTCACTTACTCAATGGAAATAGTATCATGAGCAATAAGCAAGTCACATTTTAAAATCCTTCCTGTTTTTAATAGGTGACACTGATGACATAAAAAAAAAAATAACATTTAAAGTTTATGCATTGTTTTGAATCTTATTAATTAATTACTAAAGTATTTTCACTACCATCATGAATATCCTAATCAGGATGAAGGTAGAAGCAGGAAATTTTCTTGACATAGCTGATGGGGTTTTATCGGTTTCTTACCAAGTTCATGTGAAATGACATCTCATAGGAGATGAAAATTTTGTACCTACTCAAACCTAAGTATTTTCTACATAAAACTAAGAAGGTTTGTTTAGCCTCTGTTAGCAGAGCTTGATGCTATTCACATGTAGGGACAAATGTTCTGCTTAAGGCAGTGTCAGCAAGTACAGACCTAGGCTTAGGCTCTGTTTCATTGCTGAGGCTGCTGGGGTTTATGGGCAGTTTCTTCTGTTTTGTGGGGAATGAAGAGGCTACTTTGTATAGTGGAAAAAATTGTGGAGAAGGCTTAATTGACAGCTTCTAAGAGGAATCTTTAGATTTGGCCAATTAAACATAACTGGCATGTTCTATCTTAGTTATAAACCACTGAGTTTTGTCTGTTTTATTTTGAGGTGTTTATGTTCAAACACTTGGGCTCTGGTAAAAGTTGAGAAAGTCACTGAAAAAAAGCAAAATTGAGGTTTGTGAAATTTAAGTTGTGGTTTTGCTGATTAGAATTTGGGTTTATTTTTCTGAGAATTTGTTCCTTGTACTTGATCTGCCAGCATGCAGTGTGTTTTCTCAATAGATAAGAAAGTTTCTTGTGTTAATAAAACAAAACTGAACATCTAATTTCTATTTCCTAATTCAGTATCTAATGCTATATGTCTCAAAAACCTTGTAGGAATAAACAAAATGTGCTGTGTAGAGAAATGAAGCTTGTGTCATTGAGAAATACCATTATTTCTATCATTTATGTGTGATTTGGAAAATAGTACTACTAAAATATACATACTTTCATATGAAACAGGTGTGAAAACTGATTTTAGACCCTTTACAGAAGAGTGATTCCTGGTTTTTTCCTCCCAACCAAAGACTTCAAGAAAAATGTGGAAGGTAAAACCATTTCCTATTATTGAGTAGTACACTTAGGATTTATGCATCATCTTCTCACTGAAGCCCATAAGAATTGATGAGTGTAGAAGCAGAGTAAAGCAACATGGAATAGGACCAAGGAATCAGAGACAACTTGTGAGCCCACTGCCTCAAAAACAGAAAAGTGCAACTTAAATGCAACAAGCTGATGCAATATGTCCAGCATGTTAGCTCCAGCTTTTGTCTTTTTACTATGCACAGAGAATGTCCTCTTGCTTCAGCTTTCATTTGATAATGATTTGCATAGTCAAGTATCTGTTTAGAAAACAAAATGTGGAAGGAGACTGGTGGATGTTCTCTCACATCTGTGCACTCTGCTGTAGCCTGTGGACCTGGGATACAAGTGCATTTGATGGGAGGTTTGGGGAAATAAATGCATAGCTTTGAAAACTGGCATTAGCATCAGATTCAACTGCAGGAAGGGCTGTGGAAAGAGGGAAAGAAGTTAAAACTAATACTGGCACCAGAAAAGAAGCAGATACCTGCAAACAGTAATCTGCTTGCTCTTCCAGGGGGTCTGGGTGTACATGTTGCTGTCGCACTCTCAGCTTGTCACCATCTCTTAGAAAGTCATCTTCCCATCCACGGGCCGTGGGTTCCTTCCCCACGTCTTTAGCCATGACTTGCTCAGAGCTGTCTCCCAAAGTCATGGTACTAGGGTACAGCACCCACTTGCAGGTTGCCTCCTAGGTGGAAATGAAAGTATCAGCTCTCTCAGAAGTGTGTCCTGCACTCAGCTTGTGGCAGACATTGGACCTGGATGTGCATCGCCCCAGCTCTACCAGGGTTTGACAGCCAGTAGCTGGTGGCTTGGCTGGATGGCTGTTGCTACTGGCCTGACTCTTCAACTCAGTCTCCCATGCTGGAAAATCAGTTGCAGTGATTCTCAACTGGCTGAAAGATTGAACTAGTTCCAGGAAGTCCTGCCAGCATATCTGAACCTGCTATTTCCTCTCTTTGCAGGATGAGTTTAACTCTGTAAATTAATTTTTTTAGGATTGTCCCTTTCCCAACCCCCAAACATACCTCGCAATATGATTCTCCCTCCCCTGAAAACAAAGCCCTCATACTTCTTAGTCATCCCATATGAAGTAAGCTACCCTTTTCCCATCAATCCCCATTTTACATGTGGGGAAATGGAACAAGAGCAATGAAATTCAGTAGATCAGCTCTGATCTGAGGTTCTTGTCTCATAGAGACACTGTGAGAATGCTGTGTATCTGAAGCTTGCAAGTTTTATCCTTCTAGAGAGCGGACAACAAGTTCAGGCTTAGGCTGCTCAGAATGACTTACTCTGTTGTGTGTTGAGCAGAACATAAAATAAACCCCAAAAGATGTATTTCTAACTAGCAAGAAAGGGGAAGCATGTAGTCGGGAACATGGTTCTTTCCTGCCACAGTAATAGCAATCTGGTATCTAGGAAGAAATTGCACACACTGAGATAGTATCACCAGGGCATAGTTTGCTTTATTTATATTATAAAAAGGCATAAATATTGCACAATCTGGTGTGGCTGGTACATTTAGAGGTTAACTGAGTCATGGGTTTTTGTGGCCAGAAGACGGGGGTTTGATTGCTTAGACTGATATCACAGGCATTTGGATTTCCCTGTAGCATTTCCCTCTTCAAATTCAATACAGGGGTGCTTGATCTAGGAATCATCTGTGAACACATCCACTCATGATGTACCAAAACATGATTCACCCTGGTGCTTGAGACACTTGTCTCACTGGTGAATCCCTCATGCTGTGAAAGATAAATGCTGTGTTTCTAGTTCAGCGTGCATTTTCTAGCTTCACATCTTGCAACAGATGGCATGCTTCTTGCAGCAGCCTTGTGTGACTGAAAATCCTTCTCTGACCATGTTCCCTACTACAGGCTTCCCCTTTCTTTTGATAAACTGAATAATTTCCTGAGTCTTTTGCTGTAAGACTTACTTCAAACCTCTTATCTGTTACCACTGTGTGCACAGCATGTGGGCAGATGACAATGATTAAATGGCTATTTCAGTCATTATTTCATAGGCTGCATTTCCTTGTGCTTGCAGCTGTGTATCTGCAGTTTTTCCATAGATTTTTGTCACAAACCACACAGCAAATTGTCTGTGTTACTGAACAAATTTCCTGTTTGCACATATGCAAGCAGTGGACAATACCTTCAGGGAGTAAAAGAAATATTGAGTTGTTCAAATATTTCCTTCTAAGAGTTGAGTGGGGACCTGGACCTCAGTAGGTCCCTATCAAGCTTCAAATTCAGCATATTGTATATCCAGCAGCCTTTTAACTTTAGATTTGCAGTGTTTAAAATCCAGTACTTGGTGATCAGGCTCAATCTCTAATTACATAGCTGAGTTACTGGAGAATCATAGAGTAGTTTGAGTTGGAAGAGACCTTGAAGATCATCTAGTTCTAACCCCCTGCCATGGAGGGTTCTATCACCCAATGCTAGAAATATTTAACTTGTATTTAACTTAATCAGGATTTTCTCTAACATTAATTCAGGCTTTTGGGTACCTGCATAGAGCAGAATACAGCAGAGGTTTCTGGGGAGCCTGGCCAGCCAATTCTGTGAAGCTGTGCAGGATACAGCAGAGGAAAGCCTCAAACTCAGTGCAGTAACTACAGTCTGTATCAGCAGTGGGAATTAAACTGAGAACATCCTTTAATAGAGGACATTGAAGAACCACTTCTTTCCCAACTTGGTGCTTGTTTGTAGAGCTCTTCCTTCAATCTTCAGTACCTTGTCTGAGCACCTCCCTCACAAGCATGAAGTGACTAATGTCATGTGCAATCTAACAGCTGTCACCTGTCAATCCTCCCTCTCCCCTTGCTGCCTTTTCAGGATCCCTTTCAGGAGAAATCCCTGTGGGCAAGTGGTGTGTTGGTCTTCCTGCAGACTTGGCAGCAGAGCCTCTGAGTCCTTTTGTCTCTGTGGGAAGTACAGCAGTGTAAGAGCCACTGTCTCTGGGGCAGCTAAAGCACTGGATGATTCTCATCTCATTTAAATGGCTGTAGGTACTTTATAATGCAGTGTGCTGTGGTTACAGCCTGCTGCTCTCAGACGGATGTTTTGTTTCATTTCACCAATAAGTTGAGCCATACCACTTGTCTCAAAGATACTGCAGTCATGACAGCAAGGGAAGTTCTGTTTCTTCCCTCAGGCAGTGTCAAATAATGTCTCCAACCTTTATTTTCTTTCTGGTTCTAGGGTCAGGTCTAGACAAGCTACACGACATAACAAGCCAGTTCTCACTCATCTGTGAGGAAAATATTACAGAGGTCATCATCAAAGTTGGTTGGTAACTTTTCAGATCTGCCAACTTTATAAATATCTTTTTTGCATGTTCTTGAGAGCAGTGGTCTGTGGCACTGTCTGCTGCCACTCATATCTACTAATGGTTAGCAGCCATCAATCTTCAACAGTCATCAATAATCAGCATTAACCACTATCCTAATAATTGTAGGATAATCTGTCTGATGACATGTTTACTGAAAAGCAGACATGCATGGTGACAAAGCCAACCTGATGTGCTGATGATCAGGTATCACAAAGTGTTTGGGTAAAGCTTTGAACAGTCTGGCTTTGTCTGGGGCTTGCCTGGTCACCACTGAGCTTCAAATGGTAGAAGAGCTGTGTTTGGTCAGCCTCAAACAAGCAGATCTGGTTTGCCTGGCCCTGTGGAAACAACAGGTCAGAGGCAGACTTCCTACCCTCCCGTGTTTGTGGGAGGTATGTAAGTGTTGCCTGATTTTCACTTGGCCACTGCATTTGACCCAACATAAACATCCCTGTTAACAGGCTTCATAGTGGACTGCACAAGTCAGATGTGATTTTGGCATGAAGAAAAATGGTTTTTTACATTTTAACCTAAAAGCAATGGATTTACACCACTGGAATCCTACTTAAGCCTGGGTAGTATAGTATATTCAAGCTGTTTCAGCAGCAGCATTTCACAGCAGGTTTTTCTTGTTTGGGGAATAGAAGGCCATCTGGAAGCCTCCTCCTTCCCAGGAACTGTGCTGCTGAAACATTATTTTTTTGGCATCATTAGATCTCAAAGGCTAATGAGCACTACATGATTTAAGAGTGGGGGTACTTGTACTTCTGTCTACATAGATGGAAGTGAGTAGAAATAATCAATAAGCATGGCCAAGATTTAGTTTTTTTCTTCTCCCTTTGTTTTACAGGGCTAACTTTACAGCAAAGATATTAATAGTTCTCTTAAAGCATGCATGAGAAATGTTTCTGGAAATAAAACTTTCTAAACAGTACTTGTGTCTCAAAAGGAAATCAACAGATGTAGTAATAGTAGGATGCAGGAGGCTTTGCAAAATACATGTACTGGAAGCAGAGGGTCTGAAGAGAGCAGGGACAGAGCAGGTTTGAGCTGCATTTGGGTGACCCACAGAAAGGTCTGAGGCTTTGCTGAAGTAATGGATCATACTGAGATATACAAATTGATCAAAGCAGCTAATGACAAAATGTCTTTCCATAAGATTTTTGGGAGTTAAGCAGGTGGAAATCCATAAAGTAAGTTTGGGAATAAGCTAACAGTTCACCCACAGTTTGGATGAGTTCTGGATGAAGGTTCTTGGCTCTGTTTATGTGAAAAATCTCCCAGAACAGGTGTTACCAATCATGAAAGGAGAATCTGTGCTTCAGCATTTGACCCAGCGTGTGGAAAACTGCCAAAGGAGACTCAGTGGGACTGACCACATGTGATGGGTCAACACTAAGAATTCAAGACTTTATAAACACTGACATCTTGTGAAATCAATTCCTGAAAACCTCGTAAATTATGTGAATCACAGTATCATAGAATATCCTGAGCTGTTAGGAACCCACAAGGCTCACTGAGTCCAAGTCCTGGCCCTGCACAGAGCAACCCTGTGAATCACACCGTATGCATGAGAACCTTGTCCTGTTGCTTCTTGAACACTATATAAATGCAAGAATAATAAAAATATATGAAAACAAGAATAAAAGGTGTCACAAGCAGGTTGTTGTCTGAAGGCTTCATCTGCTTTCAGAAACATGCAGTGCAACCTCACTGCATGGGCTAAACTCCCCTGTTCACATTTCCTTTACCTTTGGCACATGCTGTGCTGGAAATGGGAGCCCCTCAGAGAGGAGGAGAGATTTTGTCCTTTTGGTGAGATATTGCTCTGAACAAGTTACAGGGGAGACTTTTGCAGGAGTCATGTATGAGGGCACTGGTAGAGAGTTAAACACACTTTATTTAAAAATCTGAAGACTGATAAAGAGCAATGAGGGATAAATTAGGAGCAACTTTTTGGACACCTATGCCTGTATGTCAGCATACAGCTTGTACATATATGAAGAGAAATAGGATTACTGATATGTTTGCCTGGCTGTTTCTTCAGGCAACTTCAAGAAAAGTGATTCACACAACGTAGTTCCAGTGAAGCATGAAAGCCTCACTGTTGAGTGAAACAGTGCTTTGGTTTGGTTTCATACCACTTTATCTCTTTTAAAACTTAATCTGCTTTATCAATAGAATCACTTAAATGCTGCAGTCAAAATCATGTCAAGAGCCAGTAGCTAAAGAGATAAAAATTCAAATAAGGAGGACTGGTGATTGATTTATAACTTTTGAACTCAGTCTGGCTGAATCTTGAAAGATTATGCTGGCAGTCTAACAAGCAAAAATAAATTGTTCTGTAGGGATGATCATGTTCACTGCATTAGTTTATGGTTTTATCATTTATAAATGCACATTTTAACAGGAGAACCCAGTTTAGAGGAGTCAGCAGAATAAGGAAAAATTCTTGAACAACCAAAAAAAAATTAGTGGGTGCAGTTATATATCTGCAGTTTTTCTGTGATACTTTATGGTTTTGTTTATTGCTTTTGGTCTTGTTTGGTCTGCCAAAGTTTATCTGTCTCTAGGCCTTCCACGATGAATGTTTTCACTATGAGTAAATTCACTGGGAAAAAAGTGTACATAAAACCAGCTTTCCTGTTAGTAACATGCGTGGTACAAGTAATAAATGGTATTTTCACTCCAAATCTTCTTAGGCCAAAAACATTTCAGAATATATTTTGGATGTATTTTTGGTTTTCCAAATCGTGGGCCACTTAAAGCTGGAAAATGTCACTTGTTTGTTCCTGATGCAAAGTTAAATCACCATATTGTTCTTTTACTCTTTTTACTCTTCAGTCATTCACATAGCTAATTAAATTCATAGGACCAGTAAATGCATTTTTTTTTTTCATTGCAAAGAGTGTAATTCTCCAGTACTTCCTTCAAAGTCGGCTGGCTTTCACCAAGGTTTTTGAAGGAGGAGCTTGGCTCCGTATTGCCATAGCAGGTAAGATTCAAATTCTGTCCTTTTCTTCATGAATATGACAGCATCTTGCCACTAACGGTGTTGATTTTCAGGCTCTGAAAATAACTCATAACTGCTTGTGTGAGTTGGTGTCACCCAGATTGAGCCATGTGACCAAGATGGCCTTTCACACACGACAGCAGGAGAACATTCTGGCAGTAAAAGAAATCATGCACTGCTTGCCCACGCCCCCTGTGCTGGTGAGGGCAGCAGGAGCATTTGTGAGAGCTTTGCCAGCGCTCGGTGTCCCTAGGCATGCAGTGCCCATGTGTAGAGCTCTGGCATGGGACAACTGTGCATTCAGACCTGGAGGGGAGGTAAGAGAGGGCAGATGTGATGCAGCTGTGGGAGAGTTTTGACTTCCAAGGGTCTGGATGTGAGCCAGTGAAGAAAACCAGAGAGAAATACCTGACCCAAGTATGATGTGAATCCTGACACAAACCTGCAATACTGTGGGTCTTCCACGCGCTGTCCCTGCTGTTCTCCTGCAGTCCTGGAACCCAGCTTGTTTCAGGTGGAAGGTGCTTTGGTTTGGAAGCAGCTTTGTGACTGTGTTTAGCTAGTCTGCTGTGCTGGGAGGTCATTGGGAGGGCTGAGAAAAAGAAACTCTCTCTTCATAGCAAAATGATGAGATCAGAATTTTATAGAGTGTTTTATGATAGATTTATGAAAGGAGAGTCACAGTGGCCATGACCTCTCAAATTCCAGGTGTGAGTCCTTGTGGAGGATGGGAAGGAGTGCTGGAATTCTTGGAAGGGTAGTCATGGGACAGGAACATCCCTGGGGGAAGTACCACAGGGTGTGGGGCAGCCAGAGAGAGGTACCTGTGGTGTGACTCCCTCCATCTGGGGCAGGGCACCTGAAACAAAGAGGGAAGGATGTTGAGGGGCTCAGAGCACAAGCTTGGAGAGTGGGAATGGTCATGGCATAGGTGAGGATCACACAGGGAGGAGTTAGGACAAGTATCATGAGAGATGAGTGAAACTGAAGCACTGCCCAAAGCTGAGCAGCAAGAGAAGCTGAAACACCAGAAGCAAGCAGCCCTGCAGAGATGCAAAGGAGAGTTCTGGAGAATTGCTGGAGCCTCCAAGGGGCCTTGTGGGGACTGCCCTGGCTCTGGACTCTGAAACAGTCAGATGTTCTTGTCACTGGTGCCCTCTGCTGCTGCTTGACTGTGGTAATATTTTTTAGAAACATTTCTTGTTCTTCGCCAGCACTGTTACTATTTACCACCTGGTAAGGAGAGTGCTCTGGCATCTCACTGCAGGATTTCTAAGAGTCTGTGTAAGCATGGACATAGGATTTTACTCTTTGATAGAGTTTTACTTCTGAGAGCACTGAGGTCCCACTTCTTTACATCTCAGCAATCTGTGCAGTTGTCCCTAGTGATCCCTGCTGGTCTGCTTTCCTTTGGAATCAGCACTGAGCTCAGATTCAGATTTTCCAGGGGTTTATGTTTTCACCTGGACATGTCTGACATTCCCCTGGTACAGTGATTTTTCTAGTTTTAATCACACAGTCATGGCTTTACATGACTGACTGCTATTGACTGTGTCCCTCTCTCAGTGGTTATCAGTATGAAAACACTGAGTCATTTTGTGTAGACACCATTCCCTTGCCTTGGGTGGGTATAGTGTTTTTTCTGATGAATAGTCAATAGGTTCCATTATCTGAGACATAAAATATGTTGATGACATTTGCTGAAGTTGTCCCAGGACTTCATCCAGCTGCAGCCACACAGAAGACTCTCTTCCTTTCTCAGCCACAGCAGAAACACCAGAGCAGCAGTTTCTGGAGCGAGGTGGTACCAGGAGAGCCCCACCAGGAGATGGTAAAGGCAGTCCCACAGCAGCAATGGGGCCATGAGGTATCAGTGTAGGGCCTTTGGGGCTATCACAAGCTCTGTGACTGCAGGAGTGCTCTCAGGCACACCATGTCACCAACCAGTCAGTCCCTCATCTCTGTCTCTACCTGCATCTCCAGAATTTTGCAACTGTAATCTCCTCCACTCTCTTTGTGCATCTTTTGATAGCAACAAGTGCACACGCACTAGTGTGTGTGGTGGCAGAAACAAGAGATTATAGGAGACATCAAGTTTAAATCTGCTCATTTTATAAAGTCTGTGTTTGTGTAGACCCCTTGCAAAAAGAATGGTCAGAGCAAAGCAGGGAGAGAAAGGTCAATTATCGTATCTCTGAAAGAAGAGATGGAAACCTCAGAGAAGGAATATTCATTGTCTAACTCCACAGCAGAATGATTTTCAACTTGTTATCCATGGGCTTTCTCTATACTTATTTGACTTTCATAATCCTATCAGAACTGGATCATAGCTTTTCCTTTCCCAGGAGCCTGCCTGGCCAAGGTTGAAATATCATATTGTAGAGAGGTCTTTTTGAAGATGATGAAGGCATTACTGGATAATTCTGCTCTTATTCAAAGCAGAATTGAATAAGAGCAGAATTAACACTTTTAATCCAAAGTGTTTCTTCTGAATTGAATTTTTGCATAGCTATATCAGTGTGTTGGAGTAAAGAGTCCCTTCTCATACTGAGACTTTCTTAGATTTATTACCTGGTGTCTGCATTTGTCATTTCTTGAGCTGGGGTCCCAGACAAGAAGGTACAAGAGGATCCTTCTAGGTAGACAGAGGAATGAGACACAACTTTTGAGCCTTCCTGAGGCAGGGAAATCACTGTGTAGCTGTAACTCTTTGCATGAAGTGGCTGGTGTGTGCATCCCAAGGAGCTGAACAGCAGTGGAGAGAGGAGGAACCCTTCAGCCATATTTACCATACGGTTTTAGAGTTAGACCCTGAGCTTCCAAAAGTTTCTGGCAACGTTTTAGACCCTGCAATAACCCTCAAATCCAGCTGTTGGAAAGAAGTGATCTTTATTCCTACCAGCAAGACAAGTGGGACGAGATGGTTTATGAATTGGAGGCATAAATAGGAGCCCAGCTGCTTTCAGGAAGACTGGATGGTATAGTAATGCTGCCATTAACTGTCTTTAATAAAACAAAGATGGAAAACCCCAAGCTGTTGGACCTCTGCAAATCCCTGATTCATTGCCTATGAAAATTCCAGCATGGCCAGTACCAGCCAGGAGAGGGCACCGGGATCTCAAAACACTCGGCCTGAACACTTTACACAGCTGCTGGTGGGACTGAACAGCAACAGGATATCCTCTCTCCTACATCCTGCTGTTCTGGTGAGAAGTTATTAACAAATCAGCCAAGCAGCAGAAAATGTTCATTTTTCAAAATAAGATAGTTCCAGTTAACGAGTATTCACCCAATCATGGTTTGGTTTGGTTTGGTTTGGTTTGATTTGGTTTGGTTTGGTTTGGTTTTCTTTGCTTTATTTTGGGATTATGTGGGTAGTGTTTGTTTCATTTTGTGTTAAGTTGGTGGTTGTCTTTTTGGGGATTGGGGTTTTTTTGTCATAGGGCATCTACCAACCTTTCAATGGTCTCTTACTAATAACACTGTTTCTCTTCCGGCCAGGAGAACATATCAGTGTGGGCAGGAACCCAGTCACTACCTGTAAACAACCTTTGCAGCCATACTGTAAGGATTTTGTTCACTTTTAAATAGTACTTTTAATGTTATTATATCAGTACATGACTTTTGGGAATAAAAATAGGCAATTTTCTCTGCTGAAACATAATTGTGATAACAAACACTTGGTTTGGGTTTTGGGGGGGTTTCAGTGTGTGTATGTGTGTGTCACTGTCTGTTGGTTTGGGGATTTTTAATTTTTTTCAGAATTTCTTGGTGGATTTGGATGAAAATTGGGCTAAAAAACCAGTATTCACTCTTGATGAAGAGATAAAATTCTGCTCTGCACTTCATCAGCTCTGTCATTAATAACATCCTAAATGATACAGCAGCACACAACTGGAAATGCATGTGGCAGTGTAAGAAGAGCCAGGCACCAACCCCGGGCCAGACCAATGCTCCATCTGCCAAAGACTGTCTGGCAGTGGCTGGGAGTGCATGAGATGTGAATGTGTGTGGCACACACTGCTGGCTGCTTGCAACAGACTCTGTATTGACAGTGAAAGAGCCAAAAAGGTGGCGTTTGGGAGAGAGGACAAGGCTTTCCTCAGCCCTCCGGGCACAGTCCTCGATGGGGACAAGGAGAAGACTGAGTGAGGGGCTGTAGCAAGAATTTCAGCTGTGTAACTCTGATGGGATTAATTGGCTCGTTCATGAGATTAAGGGTGTAATTCTCAGGTTTAACAGGAGACGGAGTTGTTTTGCATTAGATGGCAGCACTGAGAATCAGCCGAAAGGAGAAATTGCTGTCTGACACGCTCGTTTTAGCAGCAGCCTGTAACGTTTAGAAGAAGTCTGGATCTCAGGTGTTAAAAACACCAGTGCAGACATCCAGCTTCTTGGGACACACCATGATCAATCTCTTGGTACAATCGCTCTGTCAAGGAGTATATGACTTTCAGCACAAGCTCTAAATGAACATCACCCAGGTTTGTCCAAATTTCTGTAGCTGATCTGCAGGCTGTGGTGTGCTCAGTGCTGCTGGCTCAGGTGTGTCAGACATGGTCCATAAGCCCTCCCTCCACTGGTGCAATCACATTGCACATGGCCATTTGTTGTACAGCACATTGCCATCACTCAGGCAAATAATGTGCCTGGCCAGAGGCATGGAAAGAAAGAGGATCCACAGAGCACCTGAGGAAGCAGCACATTTGCAGCACCTCACCTTCTCCAGCACAAAACTTGCTTAGCAGCCATCTGGAGAAATCACTTTGTTTATCCATGACAGTGTGAACTCCACTCTGGACTTGGGATAAGCCAGGCAGCAGTACAAAAGTAGCAGAGGAATGTCCCATTGATTGTGGAGCCTGTTATTTAATATTTTGAGCTACAAGAGAAGGCCCATATATTTTTTTCCTTGGAGGGTTGAGAGGAAAAAGGAGAGAGGTAAGAGAAACAGCATATAAAGACAGGAATTAGTATTACCTTTTGGATTCCCCCTCCCCCAGATTCACTTAACCCAGCCCATAGACATAAGGAACTTATCATATTATCACACCATAGAGTGAGACTATATATACATTATTCTAGTAGGTTCAAATTTCCTTATATATCAATAAAAAATAAATTAAAAAACAATGGCTGAAGCAAGTAGTTTAGAATCCTTTTTAAATTGGTATAATATGGCTATACATTATCCAGCTAGCTGTATTTATTTTTATAAATATATGCTTTGTTTGTTTAAATTTGTTTGTTACTTTCAACTGCTCTTTGTATTATGCCTCCTTGATCTTTGTACATCCCTTTCTATCCAGTAGCACAGCATGTCTTTCCATGGAATGAAATGGGACCCCGTGCCAGGGCACCTACCAGTATCTCTCCCTCCTGCTGGCTTTCTGGGCTCATCTTTTCTTAGAGCCTTCTCTTTCCTTGGCCTCCAAGGACACAGTCTGTGAGACATTCAAAGTTCAGGACCTCCTTTAGGGGTTGGACTGATGATTTTCTGCCTAGGCAGAAAATCTAGGCAGGCCTTTGCCATCACATGATCTACCCCAGGTAGGTAGTTACACCTGAATCAAATACTAAATAATAATCCATCCTTAATAGTTCTTAGTCTAATGAGTACCTTACATGAAAGGTGATATGAAAAAGGTAAGGGAACACTGAAAGAGGTAATGGAAGTTTTCAGTGAAACCTAGTTACAAAGTCTGATTTGGAACCTTTCAGGTAATGCCTGGATTAACTGAGTTCACTAAGAAACATTTAACCAACTTATTTGCACTGATAAATCAAATATCCTTCTTGCAAAGTCCTTGTGAAATACTAGATAAGCTGTGCAATGTTTGTTTTGCTTTTAGCAGCTGTGTCATCTGAGCTGTTGAATACTAAGAGAATGTTTTGTACAATACCACATGTGGATCACTCTGCATCTTTTGCCATAGCCCTACTGGGATATTTACTTCAATTAATAACTTTACCTGAAAGTCACAGAGAAAGATGGAAAAGGTACCTACCAAGATATTTTATTTTCTTTTTTTCTGACAATTTTTCATTGAAATATCATATACTTCACACCTCTTAAGTGAGAAAATAAATCATAGTTAATGTGCTCCTCTTTCACTATTCCAAAAAAAATGAAAAAGGATAGGGGACATCTTTCATGCTTATGAGAGAGAATGCATTAGGCATCACCATTTCCAGAAGAAGGGATATGTAGGAGATATATGTAGGAGAAGGTGGTAGCTGGGAGGGGGGGGAACAGCCACTTCACACTTGAGGGAGACAGGGATGATACCTGAAGCAGGAGAGTCTTTACATGGGCCCTTTGTTGGGGGCACTTCTTGGGGTTGTTGTGTTTCTTTCATTTCCTCCTTTATCTTCTCAAGCCACTCTGCTGCCTCTGTACATCTGTCTCTGGCAGGACTGAAAGGCATAATGAAGGCATACATTTCATCACTTGGTGTCAGCATCAGTTACTGCTTTTTTGTGTTTTAAATGCCTGATTTATCATCTGGTTCCCTTATGGCTGTAGTTATTTGATATCATTAAATGTTAACAAAGGTTTTGTTACTTGATGATTACTGAATTCTTCTTGAATTTTAAATTGTTTGGTGGGTTTTTCTTGTTATCATTTTTCTTTATGATATGCACTGTTTTCAGAGCATACAGACTACCACCAAATTATATGCTTTCATGATTTTTTGTGATGATGATAAGTAATTTTCTAAAGTTGCAGAATGCCTATAGTTAAGGCCCTAGCTTGTGTTTGAGCAGTTCTGTGCTCAAACCTTGTTTGTCCTGCAGATTCCCTGGTCAGCCTTTGGAAAGGCACGGTGGGCACTCTGCCCTGTGATGATGGTGTTACAGCTGGGGACAGCTGACAATGCTGCCCCTTTGCTTCTTTGTCTCCCAGAGCACAGACCTGTTGGATGACCTGCTGTACATCACGGTGGCTCTGCAGCTGGGCAGGAGGAGCTCAGCTGCTCAGGCAGGTAGCTGAGAGCAGCACTCTCAGGAAATCTGCTACGCTCAGACTCCCTCTCTGAAACTGGCAGCCTTCACTTCTGGGCCTCTTCTTACTGTGTATAGCACCTGACTGAGTTTCCCATTTCCTGACTATTTTTTTCCCTGACTTGGGGAAGTGCCTGTTCTTTCTTTATGCTGACCATAGTCTAGAACTAAGCACCTTACTGAAAGATGATGGGGTATAGCAGCAACATAGTGACTTACTGTTAGTGGAATCACAGTACAGGGCAAGTGGAAAGGCTGCTATCAGCTCCATTTCCTTGCCCTTCTGATTACTAAGAAGCAGTTTGCTCTGTATTGCGAATGACTGATGAACTTCATTGACTTCATCCTTTTTCAGCTGAGTTATGTTTTGGGTCTAGTGAGCTCATACATTAATATTTAACTAAGTTTTTTGATCTAGCTGGTCAAATGTAATTTCTGTGATCAGAAAACAAATGATGTGGTTTGTATCTTATCTGTAGTACAACGTGTAGCATTTTACAAATATGGGTGTTACATAAATTGATGAATACTGAAGATATCACTGAACCTCAATACTTGCTGACCATGGCAGATTCTTTGTCAAAATGCTGCCAGAAATAAGGCAGAGGTTGATATTGTATTTTCTACATGACACTAAGGAAAGTCCTGTCTGAAAGCAGTAAAATTTCAGTAGCTAAGATGTTGCTATTCACAGCAGAACAGGCAAGATGATTTCCACAGGCTACTCTGTCAATTTGCTGTCCTGGTTTTGGATGGGTAGAGTTAATTTTCTCCATAGTAGCTGGTATGGGGCCATGGTTTGGATTTGTGTTGGAAACAGTGTTAATAATTCAGGTGTGTTTTAGTGATTTTTGAGCAGTGCTTGCACAGCCTCAAGGTCTTTTCTAATTCTCCTACCACCAAGTCAGCAAATAGTTTGGGGTAGCACAAGAAATTGTGAGGAGACACAGCTGGGACAGCTGATCCCAACTGTCCAAAGGGATATTTCATACATATGGCAACATACTCAATGCATAAAATAGAGAGAAATAGGCTGGGGGGCACTGCTCAGCAGTGATTGGGCATCAATTGGTTGCTAGTGAGTAATTGTTTTTAGTTTCCATTACTCATCTTTCTTGAATTTCATTTTTATAATTTCCTCTTATTCTTCTTCACCATCATCATCATCATCATCATCATCATCATTTATTTCAATTATTAAAATGTTCTTAAGTCAACCCATGAGTTTTCTCACTTGTAGTGTTCCAGTTATCTTCCCCTCTATCCTGCTGAAGAGAGTGAGTAAGTGGCTGTGTGGTGCTCATTTGTCAGCTGGGGTTAAACCATCTCAATGAAAATGTTTAGTGAAATGTCACATTTTAATGTAAGGACTTAGGAACCCAAGGATGGGTGTGCTGGATCATGACAATAGTCAAGGCAGCCCAGAATTCTGACCAACTCCAACAGTAGCATCAAAATTAGTTCCTAAGGAACAGAACAAAACTGAACGTGGCTACCACAGAGGAATATTTTTTCAGGCTCCTTCAGACTCCAGTGATTCCTGAGCTATCAGTGGTATCTTTGTGTTTGAGTACCCTCAATGTATTTTGCTCCCATGAATTGTTCTGGTTACTTTTTGGACTCATACATCTTGAAAAATTGTGTTCCACAGCCCAAGGGCATGGTGTGTGAAAAGCCACCTCCTTTGGCCTGTTTGAAAATATAGAAAGGAACAAATACCAAAAGTTGCTACATTTATTTGTGCCTGGATACCAGGGAATAGACATTGGCTAATAGTCTGTACCCAGCTTTCCACTGTGCAAACTCTAGATTTCTCTCTAACAGGATGAGGGAGCAACCTGGAAAAACAAAAATGATAAAATTTCCTGGTCAAGATAAAGACAGTTAAACAAAGAGACGGAAAAAAATAAACAAGTGATGCAAAGACTCACCATCAAAAGGCTCATGATCACAGTCTCTGAACAATGGCTGCATTGGAGAGACAATTCCCCAGTTTTCATTGCCGAGCATGATAGACATGGATTATCTCTTAGGT
This sequence comes from Urocynchramus pylzowi, assembly GCA_013397555.1. Taxonomy (NCBI): domain Eukaryota; kingdom Metazoa; phylum Chordata; class Aves; order Passeriformes; family Fringillidae; genus Urocynchramus; species Urocynchramus pylzowi. The sequence goes on along the minus strand of VZRH01002267.1, from coordinate 842,353 downwards.
CACTTTGGGTTGATTGTCCAAGCAGTGTCCACTCCCAATCCCTTGCTATCCCCCAGCCTGCTACTTGGGCTGGGGACAAAGGGAGCAACAAATAAAGCCTCAGTGCTGTGCAAGCATTGTTCAGCAGCAGCTAAAACACTGGTGCATCCTCTCCACCGTCACAAATCTAAATCACAGCACCACACAGCTGCTGCGAGGGAGCCTGATCCATTATGGCTGAGCAGGCTGTGAATACAGCTGAAGGGCTGTTCTGGGGAGAAAAAGGTGTCTGTTTGCTCACAGACCTAATCTGGAGGACAACAGAAGCAAGTTGATTAAGCACAGGTCCCAGATTAAAGGCTACGTGTAAACACAGGATGGAATGCTAGGAGCTGGCCCATACCTGCCACTAGGTAGGCCCAGCAAAGCAACAGCTTCCAGAAGGCATTCAAAGGAAGGCCTGGAATTTGAAAGATTGGTTCATACTGCAGCATCCCACCCTGTCAATTTGAGCTTGAATTTGCAGGTGGAGCCAGAGAATGGTGCCAATTTGTAACAAGACCAGAAGCCCTGACATCTGCTTTCCCACCACACTGGGAAGAAGCTTTCTTTTCTTCCAAGAAAGCTTGGAAGAAAACAGAGTCTCTTAGGTGCTTCCTGTGAATGTGAACTACATCAGGATGGGTCTTTCAGACCCAGATAAACCTTTCATACTCAAATAGCCTTTCACACTCAAATAATCCCTGTCTTTCTGTCATCAGAGGTGACCCAAGACCTTTGGCAGTTAAATCTCTTCCCAGTTAAACTCATGGATCCCTTCGAGCAGCTCTGGCTTTATTCCCAACACCATTTTGAAACCCTTTGGGGATTATGTGAGTAATTAGATAAATAATAAAAAAGCCATGTCCGGATGTGGGATGATGCTGCAAGCAAAGCTCTGCTTTTCCAGTGCATTAGGCTTCACAGCAGTTGTTCACCCTCAGGGCTGCCAATAGAGGAAAGCAAGGCACTTTATCTACAAAAGCAAAGGAAAAGAAAAAGAGAACAACTAGAGTTTTTCCTTGGTGACAATAAAATAGACTGTTTTCAGCAATATAATCATCCCTCCAAAGCCTAGAAGGTTCCTTTCAATTTCACTCATCTGCCCACTTCTGCTTTTAAATGCCCTGGTGTGCAGTATTCAGAGTAATGCCCATTGTACTAGAATTTGCAGAATTTGTTGCTGATAGAAAACCTCATTAGAACCAGGAGAAATGAGCAGGGAATTAGAGTCATCTGCCTCAAAACAGATTCTTAGCTGACAGACATGTAAATCTGTATGTCTCCAGAGTCTTTCTTTGTAGTCAGGGAAAACAAACTTCTTCAAGCTAACTCATTTCACAAAAATAAGCTCATAAGCAAAGTGAGATGACCTGTTCTCTGGAAGTATCAGTATTTCCTCACTAACAGGTGAGACTGTCAGCTCATTTGTACACCCATCTTTTTAATATCTAAATTCGAGCTGGATATGTTTCTTTCCTCACTGTTGTACAATCTGCTAGTAGTCAGCTAACTGGGCTAAAGACAAAATCTACCCATCCTTAAACCCCATTTTGACAGCTCATCAGAGAACAAAGTGTGGTATTTACAGTATGTCTGGTTATTTTTGTGCACATGAACAACTCAAAAACTGATTGAACAAATGTGGACTCAAGTTCTAAGCCAACAAGTTCATGCAGGAACACAAATTGCTTTCCATTACCATTATCAGGGAGACAAAGAGACAAAGAAGAGATTAAGATACATATATATTCTTATGTATAGGATATATATTCTTACATATAGGATATATAAAATTATATGCATTTTAACACATCCTTCCAGCATCACAGCATCTAAGGGGTCAGTATCATTTTGGCTATGTGTCAAATGATGAAATGGAATGGGAAAAGTCTTGGCAGGTGGAAGAACCTGTTTCGCTGACTAAAATGGTCCCTGACATGGTTGTTTGGGTGGGATACCCCTAATCTGACATTAGTTGTCTGAAAATCTGGATGAGGTCCCTCCCTAGTGTGTAAAGAGAAACAGGCACTGCCAGAGGACACTGACACCAGTTTAATTGCTCATCCATTGTCAGTAGGTGCTTTACAGAGACCCAGGTGTCTGAAGCAAAGAGCAGGAGAGTGGTCAGAGTGTGACCAGAGCCTATGGGGTGATAGGCGAGGGCTCTCCTGTGGGGCAAGACCTACCCAGGGAGCACAGCATTGGAGATTTCTCTCCCCTGCTAAGGGTCTGGGGCTGTAACACATAAAGCTTCTCAAAAACTGAGGGGAAGATAGGAGGGGGAGGAGGGAGAATAAAAAAGAGAAAGCTGTTTCAAACAGAACTGTCCAGAGAGATTTTGTTATAGAGAATTCATACTGAGCTTAGCTGAACTGATAGAGCATGGTGCTAACAATGTCAAGGTCATGTGTTTGGTCCCTGTAGGGGCCATTCACTTTAGAGTTGGACTAGATGACCCTTGCTGGTCCCTTCCAACCCAGAATATTCTGTAAGTGTTCAACACACTTCATTTTTCTTGCCAGCCTTATCTGCTGCACTGTCTTTGAGCACTGGTTTCACAGGTCAGAGATAAACAGAGATAACCAATCTTCTGCAGATTCTCATTCAGGATTACTTTAAGAGTAATGTCATGTTTCTTTCTTATTACACAGAGGCTTCCTAAGGTAATGAAAGCTATGAAAGCTATTTCTTTTTTTATTCCACTAATACCTCCATTCCCCTTCTTAAGCTACAGTTTTTACCGTCTTCTGCTCTCTACACATGTTCTCATCCCTTGTTTACTTGTTTCCGTACCAGGGCTTTGCCAGGTCTTAATTACCATTGCTTTAGGACTATTACATAACTCCCAAAGTCAGTTTTAGTAAAATTCATTCTTATCTTAGCAGATTTATAAGTAAACTCATATCTCAACAGGCACGGCAAGGCACTATTGGCTAATTTCAACCATGTGCTTTGGCACCACAGCATATAAATAAGCATGGATTTACAGGTCCAGCACCAGGCTTTTCTGACACTTGACTTCTCTTCCTCAGCCCACCATGGAGGCCCTGGGAGTGACCACTATTTTCTTGCTGGTATGCATCTCATGCCTTCTCTTTGCCACATGGAGAAGCAGATCTCAAAAAGGGAAGGAGCCTCCTGGTCCCACTGCATTCCCTGTTGTTGGAAACCTGCTCCAAATAAACCCATGGAATTTGCCTCAAAGCATGAAAGAGGTAAGGGGCTGTCTTATTCTTTCCTATATTGTCTTCATGGCATATAAAACAAAGTCCAGTCCCACCATCCTCAGCTAAATTCACAAGCTTAATTTGCATTGAGCAAATGTTAAACAGAAACAAAAGGTTTCCCAGATATATATGCTTATTAAGTCTGTATATATTCACAATAATCTATTGTATTTCTAAGTCTATATATTACAGGTGTGTATATATAAATATATATGTCCATATATCATAAATCACTCTATATATTTGCAATGACCATAGTGAGCTACATGCTGACCTCACAGTTTGTACCACAGTACTACAATTGCAGTGGATTTGCAATCAAGGCATTGATGCTGTTGCAGTATAATCTCCCTGTGCTCAGTTCCTCACCATGCTGGCAGCACAGCCTGGCCTTTTTTGGGGGGAGAGCCCTGCTCCATTTTGCTGCCTCTGCTCCCTAGCAGGTATATAGGATCTCCTGGGAGTGGAAGTAGCAAGTGCAGAATTTGAAGTAAAAACGTTTGGAGGTGAATTGTGCTGTCCATTCCCTCCCCTGACTGATGTCACCCATCTGGCAAAAATTCCCCTTTGAGAGACAGTTTCACGGTTTGTGGTCAAAAACCCTTTAGGCATTTGCTTCCTTATTGTGTATATAACTGATTTTAGAGTTCATGTAAATTGTTATCCACTATGCCCTGTACAAAGGTATTCTGAAATGTTTTGCCAGCCCTGTGAAGGGCTATTTTCTTTTCTCAGATTTGGATTGGATACTCACCATTTCCATTCATATTCCCTACTTCTTGTATGAGTCCCTCTTCCCTCATCTGTAACTTATAATTGAAAGATCTCTGCTCTGTTGCTAATCAATGTCATGTCTCAACAGTGTTGGGACAATGACACATCACCTCTCAGACCTCTTTGCTACAAACATCACATGATTATCATTGTGTTGTCATGTTGCTCTTTGTGCTCACCTTTCCTACAGCTCAGTGAGAAGTATGGTCCCGTCTTCACGGTACATTTGGGCCCACAAAAGGTTGTGGTGCTGTATGGCTATGATGCTGTAAAAGAAGCTCTGGTTGATCAAGGAGATGACTTCAGTGGAAGAGGCTCTCTACCACTGATTAAAAAACTCTTCCAAGGCACAGGTACGTTCTTGGTAATGCCAGCAGGCAAAACATATGCTTTCAGAGCTGAAGAAACACAGCTGAGAGGGCAGTGCAGAGGGGCATGGTAGATTTAATTTACTACTTTTATGCAGACAAATTAGCAATTAAAGGCAAAAAACCCAGCTCATTACTTGCACCCTTGAGTAAACTGGTCCCCTGAAGAACTATTTAAAGTCCCAGAATGGCTCCACTGAGTGCCTTTTTATTTCCAGCATGCTTCAAGCTCTGGCTAAAATTTTGTACATTAAATGTGCCTCTAAGGTCTTACATCTCCAATTTCTGAAAATATTCTGAATATAGACAGAGGTAAGGAACCAGCAAAAGGAAAGTTCACAGCACAACAAGATAAGATAATATAGACTGACCCAGTAAGGGCCACAGTCCAGATTAGGCCATGAGATTATTCACCAGGTCAGTCCCTGGTATAGCATTTATAGTATATATTCCATGGTATTATATATGCAGTACAGTACCATTGGTATTGTCAATAATTATATGCTCTATGCAGATGCACAGCAGAGCATTTGAGTGGTTATGACAGTGTAAAGGCCTTGTGTCCAAGACCAATTCAGTGTTACTTCTTACTTACTTTGTGACATAGTTTTTCTTATCCTGGGAATAAAGTCAGTTTTATTCAAGTGCTGTCACAGACAGATCAAATTTGTCATCTTCAGAATTGTAGAGAAGCCATGGTTTTGGGCAGATAGCAGTTGCAGTGTAACTTCACAGAGAGGTGTCTTTGCACGCTGAGTACTTACTGTGGGAACTATCCAATTAAAAGGAAAAAAACCTGTTTCTTCATGAAGATCTATTTTTCCTCCCTGTGTCAGGCATTGTGACCAGCAACGGGGAGACCTGGAAGCAGCTGAGACGATTCGCGCTCACCACCCTGCGGGATTTTGGGATGGGGAAAAAGGGCATTGAGGAGCGAATCCAGGAGGAAGCTCATTTCCTGGTGGAGAGGCTCAAGAACACACATGGTATGATGAGGACTTTGTGCCTTTGAGACACTGTGCATATATGCAATTAGACAATGAGGGTTGTAGGGCTGCTTCACAAAATCTATGACCCAAGGAGTGGGTGTATGGCTGATGTTTCTGCTACCTGCTTCTGTAGGCAAAGTTATCAGTGGGTCAATCAAAGGCACTGTGACAGTATGGGGGATAAAAGTAGGAGAGAGAGGCTTGGAAAGCACCTCTTAACCTATTCTGCCTGTCTTGTTCCTATTAAGGAACAAGACAGGAAGGGGCAGAAGGAATGGCTTTGCCACAGAGCCAAGGGTTTGATGGAATTCAGCCATGGAGACAGTGCTGGATGCTGTCAGGTAACTAAGTATGCTCTTCTTCACCTTGTCTCCTGCAACTCTATGTGAACAGATCTTGAAGAAGTAGGTGACCAGAGAACTCCTTTGCAGATATTTGGGGTTAGGTCCATCTGAACACTAGACAATACGTCCCAGATTGATGGGGCTGTCCAATGGGAACAGGTATATAAGCTGCTTCTGAGGGCAGGGTATAACGTCACCCACTAGGTTATACCCTAGTGTTTATTTACACCTGTAAATGTGTTTTCTAGTAATATATGTCAGTGTTACTTCTAAATATGTCCAGAGGGTGGCACAGTACCAGCCACCCTTTTCACTGCCAGCCCTCTATGTGTGCCCATTCTGCAAGGGGGGAAAAGCAGATCGATCTAAAAGAATGATTAAGCATCACTGTTTTCCATGAGCCACTAGAAAATTTAATCTGGCTTCTCAGATAAACATTCATTTTATAAATCAGATAAAACACTCTCACCTGCATTGCTTTTATCTTTTGACTATCACAGTAATACTGTATTTCTTATGCCCTTATGCAAGCCTCTAACTCTGGCTCACCTTGTTACAGCATCTTTTACTGTGTATTAAAAGGTTTTACAAACAAGATATATACAACCAAAAAGTATAAATCCATTATTTACCCTTAATGCAATTAATAAATAGCTATGACTAGCGTCTTCTGCATTCAGCATTAATATACTCACCACCTCTGAAGTATCCACTGAGTTTCAATAGCCATGGAGTCACCAGTCAGGCAGAGAACTGGTGCTACTGCTCCTTGGAATAGTCTGCTACCAAACTGACATTTTCTCACTCTGTGGTTTTCTTTCAGGATTTTATACCTTTTCATGTTATTGTTTCTCATCTTGAAACCTTGAGATGCACCCTATCAGTGTCTGTAATTAGTTTTCCTTTCTTTCTTGGGTCTAATCTTGCTTTTTGCTTACACAATAATTCTCTACACAGGAGTCATGCAGCTGTGCTATCAAAACTATACTTTGATCACAGGCATTTGAACCCCAAGGAGAGGGTTATACAACTGAGGTTACACCATTAAAGTTAATAAGGAGAGTGCAGTAACCTAAAGACATGGTTCAGACAAAGTCCCCATGGTTTCACTGGGATTTTGTGGGAATGTTTAGGCTGTTTCTAATAAACAGTTTATAAGACAGACAGGCATGTGCTAGCTGAAGAGCAACTAAGGCACTCAGACCAGTGTTCTGCTGAGAAAAGATACTTAAACCACTACAAGAGTGAAATAAGTTCACTTCAAGAGTAAGTTGGTAGGCCCTTCACTGTCCTTTCAGAGGAGTGCAAAATTCTGGATCTCCAGAGAATGTGAAACTACCTTGTAGTGTCAGAGGAGTTGATCCATGAAATACTGAAAGCAAAATACCTTTTTTTGGTTGCAGAGCAACCCCTCAACCCTAGCAGTTTCCTAATCCATGCTGTTTCCAACATCATCTGCTCCATCATCTTTGGGGATCGGTTTGACTACGAGGACAAGAATTTCCTAAATTTAATTGATTGGATAGAGGAAAACAACAAGCTCCAGGCCTCTATGCAAACACAGGTGTGTCTGATTTTGTTAGTTATTATAATATTCAAATCCTTGAATGTAGTGAAACCATAAAGTAAATGGCCATAAAATCCAAAGAAAGACTTACTGTTCCAAAAAAGTTTAACTGCTCCATTTTCATTGTTACAAACAGGGAAACATTTTAGTTCATCCACATTAATCAGAATGTGCTTTTTCATCCCTTTATTTTTACAGCTATATAATTTCTTCCCAACTGTCATGGATTATATACCTGGACCTCATCAAAAACTGATAAAAAATTTTGAAAAAGTTGATAAATTTACAACAGATATCGTAATGGAACACCAGAAAACCCTGGATCCCACTTGTCCTCGAGATTTTATTGATGCTTTTCTTAATAAAATGGAACAGGTACTGTAAGAGTAGAGATTTATTGGATTATTTGGAAATCACTACTTGAATCAGATCTTTTCTTTTTACTTGTGATGGGGCACTGGGCTTTTGCAAATACAGAGGGGAATGTGCTCTTCATGACACACTGACTTCATTTTATCCTCTCCATTTTCTTATCAAGGATTTTTAAACACAGAATGAACAGCATGAGCCAAAGTGATGAAAGCTGAAGACCAATCTGGTTATTATAACTCAATGTTCCTTCCATATCATAACATTATTTAGTAAACCTACCATAAATGCTGGTGTTCTGGAGAGTTAGTATTGTATTTTTGAAAGAACATTAGATGTGTTCATAAACTTACATTATGGGTACAGGATTTTTCTTTTTAAGCAAACTTCTTGGGTTTGTCACTCAAAACCTTCTTCCAAATCTTCCTGCAGGAGAAAGGGAATGATGACTCAAAATTCACCGTTGAGACCTTGAGCAGAACCACACTTGACTTGTTCCTTGCAGGAACAGGGACCACAAGCATCACACTGAGATTTGCAATTCTGATTCTCCATAAATACCCAGAGATAGTAGGTAATGGAAATAAATAATTTAAAACTTTTTAATAGGTTGTGGAATCAGTTTGGACAATTCCTGTCACTACTACATGTGGCAATAGTCCCCTGACTAAGGAAGTATGTTTCTGCAGTGCAGAAATGTCTATAAGTCTTAGCTGTCTTCACAAGAAGCAGATGTTAGTACTAAGTATAATCATATATTCCTGGTGTGCTAAAAGCATATTTTGTTGTAAATATGGAGAGAGGTTTAGGCAAACAGGTGGGGGACTTGTTCATGCAACATTTACTGATTTCTCCACAGAGAAAATGCAAAAGGAGATTGATTCCGTGGTTGGCCGAGACCGAAGCCCTCGCATGTCGGATCGGAGCCAGATGCCCTTTACAGATGCTGTGATCCACGAAGTCCAGAGATACATTGATTTCCTTCCTATTAATGTCCCACATGCTGTAATCAGAGACACCAAGTTCAGAGACTATTTTATCCCCAAGGTCTGTTACACTGTGTCTGAGAAAGGTCATAATCTCTTGAAAACAACAATGAATTTTGTTCTTTGTATTTTATTTATTTTCAAAAGCATTGAAATGTGATACTGAATTGAATTTTTTTTTTGGAAGGGGATTCTGGAAGTTATTGAGTCCAATCCCTTGTATTAGAAAAAAAAGAAGAAAAAAACTTTTGTATCCTCTGTATGAAGAGGGAGATATTTGTTTGTTTTGTTTTGTTTTTTTTTACATCAGTGTAAGTTGTAATTTATTTGGAAGCAATATTAAATACTCTAAACAGACTCTTTATTAAAATTCACTAAAAAACATCTTTGCCATATCAATGGCATATATTTTCATGCATTAAATGTTCATTTAAAACTGGTTAAACTTTGACTACCCTTCTGTTTAGCTCTGGGAACTTCTTAGTACCTCCTTGCTTTAACATATCTCCATTGTACCTTTCTTTTTTGTTAATTCAGGACACTCTGATATTCCCTATGCTGAGTTCTGTCCTATATGATAGCAAGGAATTTCCAAATCCAGAAAAATTTGACCCAGGACATTTCTTGAATGCAAATGGTACCTTTAAAAAGAGTGACTACTTCATGCCATTTTCTACAGGTAAGACCTCTTGCTACTTCAGATCCTAGACCATCCTCTCCTGAAATCTCTCTGAAGATTTCATGGCTCCATCACCATTGTCTGTACAACGATGTCAGGTGACATCTTCTAGAGTCACTTCTGGGAAGCTCTAACCCCTGCACTACAGTCCCAGCTGACTTCCTTTTTTAGCAAACACAAGAACTCCTCCAATGGCTTCTACAAGATGTGTATGAAGTGGACTCAGCCATACAACTTGTCTCTCAAACCATCAAACAGCAGCAGAACTTGAGCAGAGCCTTCAAACTGCCTTCACACACTGAGCACTCTTGTTGTTCTAGACCTTTAGTTCCTAGTTTCATTCATGCTTCCCCAAAATACTGCAGTGCTGCCTATGCATTCTGAGATGTCTCCATTTTCATGGAACTGTGGCTAAAATCAGTTATCAGCAAAATACTCCACTGTGACCTCTTTCATTTTTTTTTTTTTTTTGGTTGTAGGAAAACGCATCTGTGCAGGAGAAGGTCTGGCCCGGACGGAGATATTCATATTTTTAACATCCATCCTGCAGAACTTTACTTTGAAGCCTGTTGTGGATCACAAAGACATTGACATTAGCCCAGTAATCACCAGTCTGGCAAATATGCCTCGACACTATGAGGTCTCTTTTGTTCCACGTTAGCCAAGTGAAGACAGCTTCCAGCTCCCAAACTCACAAGTGCTCTGGCTGAATGACAGTCACCCCCCAGTCTGTTGAGAATGGAACACTCAGACCATTTGATAAATACTTTATGGAGGGAAGAGTGCTTAGAAAAGAAAATGGTGCTTTTATAATCACCACAGCCAGCTCTTAACAGAATAGGCAATCACACAGGGAAGGACACAGTACCCTGTTCAAAATCATACAGATTCTTCTCTGCATCTACCTCACCCAGCTGTGGTTCCTGTCTGGCTCCTGACATGCCAGAATGTCTGCACTAGTTCTCTGAGAGCCCTGCTGCTGTTGTCCCTATCATCTGATGGGTTCCAGCAGGAAAAGATGCTTGTACTCCAGGGTTTTTACAAACTCTGCTTGAAGTTCCTCTCTCTTTACTTTCAGTATGTTTGTAATCTATTTGCAAGGCAAACATAAAACAAGGGGGTTTTTTTGTGGATAGAGTTTATCAATGACTGGGCAGACAAGTTATCTTCTGTGTTTACAGTGAGGGTTTGTGAAATTACAATTTATACTGCAAAATAAAGATGTAGTATATTGAATTGTTGTTTTTTTTCTGATATTCCAGAACATCTTTTAGTGAAAAACCAGTGTCCACAAAACTTATACTCCAAAATCTCTTTCAAGTCCTGTACACATCTGACTGCTTCATTTCACTCATATGAAATGTAATGTGGCTTGAAGAATGAGCTGGTTAATGATCTATAAACATCCATTCCAAATATGGGATAAAGCTGCACTGACCCTATGAGACCCATTAGAACCCCAACTGTGGTTACAGAGCTGTTCATTGGGGAGAAAAAGGACAAATTAAATAATACCAGGATCCCCCCCAGTACCTTTTCCTAGATGAATGCCAGCTTGCATCTTCCCAGTATTTTATGAAGTACATAAAGATCACTAGAGAAATGTTACAATCAGGAAAAATTCATTAAATAAGAGTTTATATGACTTGCCAAACATATATGTACAGATCAATGGCTGGCACTTCCTGTCTTGATCACATTCCGTCAATGTATAATATATAGTGATTACAGTGAAGATAGAGAGCTGAATCTGTATTATGTGGGAAAAGACAGAGCTGTAATATTATCACAATGCTATTAACTGTTTATGTGAAACAGAAGAACTTGCTTCCTTTCTAAGATTAAAAAGCTAGATATACTACGCATTACTAGCATGGCATTGCAAAGGCAAAAAAGCCACAAACTCCACAGAATCACAGAAATAAATTCTCACACCAGATAAAAAGAAGAAAGCACTGTACTTCCTCTTTAGCTGTGCCATGACTAAAATAGCCAAAACAAATGAGGGAGCAGCTTTCTTATTCCAGTTATCTTCCTTCATGCTGAGAAGTCAAAGAAGCAGCCAGTGCAGATCAGCAAAACAGCTTTAGCACCTAGATACTCCACCATGGTATGAAGTGGGCTTTGGGATTAGAGGAGGGCTAAAGCCATGTGCCCTGATTCTGAACACTGTGGTTATCTCCACAAAGTACTGCTCTGAAACTTGAATGACTTCAGAATAACCTGTTAGAGTGGCCGGGCAGAACTGTCTCAAGATGCTGAAAAAAAAGAATTCTCCTCTGGAACTGAACTCTTCTGCTTCTTCTAAAAGAGCTGTTATTTGCTAGGCTGATTTTCAACCCCTGGTTTGCAGTTGCAGTCCATGCCATCAAGAACTGCTTCAGCTCCAAAGTGGTTTGCAGACCATTTTGATGACACACTTTGCCCCTGGACTCTCATCCATCAGCCCTAGCTTTTCTGTTTTCCTCCTGTTCCTCCTTTTGAGAACCCACTATTTTCTTACTCTATTTTCCACCAGAAAATGCTGCAAAGGAGAAGTCTGAGATTTAACCTCCTTCTGTACCTCCTCTGGAATTTCTCAGGGATTCTCCAGGTAAAGTATCTGAGCAGTAACCAAGTTGTGGCCTTGCTTTTGGACTGACTATACATTTCCCCAGTACAATGCTATTCACACACACACCTATGTCTCTTCCATGGTGCTACTCTCCAAGGACCTGCCATCCTTGACACGATGTGGATTCTACCAGTGACACAAAGGTCCCTCAGGCAGGGAGGGTAACAGTTACTCAGAGACACAACTTGGAACATAGCTCTTAGCCTAACTAGGATGCCACACTGACACAGTCCTCCAGCCAGCCAGGAAGTTCTTCTCTACAATTTCCTCTCAAAAATAAAGTCTATTGTGGGACAAGCCCCTTCTCTCATTTTTGCTTCCTGAAGGTGGAATACTCAAGAGTTTGTGAAGGTACCCAACTATTTCTTACCTGAAAACACTAAGCACTTGGTGACAGTGCATGGTTAGAAGGAATTCCATTTTCAGAGCCCCTGGAGGTTTTCATCCTTTTAGTTTTAAAATAGCACTGTATTTTGTACACACAGAAAAGCAATTTTTTCAAGAGGAACAGGACATGGTCTGTACTGTGCCCTTCCCTGCTGGTATGGCACCTCCCTGTGTCCCCCTGCAGTCCTGCCAGGTAACACCGTGGCACAGAAATGCTATTTCTATTTCAAACCCAGGATTTTCAAAGTGAAGGCTCTCAAAAGTCATCTGCTTCACTCTTTTTAAAGAGCACTAGGGAAAAGTGTCCATCCTGACTAAACAGTGGCTGTACACAGCCTGACAGCATGATGATCTTTATCACACTAGCACCTGACTAGACATTCTTTTAAACACTCTAAGCTTGAACCACTTCTTTCCTACATACACTACTTGTACTGTCTTCAACTACAACTCACTCAAAAGCCAGTTTAAATTACTTAAGGTCAATAGGTGCAGAAAAAATTTCCTTGGAGTAGGACGAATAACTGCTCAGTATGAAGGGCTCTGCCAAATCAGCAATTTGGAACATTGTTAACCTAGGAGAGAAACAGATTTTTGTGCTAGGCATGCCACTTCATAAACTACTAGGATCAAAATTCACTGGTGAAGTAGAGAAAGGGTCTGCTAAGTCAACTGAGCACAACATAAAGTAATATGTCTTGAAACTTCACCAGAGGTCCAGACAGTTGAGGAATACAACTGCAGAAATACTTGATGCAGAGTTTAAAACATGTTCTCTTCTATCATCCTTAGTAGCTTGAAGGAGTTTGTCTTTATTAACAGACCCCTTTGAAAAAATAAAAAAAACCAGCTTGTGTAATCTTTCCAACAGAACTTGAGATTCCAGAGAAACATATGCAGCAAGTTTATTGTAAATTACTCTCTCTATTTGAAACAGATAAAAGGGGACACCAAAATGAAGTGTTTCAATACCCCACCCCTTAAGTCCAAAGGTCCAGGTATCTTCCCAACACAGAGCTCAGTGAAGGAAAAATTGAAGTTTAGGTCCTGCTGCTACTAAGGGAAAATGTCTTTACAGATTATGGAAGACTTTCCCTAGACCAAGTATTTCATGTGGAAAACAGGGCTAATACACATATAGCCAATATCAACATGAGTTAAAGACAAGCTTCTACTTTTCACTGCAGAACTGAGGCAACAGTACCCCGTGAGAAGAGGAAAATATTATTCAGCCTTAAGCCTGAATACAGCCTACCAATAGCTGGAAAAAGTCCCAGTCTCCATGTCAGCTGTAAACCAAATCCTTGTCAACATACAGAATTGCTGTTATGCAAAACCAGAGATCAGTCCAATTCACTGCCCAATTCCAGCTTATAGACACTTGTAATTTCATCGTTTCTCCAGTTTTTTGTACTTGGCTTCTGCAGAAGGAAAAACAGTATTTTAGTACTGGGTAGGTAAAAGCTTTGCATCCTGTAAGCTAATTTACTGTATCATTCAGTATCCTGTTTTTCTAATGCATTTAGGCAAATATAATTGTACAATAATTTTTTTAAGAACCCACTGCTTAAGTCAGACAATAATATTGATTTAAGCCAATAGGGCTTGGGTGGAACATTATGAATCCCTCAATTTGCAAGGTTAAACATCAGTCTTTAAAACATAAGTCAGTGCCTACCATAAAAAAGAAATCAAGCCTACTAACAATACTAGACCTGTATTAGTCCACCATAATATAACTCATTACATGAATCTTTTCCCAATGTTTATCACTTCACACACAACATTTGTGCTCAAAAGCAGCATAGGCAACTCTACACCTCAGATTTGTTAAACCAAACAAGTTTATTTTCTTTCTTAATCCTCTTGCAAGGCACTGTGCTGCTAGGTCTTAACAGTGGAGGATGATAGTTACCAAGTTTTTTGGAATATGCATCCAGTTTATAAGCTGCCTGCTCCAGAGCTGCAACCTGTTCCTCAATTAGGTCTATCTGTTCCAGATATGGCTGAAGATCAGCATCTTAAAAAAGCATAAAAATTTTATCTGTCAGTTCTCAGTAATGCACTTCCAAGAAACAGTTCACACTTGAAACACAGTAATTTCTTATTACATTCTTCAGATAGGACAGTTCAAAAGGTGCCCTCTCCCATACCAAAATTAAGTGGTGACTCTGACAGCCATGTTCCAGGAAAATATTAAATGTTTAAGAGTACTGTCTAGTTTCTAACACAAGTAAGAAGAGAACATAAATTAAAAGAAGTGTTACATGAATTAAAAGAAGTGTTGTTCCTATCAGATCCAGAGTCTGGGGTAAACCAGGACAAAAATTCAGATGTATTTTCTCTTACAGAAAATACAGTCTGCAGAGTCGAAAGCTGTTAAGAAATATACAAGACTGGCATTGCATAGCAGCACATCTATATCAGTGACTTTTCTTTCCTTCAACACTAATGGGAGTGTGAACCGTCTGACTCTAAGATGCTTTATTTCCCAAACAAGTGCGCCATTTGTGACACCCCTACCTTATTTGGTGTACTTACATTTTTGGTTTAAATCCTTCAGATTTCTACTGATGTTTATAGCAATATCTTTCATTTCTAAGTACTTCAAGCTAGTCAGCTTATTCATATTTTCCAAGAGTTTGTAGTCTTCACTGGTGGCTTAAAAAAAACATAAAGTTTATTTTAATTAAAGGTGATGTGGTTTGAATTGTGTGCAGACTCTTCAAGAGGAGAAGATATTTCAAACCAACAGCCAAATGAAGCACGACAGTTTAGATGGCAATACAGGTTATTAGTATACACTCCACAAAAAAAAAGACATTTTGTGAATTGCAAAAATCAACTGCACTGATGAATTAATTTCTAAACTTTTTTTGAAAAAAATTTACTAAGTCCTCATATTTCTATTCTTAATTCTGTCAGTTAGACACTTATGTTTACAAAACTGATCGCACAAATCCAGACTGGTAATCTGTACCATATATCCTTCAAGTCTGTCCAAATCAGGAATGCTTTCAAAATTAGAGCCTATGCCATGCATTAACTTGGTGAACAGTTTACTTCACTCCAGTTAATTCTGCACAGCAGTTTATTCTAAAGCATAAATGTTGGAAGACATGTGTGATCCTTGCTCTCAAGAAAAAAATTACTCCACTCTCAGCAGTGCCTCCCTCCTACTCTGCCTTAACCTAGACTGCTTTTGTTAGATTGACTTTCCATGTACAAACTTCTTTGAGACAAAAACCAATTATTTTTTGAGCTGCTGATATCACACTGAATTGTTCTGAAAAATATTTGTGCTATTCTGGGACTTCATTAAATTAATATAACTAATCTCAGTGTAAGCAGCTTAGCAATGTGCAAATTTTCAACTGCCAGTCTTACCAGATGCAATCTAAATAGCTACAGTTTAGACAAACTATCCAACAGATTTCTTTGAAAGAAAGTGAAAAGAAAGAACTTGCAGGTCAGTATTGCAGTGCCTTACCTGTCAGTTCACCTGTCAAGTAAGTGGCCATTTTGCTGAACATGTCTTTGCAGAGTTCATTGATATCTGCTTCTGCTGGCTCCTTAGCTTCCTCTGCAGTTTCAATAGCAGGATCCTCTACTCAGGGTAAAGACATTACAGGGTTAAGGCAAACTATAGCAAGTCCAGAAGCCCAACAGAAAGATTACATGGTCCCATTTTTTCCCCCTTCAAGCTGCCTACAGTTACTTTCCATATAAGTTGTCGTCTTCACACTTTAGACTGTTAAGGGGTAACAAACCAAGGCAGCTTCTTCGAAGTAGCACAAACATTATTTCCAAATAACACTTTAGGGAGCATACTTGTCAGTGCATACCCTGCACTGACAAGTATTAGTCCCCCTCGTGCCTAGACAGCAAAGCAATTTGGGGAGAACTTCTGAGTGGCGGTGCACGATGCTGCTGTTTATTACTAATGAGTGACTCGGAGAAGAAGCACAGCTGCCCCAGGCCGCTTCCTGTGGGCTACAACAGATCCCCACCTGCGGAAAGCGGCAATCGCCGCTTTTCTTCTCCAAACCCGTTTCTACCACAATTGTCGTTGTTCGGGCCCTCCCCAGAGCAGTCCGGCACCTCTTCCCCCGCCCGTCAGGCCGCTCCTTCCCCCGTCGGCGGCGTTCGCCGGCTCGCACACGAAAGCTGCCCG
>VZRH01002267.1:806671-825726 GCA_013397555.1 Urocynchramus pylzowi | reverse complement strand
CCAGCCGCTCGCACGGCCCGGAGCCGCCTCCTCCGGCCCGCGCCCGGCGAGAGGAGGAGCGCCCGCAGCCTCCGCCCCTGAGGCGCGGCCACGGCAGGTGCGCGGTGTGCCGGCACCGCGGGGACGCGGCTGCAGGAAAGGGACGAATAGCGAGGTGTAAAACGCGGTACGAGGTTAGTGTGCCCCAGCCGCTAAAGGCAGGAAGCAGAACCGAGAGCGCCTGGTTTGTGCTCGATGCGGCTGCGCCGGCAGAGCGATCATTTCCCCCTCCCACCGCAACCGGGCCGCTCGTTGCAAGAGCGCCGGCAGGACTGTCACACCGCACGGCCGGGTCAGCGGCTGCTGCCAGCCCGATCCTCACAGGCAAACTCTTCAGTCCTGTGTTTGAGGATGTTTTCCTTTGGCTTAGCTGCTCCACTTACATCTGCAGGTCTTAATGCGATTTAAAAGCATCTCGTCTGCTGCTGATGAGCTGGCCAGGAGACAAGTAGTGGCACGATAGTCCATCCTGCGGGGACTGTGGCACATGTTGATGTACTTGCCACAGCAGTATCTACATAGCTTTTTTTCAGTCCATAGTATAAGAAGCACTATATACAGATAGTGCAGCTAAGAACTGAGTCTGTAGTTAAAAACTTCTGCCAGTAGTAAGTATATAAATTTTTATTTAGAAAGTAATAAAGAAAAAGGGCATTCCCTCTCCTCCTTTTGAGTAGTAAATATGTTTCTTGCTGTTCACAGGTGGGGGGGAAGTTTTCTGGTTCCTTTTTTTCTGCAGTACAACAGTATATATTTCCCTTCTTAGGTGAGATGTCTAACATCACTGTTATTTAGTTTTTGATGATGATAAAGTTGTTGCTGGAAGTAGCCTCCACTGAGAAGCTACTACAAGTACAACTGTTCTTTCCTGGTAATGAGTGCTTGGTCTCTGTACTGACTTACTGACTTCAAACTCAAATGCATATCCAACACATTGTGAATGGTTTCTGTCTCTCCTCAGATGTGACAGGCACTAACAAGGGGCAACATATCATTGCACAAATGCCACCATCACCTTCACCTTTTGTGATGGAGAAGCTCACATGTTCAATGAAATATTTTGTGTATACGCTGGCCACAGAATAATAATGGTTTCCAATATAAAGTTTGATATGTACCCAAGGAATTATGAGAATTGTATTTTCTTAGGAAAATCCCTTACGCAACGTACATTAATGCATTTCTTCTTAAAACCCACAATCCTGTGGAGAGCATGCTCCAGAAACAGGGAACAGGCTTCCCATCTGAAGTCCAGTAAAGTCAGCTGAAACATTTTGGAAATCTCCACTAGGCCCTAACAAGCTCTGCAGTTTTAACACCTGAGAAGCTGCAGGGCAAGGCAGCACAGGAGTCTATGTGAACTTCCTCATAAACCGGAGTTTTGCATAGGCAATGATAAGGAAGATAACAGTCATGCAGAAGAGAGCCACTATGTTTTCCCACATTGCCCAGCTGGTAGGGGCAATTCCTTGGCTGCACAGGTATGCTTCACCAGAACACCTGCAGAAAAACACGGGGCACAAGTTCATATTACTGTGTGGCACACATCTTCAGGTAATTACTTTTATTCTTGTTTCACAAAGATCCTTCTACCCTCAACTCTGCAAAACAGGTCATAGAAATAGAGAACCCATCACCAAATAAAATTCAAGGGACAAATTAAGATCTCTAGTTCTCATAGCTTTTCAGCAGCAACCTAATTGCTCTTTATAGATAACTGGCAATTTATGAGGAAACCTCAGAACTATCTTAAACCATGGGAAGTACAGAATCATTATCTTCCCCTCAACAATCACTGGAAGTCCAAAAGCCATGGAAACAGTACTCTAGCACTGTTCCCTGCAAAATATTCAGCCTGCCATCTTTCTAGTATGAATCACAAAATAGTTGCACTGCTACAGCTTAAGGTATCAATAGCCAAGTGTATTTCAAATGGGGCAAAATAGAGTACTGTGAGAGAGATACCTTGGCTCTCTCAGTATCTGCAGGGAGATTAATATTAAAACGTTCTGTGGGGGAGGCATGTTTCTGATCACAGGTCTATTGCTTTCTAGCAACTTTGTAGCTGTCCACACACTGCATTTCCATTGTTAAGTGACTCTGGATTTGTTTAGGAAAACTGATCAGTCAGGGCTAGGTTATCAAATACAAAACTTAATTTAGCTCATCTGCATATTTTTACAAGTGAAGTTTCATCCCTACTTCATTCTTGGGCAATTTTACTGTATGTGGAGTTTTACTGTATAATCCTAAAACACATTACTTTGGGACATGTTGCTGAAACTGGCTTGTAAGAGGTTATTCTGTGAATAGTATAAAAATTTGACACAGCCAGACTTCCCTTTAGGCAAGTCATCATGATTCAGGCCCAGAACCACCATGAGTTACTTACATTTCTTCTGAAATATTGGGGGGACAACTGCTTATGTCTTCCACTAACACTGTAGCATTTGAATTTTCACCACAGAAGTAGAGATCTCTGTACTCATTCACCTGAAGAGCCTAGGGAAAGAGGAAAACACAAGATTTTTTCAGAGTTCATGGTTTGGCTGTTAAAACTGAAACACTTCAAAGAACTTGATTATTAGAATACACACACCACGATTCTTGGAATGATATGTTCATCATGTTCCTTTTTACTTTCAAGCTCTTAGACACTGCCTTTCTTAGCAACTGCTCCAAGTTCTACATGCAGGGTGGTTTGGTGTCCCAGGCCTTGGCTTCGAAGTTACTTAGCCACAGGTTTCTGTCTTGCCAGCTACAAGTTCCTGTTCACCCACATTCACCTGGGTCAATCTACTGATCCAGAAAATCTTGTGGCTGCATGCAGATACCCCAGCATCACTACAGTGAAGGCATAGCAAAGTCAGCCAAAGCAAGAGGTTAAAAGTTCCCCAGCACTACCATCCTGCACTTACTGCTATCTCAGAGGACACTTCCACATTGAGTAACACTGACAAAACATCTCAGTGATACCCAAACAATGAGGTCTCACACATCTCCCACCCTGCACCAGCTCCAGCATTCTGTTACTTGAAGTAGGACACTATTTCTTCCAAAGAGGCTTGGCCAGGATGCAAACAGGAGATGGAACCACAACTGCCACCTGTGACCTGCTCTATTTACTGTGTTTTAAGCAGCTGCACCCTTAGATTTCTGGTATCCCAGCTTCTTACTATTCAGAAAAGTCAAATTTCATTTCAGAGGAAGCCACGCTGAAGACTGAGACACTTGTCCACTACAGTAAATTCTTTAACCAGTTGGAAGGTCAGTGGCCTCAGAGTGGCCACCCATATAGTAGTGTCTGGAGAGGCTGTACAATATTTGATTTTATTCTAAACCACAGGGATCAACTACTCAGGCTAGGAATTAGTGCCTGACTGGACAGCTTGCTCTGCAGCTGTCCAAGCAGCACTAATTCTGTAGCACAAAATGTTTGTTCAGTCCCTGAGACTTCCAGCTCTCACACAGAGCTCTAAATTTCACTTCCTTTTTGAGGCTGGCTAGTTTATTCTTTTTTCTTTTTTTTTACCACATTCATGCAACAAAACAAATCAAATCTTGCTTTTAAGAGAAATTCAAACTTTATACTCAAAACCTTTCCAGGAAGCAGCAATGTGGCCACATTACTCAGAGGAGACCAATGCGACTTTCTACTCACAGTGAGGCCATATCGGGGGATGCTGAAGTACTTGAGCCAGTTCAGCCAGCCCATTACTGAAGGGAGGTTCACTAAGAGGCCAGAAAAGATCTGAAATAGAACACAGGAGATTGATGAGTCACAAACTCTGCTGACTGCAAATAATACCATTCCTGCACAGATGCTACAGTTCCCAGCAGAGGTGCACTGGGATTGATGGACCTACTACTGCTGTCATCCCTGTACCCACCGACACGAGTTGGAGCCTTGCAGCACTCCCACGCCACTGGCCCAACAGCACACCCAAGTACTCCAGCTGAACTGCTTGCAAAGAGGTCAGAAAGGTTTTCTACACACACATGAGCTAATAAGCATGATTACAACTTCTTACTCAGGAGGACTGTCATACGGTAGAGTTAGGCAGAGGCTAAAGCAGATGAGAGAAATGAGAAAGATGAGAGAGTGGAGAGATGAGAAAGTGGAGAATCAAAAAGGAAAAAATGGGGAGCCTTATGAGCTTTTACTATTTCAGTCTTCTCCTCTGTCCTGCGTCTTTTATCCATGCTTTCTCTTGCCTGGAAGAAGATTTGCTTTTGCTTCTTATCACAAGTGGTCTTCATAGCTAAACATGACACTTCAGCCTCTGCTTCATCACAAGTGATCTTGTGCTTACCCCACTGACTTTCAGGACATGCAGGTGTCACTCCTCATACACTGTGACCTAACTCAATGTACATCAGTTGCCCTTCACTACACATGCACACTTCTCACCCACAGCGAGTAGCTGAAGCAGTGCACTATTACTTGGCTTATTGCAAAAGCAGTTTAAATTGCTCATCAAAGAATAAGGGATGTACTGTGGCTCAGAGTATGTACACAGACAGTGATCAGGAATCATCTAACAAGAAATACATAATTTGGTAGGTTTCACAGTCAAGACATTTCATCACCAGCATCACCCCTTTGAAAAAGAACTCACAGCTCTCATCTCTGAATAGTCAAAATTCCTTTCTCTCTCTTGTTCTCTTCCTTAAAAAATCCTTGGGGAAGAGTATTGAAGTAATTTCTTAAACCCCAGGGTAATACTGAATTATTAAAAAAAGAGATGGTTTGTGCCTGTTGTGCCACTTGGGCAGCAAAAATTAATGCAAAAAAATCAACAGATCTGAAGTTTATGTCAAGACTTTTTCCTTTTAAATTATCTAGTTGATCACTTAGATTTCTAATACTGGAAATGCAAGATTTTAAAAAATCAGTCTTTGTAAGGACAATTTAATAAAAAAAAAGCAACACATGTTTGGGGCACACTGTTTGGAAAGCTCTGGTGGCATCACAACTACTGAACTGCACCCAACCCTTAGACTACAAGCTGGCAGAAGTATATCTTTGACTACAGTGACAACAGAATCACAAGCATGGGGCTGACATGCCACTGGACTACGGATATTTTAGCCTGCCTAGGGTTAGCTCAACCCAGTTCTCTTAGCTGGTCTCAGCTCTTCCCTCCCTTCCACCAAAGGAGCACACACCCCCTAATATACTTACAAGCATCAGGACAAAACAAATGGTGATGAGCAGATTGGCCACAGCCACCACATCCATCCCAGCACTGATAGCCAGGGACATGGCTGTGGCAGTGTAGGACACCAGTATCAGGGTCAGCATGAAGAAGAAGAACCGCCCTGCAACAGCTTGGTATCCTGTCAAAAAGCAGAAAGGTAAGAGTCCAGTAAACAACCACATGATGAATTCCAGAGAGGTACCCTTGGATTCCTATACAAGACAGGCAAATCAGGAAGAAAGACCAAGTCTGGAGTTGGCAGGAACTACGCATGCTTCAAAGGCCCAAAGAGCATTACCAAAAGATGTTGTCAGGCAGGTCCCTGTGTTAGACTGCTGGTGTCTCTGCCCCTGCCCCAGAGTCCTCCAAAGTTATGATGCCAAGCACTTAAGTCAGTTGAAGGTTCAAGTAGCAGTATGTTATAGATACAGAAATCTTGCTAAGTCATGTGTTGGAAGACAACAGGTTCAATGAAAGCATCAATTCTTTACCAATCATCCAGTAACTGATGCATGAGAATATGATGGCTGGAGTAGTTCTCATGGGCAGCAGATCTCCTATCATCAAGGCCAGGAAGTAGGCAGACACACGGTAATATCCACTGGTGTACTGATGGCTGCGAGGACAGGAAGGAGGGGAGTTGTACAGATTTAGAGGTTCTCTAGGAAGCAGGCTCAGAGTGTGTGTTTGATTTATCCTGCTTTGTTTTCTGCTCTTTCTACCACTGACTCCTCTCTATGCAAATTGCTTATATTCTCTGCGCTATCACTGACACTCTATGAAGTAAGGCCTGATCTGTCTCAGACCCTGCAGTCAAACAGACAGCACACCAAGGAAAGTGAACGAAACACTGTGTGACTGCCAAGTAAAATATCATAAAAAACCTCCTAAGTCTCTTTTCAAAGAAAAAGATTCTTAATACAAGAGCATGAGGAAGCATTAGACTTCTATAAACTGGAGAAACACTTCATCCATTGCTAATGCATACAGCTGCTTCCAGGGAAGAAGGAATGATACCCAACAATGGGAAAACACCTTTGGGATATCAACTCACCTCCAGTTCAGAGCAATTAAATGTCATTATGATTGTTTTGCTGCTTAATGCAGCTCATGAAAAGATGCTTTAACAGGTGAAGTCCCTAAATCTCCACTGACACAGCTGGTAAACTACACTGGCAAGCAGGGCAGACTAACAAGAAATGGCAGTGTGGGGAATTTCACTCCTGAGCAGCTGTTAGGGACAATATCAAGCTGCTCTGAGCAGCCTGTGGGTGGACACGTACATTCCAGGCATAAATCTCCAGTTTCCGTTTTACTGCATAAGATCTGTCTCTTGCTCTTCTATTGCATGAGCTGGAGGCACCTCCAAACTACACTTTCAACATATATGTATGTAAATATGTGTGGATACTGTATCTACATGGATCTACATATGTATACACACATACAAAACCATATACATATATGTATATATAAATATAATATTATTTATGTGTAATATCATTATAGTTATAAGTAAATAACTATATTTAATTACATATTAATTACTTATAACAACAATGTAATCATCAAGCACATCCCTCTAAACCCAGAGATGAGCTTGATTATCAACAAGGTCTTGTAAGCCGGACAGTGGCCCCCTTCAGCTGAGCATCCTTTGCAAAGTTTTTCCAGGAACTTTCCCTTCATTTTTGCACAGTCTTGCCACTTTAGGACCATTGCAAGACTGTGTGTCAGCCCTTGTGAGAAAGAGGGCAGGAAGGATTCACAGTCTGCAGGATTCACAAACAGTGTGAAAACCAGTTGTTACTGCAAGTGGGTAGGAAAAAAAGTAAGCCGTCACACAGCAAGCAAGTAAAAGCATTTCCTCCTTCCCCCAGCTCTTAGCATTTCAGCTCCCCGCTCTACAGACTAACTTAGCATTACTATTACAATCTCATGTTGCAAGGGAGCAATTAAGTCTTTGGTGGGAATAATTTTGTTCAGCGTGTAAGACACTGCCCCATCTCATTCCAGGGTATGAGACAGCCCAAGTGCCTTACTACTTACACAAACAGTTTCTTGTCTCTGATGAATAGCTCAATTGCAGAGACACTGGAAAAACACTGGTTTGTAGTGACAAAAAACAAGGATCCAACCCTAGAAGGCAAAACAGAACAGTGGAAAAGTGAGGGAACAACCAGCTCAAACACTGGCAGCCTCAGACATCATCATACCATCAAGTCAGTGCTTTTCTCTGTCCAGAGAATGGAGATATTTAATTGTGCTACTGTAAATCTTAGCTGTATCTTTTATCTTCCCTTTTACATCCCCTTTGTAATTACGTGCAAGCCTGACAGAACTGTGGCCCCTTTAGGACCCCTGGCAATTCCATGCTGCAGTGCACTGAGACTTGTGAACCCAACCCTCCTTTTTATTTCAAGTGGATCCCAAGGCCTTCCTTCCCTGTGCCTCAAACCTGCCTGCTAGAGATAGAAAAATGAGCAAAGCTTTGGCTTTTCATCTTACCGATTCTGAATGCCACTTCGGTCCAGTTTTACACCAAAAAAAATAGCACCCACAACCAAGGCCAGAATTACTGTCACTGCAATCTGGAAGCAGAAAGAAGAAAGGTAAAAGGAAATCCTTCAGGTTTGTAAAAAAATTAGGAACTGACAGTATTTAGTCATATGCAGGGCTTAAGATTCACACCTGCGTAAAGCCTTGCTTTTGTGAGGCAATGTATACCTGTGACACACACAATTAAAATCCTTATGACAGTTTTTCAGATTTTATCCTCTTCACTTTTCAACTTCATTCTTTGGCTAGGAGAGTTTAGTAGAAACACGCTTATAGAATAAGCGAATTTAAATTTTAAAGTGAAGACAAAATTAGTATCACCCTAGAAGATCCCTATGTGACCCAGAGAATGGAGCACTTTCCCCCCACCCCAGTCTTCAGTGCTGTAGTTCTTATGCTAAACTAAACTGGAGATTTTTTCCAAAGGCCACAAAGGTAGCTGAGCATCTCACACCACTTACATGGCAGTGGCACAAGACTTTTCTGTTTCCCTAACTGCCTTTGAAAACATGTTCTGTCCTACAAATTGCAGATTATGGGACTGAGAGCAGCAAGAGTCTGAGACTTTTAGCAATTGTTACCTACTTGTGCAATGGAGGCCTGTGGGTTCCTGATGAGATTTTTCAGGGAACGCTTGGACACCCAGTACAGCTGAGTGAAGAATCCATTTGCATAGGTGATCTCATGCTCCTGCTTAGATCGTCTCTGCTTGCTTCCCCGTCCAAGCTCCACTTTCCCCAGTGCTTCCTTTGTGCTCTGATACAGGCTTGAGCTGAGATATTTCTGGTGCAGCACATCTACCACACTGCTATCCACGTTGTCTTCTGCCACTCCATTTTCACTGCTCACTTCTGAGTGAGAAAAAGAAGATATGTGATTCCCTATGTGATTCCCTGTGAACCTGACCTTCAGATATGGCCCATCAATAAGCTTAGCAATTCTGGAGGCTGAAGAAAAAGGCAGAAATGCCCAGAGACTTTGAGTTGTTCAGGCCTTAGCCCTGAGTTTAAGAGGCTAGCTTGAGTGAGAGGTTTTTCCTGCATTTTTAATCAAACCTAGCTAATCTGCCCATTCTTTCTGGCACAAAATGGTCATATCCTTGTAACATGGCACCAGAAAACCTTTGTTTCATTGAATTTGGGAAAAATCAATGTTTGCTCTGATTCACATCACCGAAAACCGCTTTACAAAATCTGTTCCTTTATAGTCCTTCAGCCAACGATGTGCTACATGATCCCCAAGTAAGTATTTTTAAACATTTCACTCACTATATTGGTGAAGAATTTGTTCTCTAACAGTTCCAATCTCTTTCACTCTCCTGTAAATCCAACACTCCTTAGCCTATCTACCTAGTCTTCTCTGCAGCAGCCTCTTACGTGACTGAAAACTTGTCAGCTGCCTCTTGAGACTAAGCAGTTCTAGTTTTTCCAGTCTTTCCCTCACAGGCTTTTTTTTTATTTTTGGTATTTGTCATTGCTCTCCTATACTACTGAAGTGACAAAAATCCATTTTAAAAGTTTTCTGATCTCTTTACAGAAGCCCAAAACAAAGTATACCTATTAATAAGAACAATGAAAAGATAATGAAATGCCCTTAGACTCAAGGAAACCCAGAGAATAAAAGCTTACCATCACCACATACAATTTCCCTTCTACACTAGCCAGCAGTGGATTTCTCCATCACAATTTACCTTTTTCTGTGTCCACAGGTCTGTGATCTTCTTTGCTTGCTGCTACAGCAGTTGAATCACCATTTATGACATCGAGGAAGAAGTCAGCTGGATTATTGAAGGGTTCACATTCATATCCTTAAAAAAAAACCAGAACAAACCAAACCAAAACCATATATGCAACGTGTTTGCATTGCACAGGGCACATCTCAGGAGGTCAGGTCTAATACTGTATCACTTTTCCATAACCCTGTTACCATAACCAGAAAACTTCACTGCTTTTCATAAGTGTTACTTTACAGCAGTAGATGGACAGGATTTAGGAGATGGTGAACCCAGGGTACCTAAAGAGCTTCAAAGCTGCTTATTCACTGATTTCAGGTGAGGAGGAATCTCTAACTTGCTTCTACCACAGCTAGTATGGACAATTCTTGCCTCCTTCCCAGTGCTGTTCAACCACATTCCACTCTGAAAGACACAGAGCTCCTCAGCAGAGGTTCCTGGATGTCTGCCCTACAGCCTCAGATATTTCTTCCAGAGGCTTGTTGGTGTTTCCCTGGTCACAAGGATGAGGAAGGGCTGTCCAAGAGCAGCTTCTTTTAGTTCTAAGTATGGGACAAGGAGGAAATTAAAAACAAACAAACCCAAAGACACTTCTATACCTTCCCAGAGACAAAGGAAGTAGGCTACTAAGAGGAGGAGGAAAAGTACTGACATTGGTTAAAGCACCTCTGCTAAAGCCAGGGAAAGCTTACAGTCTAATGTGTCCATGGTTGCATCTGAAGATTGGAAGTTCACTCCACAATCTCTGTTCATTATAGTTAGACACCCTCATCCTGCTTATTTGAAGAGAGGGCAGCCACCCAACAGTGCAACTAATTAACCCATCTTAAGACACACTCTAATTCTGTCCTCTTGGTTGCCCACCTGCATTCAGTCTAGAGCATATTTTTGGATCAATCTGTACAGATTGCTGCCAATCTGCAGGCTGTGGCTCAAAAACCACTGGATCTGCCACTTAGGCCTGGTACAACTACAAGCATTATCTTGTCTGTTGGACATCATGCTTATACATATCCAAGTGATTCTTGGTTTTTGTCCTCATGCAAGGCAAAGCAAAGGCAAGAGAGAGCCATACTCTCTTGTCTGAAATTTTTTAGGTTTCTCATTCTTTTTCCTGTTCTAACATAACACTGCTTAGACTGTATGTGTACAGTCTCTAACATTCTAGTGATAGAAAAGCATGGGCCTGTTATCCCATGCTAGGGCAAGAATCTACACACAGATTTAACTCATGAGCCAGTTGCTTTTGCTCTTGGCATGGAAGACTTACCAATAGAACTGAAGTACTCCAGGGCATGTTTTGCAGGACCGTGGTACAGCACCTTTCCTGAAGCCAGTAATGTCAGACTGTCAAACAGCTTGAATATGGAATAACGGGGCTGATGGATGGAAAATATGATGGTTCGCCCTCTTCTTGAGAGCCTGACATAGAAACAAAACATCTCTTAAGGACACCATGCTTTGAATTTCAGGAAGGCAAACCCCAAGTATCAAAATCCAAGACAAACACTTGGCAACTTCTCAGGGTCTTGACCCAGAAAAACCTTCTCTCCCTTCTCTGTCACTGTATCAGATGCTGCCTGCGAGACAGCACCCACCATTATAGGAGACTATCACTGCAGCCCAGGTAGCCAAAGTATGATGTTGTCTGTAGCTGGCAAAGCCTGAGGCCACAGGTGTGTATAAATCCTCCTTATGTGTTTTTTATACCAGATGTCAACCTGACTAACTGGAACAGTACTACTACACTCAGTGGCAGGTGGTACTTATCAGGCTGGGGAAGTCTGGCCAGCTGAGATTTCTCTTAGCTCTTCTGCTGAAGATTTAGTCTAAAGAAAACTCAAAACAAGTTTTCCTTGAAGTTTGTCAGATGCTCTTTCAAGTGCTTTGGCACTGATGCCCAACAAGGACTCTTGATGATCAAAGACCTATATCCACAAACCCCAGACCAAAGCAACCCCCACAGCCAAAACCAGACAACATGCCACAAACCCAGGAGCAGGATTAGAAAGTCATTCTCATAAGCCTCTTTCACCCTCCTTGCATGTAACTTTGCCCTAATTGTCAGAAGACACCTCATCTCCAAAACACAGGACACTCAGGGTACATTTGCAGGTGAAGTTTTTTCTGAGTTCAAGACTGTTGTCAGGTAATAGACTCAGATGGAAGTCCAAGAAATTATGATTACAAGGCCTGACCTCCAAGTCCACCCTTTGTTGTGGCAAAGGGAAGCTGTCCAAGCTACATCTGCTTTTTGGGCTCCAATCCAATGCTTGCTGTGGAAAGATTCCCATAAGCTTAAAAAGGCTTTGGAAGAGACCCAAACAAATAATTTACCACTACTTCTGAGTATATTTGTCTAGTTTTTCTGGTTTTGTTATTTAAAGGAGCACTAGAATTACTCAGTCTTAAGAACATTCCTTTTTTTACTAATGAGTTGACAACCAAATTGCAACACACTAAAGAACTGACTCTTACTTCTTCAGAAGGATGAGGACTGCATTGGCTGTGCTGGCATCAAGGCCAGTTGTTGGTTCATCCAGAAAAAGGACTGGTGGCTCTGTGATGAGCTCCATCCCAATGTTGGTTCTCTTCCGTTCCCCTCCAGACACTCCCCGGATCAATTCAGTTCCTACCTGCATGCAGAAGAAATCAGGTATTTACAACAAGACCCAGTCAGTACATGCTCTGGAGGTGTGGGCTTTCCACACCTAGCAGCCATTTTCACTTTCAGAGTCCCTTCAATGAACTCTAGGACCAACAGCAGGTGAGGTTGACGCAGTGTGAGGGACTGTCCAGCAGCATGCTAAGCCTGAGTTTCAGATATACCAGGTGCCTCATGACTTCAGGGAACAAGGATAACACTGACAAGGAAGAGACACAGTGGGGCCACAGCATTCAGAGGAGACACTGATGTGCAGGGATGCCTGGTTTTGGTAGCTTGCCTGTTAATACAAGCTCTACACAGAACTTTTCCATCAAAGACCAGTTTTCCATCCCTCAGAGCTTTCAGAAATGAGAAAACAATTTTCTTGTCTTGTTCCACAAAGCCAGGAAGTGACTGAACAACCTTCCAAGATGCAATGACTAAGCGACTCTTTCCCTTCTGAATTTATACAACATGCTGGACATGGTCCAAAATCTTCCCCTTTTAGTAGCAAATACAAATACCTCTCTCCAAGCTCCCTCCTGAGCTAGAGACTGATTTCTTGCATGCAACATGGCTTAGTCGGGTTCCTGTTTGGCTTCCTGTAACTGCACTACATACACCATACCGCCCAGAGACAAGTTGTTCAATTTCCAGAGGTAGCAGGATTTCTGAGCAAGGTGTTCTTGCTGCTCACCTTAGCATCAGCCACTTTGCTTAATCCCAGCTCATTGATTATCTGGGTGACTCGCTCTTCCTTCTCTTTAATGCTGATGGAGCTGGGGAGTCGCAGCGCGGCAGAGAATTGCAGGTTCTCCCTCACCGTCATTGTGCCCATAACAACATCATCCTGAAAGTACAAATGGACAGTTGGAAAGACTCCTCAGCTGCTGAGTGGGCACAGGAGTCCCTTAGTGGCAGCTACTGGATAACATGTTTGCATATCACACTGGAAGCCAGACTGAAGGACAACTCCTCCTTCAAATTTTACATGACATGAACTTCAAAGTCCATCAGTAGCAGTCAAGGGGACACTGTAGCTCTGCAGGCTCCACAGCTTACACCAAGCACCCCCTCAGCCTGCTTTCAGGCTGAGAAGTTCAAGTGCCGCTGTATACTGCATGTGCATTTTTCTTACTAGCCAAAGTGAGGCAGAGCAGGTAGTGATTTTGTGGAGTTAAACTTCTGTCAGTCCAGCTGGAGCCAAAGGACATTGCTAGTGCTCTGTGTGCAAGGTAGAGACACTCAGGCAACCACCCTGTCAGCTCTATTCCCAGTTACAAGCAGTACCTTGTTGTGGTCCAGAGCACCTGCTGAGTTCAGCTGCCAACAAGGAGCTTCCCCCAGCTCCTCCTCACTGGCAGCAGTTTCTCAGAGAAGCAAGAGTACTGCACCAAGATGCTCCTGCTATGTCTCAGATATGTACAACTCTTGGACCTAAGACTTTATTCTAAGGGTTACAAAACCTTCAACAGTCATGTGCACTTTGAGGGAGAATCAAATCTATCCAGCTGACAGACCTGGGCAGCCTACAGCAACCTGCAACAACCATGAGCCAAATAAGAGATTTGTCATAAGGTCCATGCATCTCCATCATCCCCACTTTGGTATTTGTACCAATTCTGTATCCTACCATACGATGAGAAAAGGGCTGCAACACTGGGTAGCTGTGAACATGCCTGTTACATCAGCCATCTTTGGAAGACATCCCCTAAGCTGCAGGGCAGCAGATTCTTGCCTGCTTTGGGACTCTGCCCACATCAGATGCAGTGCATCACTAGCACACACGATATACCAGTCAAGCATGTTTGGCACTGGAGTTAACAGAGGAAGACAAAAATGTGCTGCTTTGCTGCCAAAGATGGTTTAGGCATTTCAAGCTTTTCCTTCCCTTCCCACAACCCCTCAGTCTCTGACCCCAGCCTCCCATTCTCCACTCTCAGATCTGCCAATAGAACTGCTGGGTCACTTACACTAGAAACTAAACTATGAATTTAAGCTTAATACCAAACATAACCAATAGTGGCATGACACCTTCACTCTCAGCATGAATGGAGAGACCACCAGCAATTTTATAGGGATAACATATGACTTAGCATGCCTGTATGCTTATATGCATGATCCTATAATTATGTATTTAGGACTTCAGGGTTGTTCATAGTTTTTGGTCCATCTTTATTAATCCAGTGAGTACTGCATCGGGTGGGAAGGGTGAGAGACCGTTTAATGTTTCACCAAGTTGCTTATCATTTTAAAGTTATGTTTGGTTACTTTGGACATTTGAAAGAAAAATGCCTCAAATTGGGACCTCTAGTGAGAAACTTACTAGCTTTTCATCAGCCACTGAGGATTTGGGGGATCTCTGACCTGCAGGATCAAGATTTAGCACCAGTCTCATCCCATGGATCCTGCGGAGCCCCCCAGCTGGCAGCTTTCAGCTGCCTGTGTCACATCTGCCTGCAGTCAGAGCCCTGGATGGTTTCCAGATTTGGCTGCTCATATGGCTGCCAAGAATCCCCTTCTCCCCAAGCTCCCCAGGGCTTTGAGGGTCTATTATTGGTCCAGGCCTCCACCCACTTCCGCAGATTCAGCTGGCTCTTCCTGTCTCCGAGTGGAATGAACCTCTATCACAGCCAGCTAGAATCAGAGGAAGAACAGCAGGGATCTATTTATTTCCTAGAATTATTGTCTGATAGTTTGAAGGTACTTCTGCCAGCTAGAACGTCTTCTGAGTTTAACAACAAGAGATATTGGGTGTCATGGTTTTTTTCCTCCCTTTTTTAAAAATCTTTTCTAGCACTTCAGGGCAGAGCCCCAAGGCAAACTCACAGTAGCCCAGCAATTTGGGCATCCATGTGGCTGTGGGAAGACACACCTCTGTTCTTGACTAGGCTGGAGTAACAGTTTGATCTTATTGTCATCCATATCCCAGATTAAAACTAAAAACTGCAACAGCTGAGTTATCAAATTAGACTCTGTAGGGATCACTGAAAATTATCTAAACTAATAGTTGATGTTTCCTCATCTTATGTGGTCTTCCATCCTAAGGTCTCCCAGGACTCCAGGAAGGCAGTTACTTACCTGCACAACATATCCTGAGATGCACTTGAAATTTGGAGGTTGTGGGATGCCATCTATAAGCACTTCTCCAGACAGACCTGCTGGGTCCTTTCTGGCAGCCAGCACATCTAGGAGACTTCAGACAAACACCAGGCATTAGGTTTTGCAATAACTGCTGCTTTTACCCTTGACTGGTTAAGTACCACCAGCCAGGACTGAGTTGCAGCCTGCTTACAGTGTGCTGCAAACCAGAGGGCACAGGAAGGGGCTTCCCCTACTCTGCAAGCTTTAGCTCTTTGTACAGAAAGTCTGCTGTACCTCCAGGATTTTCCAGCACACGGTGTGCCACAGCAGTATGGCAGTGTACAGACTGCTCACAATTCACAACAGTCAACCCCCTACAGACATAAACTTGGTCTGTGTATTTACAGATAACCTCAAATGCACAGAGACAAAAGCACCCTACTGAGTTGTTGCAGGCTGCTCTCCAGCCAGGGGAGCAGTGAACTAACTCCTCTTATCTCAAGGAAATTAATCCATATGGGTGTAAACAAGACAAGAGTTAAGATTAATTCTAGAAAGTAATTTTTTTTTAACGTATCACTGGCTTCTCCATACTGCCAGCGGAGAGGCCAGCCTGTCTGCCAGATAAGTAAACTGCCCTGATGAAGTGCTGCTCTTGAGAGCATCCTGATAAACCAGCAGTCTCCTTAGAAAAGAAGATCAATGGTCACCACAAAGACAGACCTGTGTGAACCCTGGCCATATTTCCAAGTGTCTGACATTCTTAAAGTCAGAGAGTGACAAAGAGCTCTCTTACCACGGGAGAGAAAATAGCATTAGCACTAGATGGAAATAGTCCACGTGGCATTTCTCTGTGCCTTCATCCAAGCAACTCAAAGAGTGTGTGTACCCCCACCAGCAGGCCACAGCCAAGTTGGGATAAGGATCCAGACCATCTTACAGACTGCATTACACCACATTACTGTCAGTTGTCACAGAAGGGTCTGGCCTAGCCGCTTCAAAGAAGTCTTGTTGCGGACAGTTCAGAGGGGGTGACATCTTCCATGCCCCAGGGGAGCTTGTGCCCCATGCCCACCCCATTACCAGTCAGAACAGAACCTACATCTGAGCTCCAGACACCCCAGTTCTGCATGGTATCTTAACTCAGGCCACCACCACAGATGACTGCAGTAATATGGAGCACCAGCTGGAGCAGATGAGGGATGTGACACAGTCACGGTGCAAGAACCTCAGCAAAGCTGACAGAGGGGCAGGAGGTCAAGCTGCATCACCAGATTTCTCAAAGGCATGCAAAGGTCTAAGCGTGCAGATACTTCACACCTCCCCTAACCCTCAGAATCCCAAATATACTTTGAACAGCTAACTGTCCATTTAAAGGAGCAGAAGGTACTCACGAAGATTTCCCACTCCCTGTTGGCCCCAGGATAGCATTCAAGCCTGGTTTCATAATGCCACTGGAAGAAGGAAAGAGTTGTTAACAAATAAGGACGTTTACAAGGACCACCCATACGCAGATTTTAGTAGATGTGAGATGTGAACAAAACTGAAAGAAAAACTCAGACATTAAAAACTTCTTAAATCTGAAATCAATAAGTATTTTTCCTTTCTGTCCCAGACTGCCAGTCAGAACAGAATCAGAATTGGACATAAAAAGCAACCTACAAAAGTCAGAAATTAAGTGTCTTCCCTGCTCAGCAGGGTCTTGAAAAGAAGCAACAACTGTTCTCTGTTGCTCATTTCCTCTGACTGCACCTTGAACCATAGTTAAGGGAACTCTCAGATCTTCTGGCAGACGAGTTCACACAAGTTTGGTCTTAATTTGCTCAGATCAATAACTGAAACTGCTGCAGCTATATCACAGCTATTTTGCCTAAAAGCATATCAAAGTGCTTACACGAATTGCTGACTGGCAGGAGGGCAGTCATTTTCTGTACCAGCACAGCTGGATCTGGAAGGTGACACGAGGTCACTGGTTCACAGCAGCAGATTAATTCCTACCCTCTAGTATTTCATTTAAGCAAACACTTACTTAACGTTATGAAGGATCTTCTTTTCCACGATTTTCCGTTTACAAAGGAATCCACTGGACTGCTTAACGGAGTACTGGATGTTATGGAAACTCACAACGGAGCCACGAGGAGATCGGAGGGACTCTTGTGTTGGAACAGAACGTTGGAAGTTGCCCACTCTTTCCTCTTCTCCAACAGAAATAATGCTGTGATCGAATGTGTCTGACACCACGTTCTTGTCACGCAGGCCAAGCTCCACTGCATGGAGGTCACTGTTGTTTTGAGCAGTTTCCATCTGTTGAGATGAAGAACACAGAAACATGCAGGGAAGGAGACACGTGAACAAAGATTTCTCCAGAAAGTGTCTTGGAAGAGCAAGTTCATGCACACCACACCAGTCAGTACACACGCCAAGTTTCCACAAGGATGGGCATCCGCACCAGAAGACATCCAGCAGTCAGTCCCCAAAGGCACGGAAACCCATAGATTTAGAACTAGCCTTTAAGGACAAGAAGTACGCTCTTGAATTAAGTAATGCTTGCTCAAAAGGCATCTAAGGAGGCAAAAACAAGCCTACCTATGATGGTCACCATCTTTGGCAACACAGTCGGTACTACTAATGGAAGCTGTTACCACTTGGAGAGACTTAAGCTCACCTTCTTCAGTCATAACATGCTTATCCCCCTACCCCCCAACAAAGCCAGCAGAGAAAGTTCATTAATGAATCCAAATAAAGAACCACAGCAAGAAAAATGTTTGTGTTTATGAAAATGAAAGCCAGTCATATGCATCTTGTTTGCTCACAAGTCTGTTTCAGAGGTATCAATGTGATTAAAATAACAATTACACATGCTAAAAATGACAGTGATCCTGAGGAAAGCCAAGGTGCTCATCAGGTTAAAAGAGCATGGAGAAAGACCTGTCCACAAACACATCCATTGCTAGTTCCTCTAAATTTATGTGAAAGTAGAAGTATCCCACCAACCACCCCTTTTCCACCACCTGCACTTCTTTCCTCACAGGACTGAGAGGGTGATAACTAGTAAGAGTACCACTAGAGAAGCAGTAGATTTCTCAGGGAGAGAGAGATGGCCGCCCTATTAGGAAGCTGGAGCTACAAAAGCCAAGTTTAAAGAAACTGGAATTGTCTTTTCCTCTCTGTCTCTTCCTATCACTGAAAGCTCAACAAGTTGCATAAGTTTTTCCCTGTATAAGTAAAATAAAAATCAGGGGCAAAGGAAGGATTGTTTAGTTTGAACCCATACTGAACTTTAAGGCTGGTTACCCCTGGGAAAGACTTGCTTTTGAGAAACAACACAGGATATGCTGGTTACATCAGCAAGAGATGGCTTATACACTTGAAAGGTTGCACAACAGATGATGAGAAAAAAAAACCAACAGGATGATAGTGACACTAAGGACAAAGACCTTGTTAGACTTTTGAACATTTTTCTTGTACCTGTGCAGGCTAGGTTCTGTGGTTTAGTTCACCGTACACCCTTTCATGCAGGTTTTTGTAAAGCTACCGACTAGCACTGGCAAGCGGGTGTGCGCACGGACAGCATGAGGACGAGAAAAGCCTAGCAGAGGCTACAGGTAGGCTCGGGCTGCAGCAGCACCTCACGGCAGTGCCCCTCTGTCTCCCACCCACGACCCGCGGGCCGGTTTCGCCGCTAAACCGGAGCCACGACCCGACCCGACCCGGCCGACCACGCTCTGCCCTGCCCTGCCCTGCCCTGCTCTGCTCTGCTCTGCTCTGCTCTGCTCTGCTCTGCTCTGCCCTG